>JAWNKZ010000064.1:4202500-4657500 GCA_035041615.1 Drosophila anomalipes | reverse complement strand
ATAGTAGTTAAACTCGTTTGCTTAATGATATCAACACTTGTTTTTAGTTACATCAACGAAATTAGAAAATCAGTAGGTAATACTTTTATAGAGATTGAGAAGGGTTTTTAATGGTTTCTCAGAAATGCGACTCCCTCAGAAATCTGTTGGGTCTGGAAGAGTTCAGCGCCTGTTTAGATAAATTTGATATCAGGGCATAAATTAGTTGTTTATTTTAATTTTATATATATTCTTTTTTTGTTTTTTTTGTTTTGTTTTATTGGGAGAGAGTTGTTTGTTTGTTTGTTTGTTTTCTTACGACATTAATCACATATCTTTGATAGAAAGAAGCATTATCTGGGTTAAGCAATATCGTTAGATATGATCGCAATTTGTTGATATCCGAATTCGGGGAGATATGCATGTCAGTATGTAAATATGTGGATTGAGATTGCTGCTATGTAAATTATACAACAGATTGGAGGATATGTAAGACAAGCATTACTGTGTGTATGTATCATCTCATAGCATTGTTGTTGATCGTTAACGTTACGAGTATTAATTAGACTTACGTGAGTAATTACAACAAATGACAACGAGTTAAGTATTTACAAAACGAGTGTATTCCACTTACACTTTTGGCATTGTTACCTATGTGAAAATTAAAAATGCAACAATTACACAGAAATGCTTAAAATTTAGAGAAGTCTTGCCTCAAACCATGCGAATATATGTATAAATAAATACTATATATGTCCAGCTGCTACGATCTAAGTATTATTCGATACGATATTTATGTATTAATACATTTGTTGTTGCTGTTGTTGTTGTTGTTGTTTATGCTTGTTTTCCATTTGATTTTCGTACACGCACACACACACACTCAGACATAAGTACATTGATTTATTTATGAATAGTACTATTTGTATGTATATTGTATAAATAATTATTATATGCAGATATGTAGCATTAATGCATATATGTACGAAGCTTATATACAACTTTCCTGTATGCGATTCGAAGTGGTAACCACCTCCGGCCGAAATCGGTATTCACTCAACGACGAGGTCACCGATGCATTATTCGGACTGAGTAAACTGACCTCCATCGGCTGCGGTGTTAGATGATATGATGATGAGGGCGTCGATGTACTTACATTATATGCCGAACCCAGCGAACCCAGCGGCGGGCTACAAGTCGTTATGCCCTTCTTATTGAGAGTTGCATAGCTCTGTTATTTGGGCAAGCAAAAAATAAAAATTGAAAAATAAAAAAATAGGAGAAGAAGAAGAAGTAGAAACCGCAGCAGGATGGCAAAAAGTGAGTTTTGTGAGTATATATGTAGTCCACTCAGAAAAAATCGGTCTGAAATGTTGGTAATTATCCAATAATGAAAATCGCAATGCAAACTAGACAAATTTTCTATTTCTTAAAAATCTAACAAATTTTAGAAAATCGTACTTTTATTTTGAAATATATTTCTGAAATAAATATATATAAATATATATTCTGAAAAAAATTTTAAGAACATTTTCGTATTTCTAAAGATTAGAAAAACAAACCCTTAAAAATTCATTGTGAAATTCCGAAAATAGTAATTAAATTTGATCTTTTGACTACTGTGTTAGATTTTAAAATCCTACGTTTTTTCAAATTCAATTATTTGAATTTATAAACTATCTAAAAAAGCGAAAGAAAGCTAACACTCTTGAAATTATACACATTTCTCCTAAGTTTTAGTAAAATTTACTTTGTAGTTAAGAAAAGACAAACCATGTTTTTTTTTGGAAAAAATACAACCATTTCTTTTAGAAATATACTTTCTGAATAATTTGCCGACTTAAACTTTGGCGATTTTTAAAAGTTCAGTTCGATTTTTAGCCGAGTGTATATGCGTAACTGAATAGCCATAAGATATTAATCCAACACCCACCCCACCCCCTCTCTCTCTTTCTCTCTTTCTCCCTCCCCCTGTCGCTCTCAAGTGATACTTACGATTTGCTTGCTTGGCCGGAAGGTATAGTGCAGCACTTCGTTGCCCGAGTTGCTCAACAGGCCAATGGTGCTGGCATCCGTGCCAGCCAGTCCGGCCATGGCTGCCACACTGTCCGCATTGCTCTTCAGCAGCTCAGCGTCTCGTCCACTGCAATAATCCCGCTGCATCAGCCTCGTCGAGGGACTGGCAAAGCCGGGCGAAGCACCAAGCGCTTTAAGTGGCCGTTTTTCTTAAAAAAAATAAATAATCAAAAAAATATGACAGCAGCTGCTTTGAGGAGTTTTGTATTAAGCGCTTACCATACTGATTGGGTATAACATCGGGATCGGTGTCATCTATGTCCGCTGGATCGCTTAGTAGATGTGGATTAGGACGAGTGCGCGTTGTGGAGCGCAGTGTATCGCTGGGCAGGCCATGCTGATGATGATGATGACCACCACTTGGCGATGTTCTCGTACCGCCATCGATGCTCACCTCGCTCAAGTTGGCGGCGCATTCGACCGCATTTCGATTATCACAATTAATTGGAAGGAGGCTGTGGTGAGACTGATGGCTGTTGGCCAGCTCATGATGACCCTGCCCGTGCCCCTGGCCCTGTCCGGGGCACTGCCCTTGGCCATTCGATGTATGCGTTGAGTTGGGATGCAACGGATCCAGCTGGCAGTCGGCTGGTATGGCTAATTGGGTGTGCTTCACAGCTTTCAGATTATTATCGTTGCGGCTGCAACACAAATTGATTGGTTGGTTAGTTGGTTGGCTGGTTGGTTGGCCAAAAAGCACTCAAACATTTGAATGTACACGGAAACATACCGATTGGAGAATCTGCGATAGATGGCGGCCAGTATGATGCAGAAGATGGCAAATAATAAGCCGCACACAAGCGTCAGCCCAGCTAGGAATGGCGATAATGGCACTATCAGCCCAGTGGAACTGCCTAAAACATACGAAGGGTGTATTTAAGTAAAATATATATGATTTCAATTGTAGTTTTGTAGTTGCGACCTGTCAGCTTTGCCACACCCTTAAAGTTAATGTCATCGATAATTGTGGGCTCCGAGCGACCTTTGACATTGACGGCAAATATAATCATGCGATACGTGGCCGTCTGATCCAGGTTCTCAATCACAAATGTGACAGGTGTGTGCTAATATATTTATATAAAATGTATAGTTTATATAAGCATTCAAATCTCTTTATATATACACACATATAAATAGATCACTTACAGAGACTGTTATGTTTCTGGCCAAACGCAATGAATTCAGCTCGACCAGTTCGAGCATAAAGTTCTGTGGCAAGCCACCATCGAATCCCTCAATGCAATCCACTTGCAGAGAGTCCATAGATTGGTTGGTCACCGTACAGTTTTGCAGTGGAAAAGGTCGTCCTATATATCGTCATATATATATATATATATATATACTTGAAGTATATTTGAATAAGTCTGTCTCTGGTGAAGACTTACCTGCAGCGACAATTTGAAAGATACACGGACTCTTCTGCAGTCCAATCGAGTTCTTGCCCCAGCAGGATATCGTGCCATAGTCCAGATCCGAGCTGGGCGTATAATTCAGTCGCGACATGCCCGTCTGCAAGGAAAACCAGTTTGGCCAGTTTCAATATCAATAGTTCAATCAGTTCTAATTAACTAAAAACTAGAAACTCGAACGTCATTCGACCGACCGACCAACGGATAAATTGCTCTGGAAAGCTCTTAAGCCGCTTAAGTGGATCTTAAACATCTTACAATTAGTGGTGTATCTCACACTATCTCTATCTCTCTCAAAGTCTCACCTCACTCGAGTGGAGGCGGGCGGGCAACTCCGTTTGCTCGCCGGATGAGTTGAAGGTCCAGTGGAAGGAGTCGGCTGGCGGTGAGGCATCCACTTCGCACTTCAGTGGCAACGTTTCGTGTTTGAGGGCGCCCAACAGCTCCTCGTGGTCGATGGCGCAGATGGGTGCGTCTAACAGCCAGCAAGTAAATAATTAAAGCATTTATTAAAATGTCAATTTATGTATATATATTTAATGGGCAGTCCTCACTGCTTAATTTAAATGGCTTAAATCAACCGCATAAATTTGGGCGGCGGCCTTTAAAAGTTCTATTATTTAATTTCAAATGGTGCTGCAATATTCATTGCTGCTGCCAAAACAAGCAAATGCATTCATTACGCCATAATCTTGGTCATTAATGTTGAGAGACTTCAAGTGGGTGGTGTTGGGATGGGTGCTGGGTGCTGTGTGTTGGGTGTGATGATTACGCCCAATCCACAATCCAAAAGCCGTACCTTGCGGGGCTTTTGGATGGCGGCCAGCAAGTCGATGCTGCTGCATTGGCAACCCACATTTCGCCTTTACGCAAATGCATTAGGCGACATTCAAGCTCAAGGATTAAATTGTAAATTACATAGACGGTGGTCGTTGCCAAAATTAAGTCTGGCTATTTTACTTACAGCGTATGCGCAATGTGACCGGATTACTGAGGCCTTTACCCTCCGAATTGACAGCCAGGCAGGTATAGTCGCCGGCGGAGGCACGCGAGACGGTCTGCAGGACCAACGACTGATCCGACAGGATGATGCCTACGGAGATGTTGTGCTGCAGCTCCTTGCCCTATATACACACATATATATATATATATATATATATAGAGAGAGAGATTGTGATTGGGTTTTAATCACTGTCAGACAATACTCGCAATAATTATGCGGCTTACATTGTGAAACCAGGACATCTTGTATGGTTTGGGATTCGATTGCACAAGACACTCAAAATAGGCATCGTCACCTTCCTTAATGTCATCCGGATTGAGCGAGGAGCCCATCTTCAGCACCGTCGTTGGCTGGTCTGCAAAATGCAAAACACGCATTCAGTGATTCAGTCGAATTCATACTCATGTTTATTGCCCCAGCATGTATCTTTGACCCCGATCTGGACATAATTAGAACTTTTTGACCTGGTGGAGTGGCTTATCCGTTATCGTTCATCCCATATCCCATATCCCTTATCCCATTTCCCATGTTCCCAATCGGTCACTTACAGTGCACAATGAGACGCCATTTGTCCTCGATGGAGCTGCCATCGATGAATTGATTTTCTGCTCGACATGTTAAATATTTGCCATCGTCCTCCCGGGTGGGTGCAAACGTCAGTATGCTTAGGGATTGATTGTCTGGCTCATTAAACTAAAAACAAAAAAAAAAGAAACAAGAAGCGCAAACGGAGTCCATTAGGAAATGAATAATGAAAAAGTGGCGCTAAAGCGAAAGCGCGAGCTCAGGCGAAAGTGAAAGTGAAAATGAAAATAGCAGCAATTATAAGTACAGCATATCCTTATCCTTGCCCAATACACACACACACACACACGCACACACACACACACAGAAATCCACTCTCGCGAGGGTCGATCAATAAATAATGAGCTGACTTCTCACTACAAATTATACAAATTAAGCAACATTGCCAAGGAGCAAAAACTTGACTGGCATTTTATTAATTATTTCGTTTTCACTTAACTTTACTTTACTTTTCATTTATTTAATAGCAAAATGTTGTCAAATGCCGCACAACTTTCCAAGTTCACTTTACATAAATCAATAGAAAACGAAACAGTTGCTGTCAGTTTTTGGGAAAATGTTCACAAAAATGTTTTGTGTTTGCTTTTGCTTAAATGGCACAATTAGGTATTGGACTACGATTGGCTTGCTGTACATAGGATGGGAGCATATGTTTTGCATTTAATTAATTGTGTGTGTCTTGTTCATATTAATGACAGCGTGTTCTTGTCTATATTTAATGAGTGCCGCGATAAACACTAAACACTGAACACTAAATACTTACATTCTTTGTGAGTTTTTTTAGCTGCTTGTTGGCCTTCCACCAGGTGATTAAAGCCGGCGGCTTGGACCCAGAACTTTTGCACTCAATGTCATAGGTGCGATCCGCGGACACAAACCGATCCTTGGTCAGGATGTGCACAGCAACGGGTTTTACTGTAAGCGTATAAATAACATCAGTTAATCCACAACACTCTCAATTCTCTCAATTTCACTGTACGCACAGTTCACGTCCAGGATGACGACCTTGTTGTTGGGCGGCGTCAGATTCGTATTGCTGGCCACGCAGACTAGTCTGGCATTGAGATGCTGTCTTCCTATGTTGGGATAGGATAAATGGTTGATGGTTTTGCCATCGGCTCGCTGATCGAATGACTCATCGATGACCGCATTGTCCAAGTACCAGGTAACATTGGGGCGTGGTCGACCTGTGGCAATCACACACACACACACACAGAAACACACAGACACAGAAAAAGCATTTAATTACATGCAAGGGGAATGGAGAATGGAGTCGGAGCCACCCTTACCTCCGGATACCTCACAGGCGAGCACAATATCGTTGCCCTCGTTAAAGGACTCCACATTGCTGGTCTTGTCATGCCTATTGGGCTCATAGATAATCGGTCTGTCCGGCGGCACAATAACGGTTAGATTTATCTTTAGATTGCGGGTGGGTGAGTTACGGAAGTCCACGCGACACCGATAGACACCCTCATCCTCGATGCGCACATTATCGATTTTCAGCTGGGCGGGATGCGAGGTGCTGCTAAAGTGCGCCCGTGTGCCAAACGCCAATGGGGATGACCAAAGGCGAGCCTGCCCAAACTGACGGCCCCTCACATCGAAGCTGCAAGCAAGCAAATGGAATACCCGTGTAGGTCCAGTTGGAATATAGAATACCGCTCGCTGTGACTCACTTGTAGATGGGCTCGCCGTCGCCGTCGCGAAACCAGAGCACCATATAGACGGCATCGTCGCGCTCCAGCGGCGTTATATCACATGGCAGCATTGCCTGCCTGCCGAGGACACCTTGCACCGATGTCAGCGGCACCGGACGATCCAGCTCGTGTATCAGCTCATCGGGTTCCAGATATGAGGCTTGGCTCTGCCAGCAACTGCCCAGCAGCAGCAGCAGCAGTAGCAGCAATGCAACCAAGTGGAGGCGTCCTGTTTGTGGCATGTGTCGCCGGCAGTTGAAATGCTGATCCTGCTCCTGCTCCAGGTCCAGCTCCAGGTCCAGCTCCTGGCATTTGATATCGACTGTAAGCTCAGGCTGCATCTCTCTCTTTATCTCTGTTTGTTTATGTGTTGTTTTGCTTTTGTTAATGGTTGCTTTCACTCAATACGTCTTTCACTTCATTCATATTCCATTTGGTTCAGTGCTCTTTAATGCTGAATTCACTCCAAAGTGTAGGTTAAGTTTATGTGTTAAACTCCTGGCCATCGTGGACAAAGGAAGGAGTCGGTTGATGTTAATGGCTGCTGGCAATGGAAAATGTGCATTAAATGCATATTTCATTTAAATAGTATATTTTCATGTTAAGCCATGTTTAATCTTGACAGCTTGTAATTGATGCGATTGAAAGCAATACAAAGAACACAGCCAACTGCGAGCTGCTTGTAAATTAATGGATGTTTATACATAACTATTAAGTTGCTGTCAATCCATATGCATAAACCGATTTAGTTGTCTACAAATTGTGTAGTTTAAGATAATTATTTAAATCAATGCATATATCATATTACTCCTTTATATTTGATCAATGGTTCGAATGGCTTCCTTCATTGAAATGCTAAATACTGATTTATAAATTCAATTTAGAAGTTTCGTCAAGTTATTAATAAGAACCAAAACTATAAAAAAATAAATATAAACAAGTTAAAATGCTTAAGTCGAGAGAGTTCGAATAGCAGATACCCTGAATATGTATATATATATAGCTAGTCGATATTTGTATAAAAGTTATCGAGTGATGTAAGCACACAGCTCCTCAATTATAAGATACCGTTAACCCAGCCGTTTTTTATATTATATAATGTAAACATACATATATAATATGAAATACCGTTTTAATGATAAATATTACGTCAAGGTATATATATAGTTACGATTGTTGTTATCGCAAATTGATTAATATCGATAGAATGAAGTAGACGCACAGACACGGCTGGAGTGAATTGTTGATTCTGGCTAAGAATATATTTAGTTTACTGTTGAAAAGCTGTGCATTGAGAATTGTGGCTTTTGTATCGATGTTTGCAAATAAATAACTGTTGTCGATAGCTCGAATCGACTGTTCATCAAGAATCTGTACAGATGAAGGGTTCGAAGATGTTTGCTTCTGCCTGTTTCCTACTCGTGCACAACATCATTAGATACCCTTTACCCTTTACCCTTTACCCTTTTTACTAATTTTAAATAGCTACTGGGTATAAATAGTTTGAAGACAGCTGAGTAATGAACTTAATGAGCTTCGATTAAGTAATCTGTGTAAGAGACAAGGGGACTTAAAGTCAAGGCAGATGAATAGTCCGACACAGCCGGATGAAACTACGTCTCTTAAGCTGTTTGGCAATCGGAAATACCTCAACTACTACGTAAGCCATTTCATGACAAAATAAAAAATAAAAAAAAACCCATAAATAAAATCAAACAATTTATTTGAAGAATATGCCAAAAATTATCCGATTGACAATACGAAATTCTAATTGTTTGATACACCTGGGCACATTGGAATTCAAGGGAAAATCGAAAATCAAATAGTTTAGACGAAATACGTATACGAATAGGGGTATTCGTCTGTGAAGCCCAGACAGCAATTATCGGTGTTTTTTTTTTGGCAAAGAATGAAGGCAACAAGAAAGAGCATGACAATTTTTGGTTTAAATCTCTGTTTTTGTGATGAATGAGCTCATGGCCATGAAGGAACCCATGACGCTATTGCGGTCAATCGTTCAATAAATTTTGGTGAAATTGTTGTCTATGTACGCTTGTGTGCTGTGTGCTGTGTGTTGTGTGTTGTGTGTCTTGAAACGCTCAATCTCACCTGTCAGCATAATATCTTTAAATATGTGGAGTCATTTATTTGGCACATGGCTCGCATTGCCAAAAACTGACAACAGCTCACAGAAAATAACTTTGTTGCTTGTGTGTGCTGGTTATGAGAGTAAGCATGATTGGTTTGCTACCTCACATCCACCAAATTTCACACCCTCTCGCCTTGTCAGCTCTTGGCCATAAATTGTGTTGCACAGAATGTGTCACAGAGCATCAGCAAAAGCAAAAGCAAAACCAAAAGCAAAAGCAAGAGCGATATCTAAATCTAAGGCAAAAGCTAGTCTGGCAAAGGCCATGTGTATAAATTACTAGATGGCTACCCCATGCCTTTATATGCCTTTTACGGTTTTAGATCTCAGGTGATAACAATAAGAGTTATGGGTTTTCACAAAATTTCTGAGATTCTGGCCAATCAAGCATGGCCTATGATTATATATCCACAAGCACTCAAAGTTATGGCCATAATGCCCCTTTATGGACATTTAATATTATAACTTAATTAATTATTACGATATGCTCGACAACAACAACAACAACAACAAAATACAAAATAAAATAGAAAAAATATCGAATAATAATTCCGTTCGGCATCCCCACAATTTGCCTATGAATGTGCCCACAGATGAGGTTTTGTTTGGCCGCACTTGAGCTCCATCTACAGTTCCATCTTCATCTCCATGACCAGCTAACAGCTAACAACTATGACAATGGTTAGCAATAGGCTGGTCTTTGTTTATCTTTAGCTTTTTCAAGTCAAATGTGTTTATTTTAAATGTATTTTGAAATTGAACCGGTTGTGACAAATGCAAATCATATATCAATGAACTTGAATTCTTGCTCATTGAAATTCATTAGGCTTTATCTGTTTTAATGGCCACAAAAAACCAGACAATAGATGCGTTGATTTATTAATATTTTGCTTAACAAATTTCAAAAATTATTATTATGTGATTTTAAACTATTTGCATGTCGAATAGCATGGCAATTTCACATCACTTATTTATCCAATGAGTAACAGCTGAACTCTGATATTTGCTAATGGCAAAATAAAAGCAACTTATGTAAATTTACACTCGAAAAATAGAAATAGCACCGAATTTTAGAAAATCAACATACCACTGGCATTAAGCGTAACTCAGCTTATTATTCTGAAAGTATATTCTTAAAATTAAAAAAAGGTTGCGTTTTTCTACAGTAAAACATATCTAATCTCTAGGCTGTATTTTAATGTGTTTGACTGAACTCTAAAATAAGCTTTTTATTGTTTATATTAATTAACATAAGTATTTAAACACACATAAAAACATTTTCGATAGTTCATAAATGCATAAATCTTAATTGGGAACTTAAAGCATTCGAGAGAGCAAATCTCATTGCTATTTTCTGAAAGGATTACTTCTAACAATAAGGATTTGCATTTCGAATTTTTCTATTCCTATTCTCTATTATTAATAAATATATTTTTGAACAAATGCCAAATAGTTTTTTTTATTTTTAGGAATCTTTCTTAGAAATTACTTTTAAGTCAAGAAAAACTTTCTAGTTTGAAGGTCGATTGTCTACAATTCAGTGCAATGCTTTTTCTGCGTGTAAGCACACACACACACACACACACACACACACATACAATTAAATGTTACAATCATAATAAGTGCTAAGCGTTTTCTAATGGAAGCAATTAAAACGCTTTCCGCCATAAAAATGCATTTTAAGTGCTGCGAGAAGTGAACGTCCAAATAATTGTATTTAATATGGATTTCCCCCTCGATGTTCTCGATGCTCAAGGTGCGAATTTGTGTCTTCAGTCAGGGTGAGAGCAGATCAAAAGAGGTTTTTGCATATTTTAACCACAGCCCGAAGGTGGCAGCATACACACGCACACACACACACACACACACACACATTTTATATGAGAACATCGGTGGCGACAACATGCTAACTACAGATTGTCATATCTGGAGGAGCTGGGGCAGCTGGGGCAGCTGGGGGAGCCTGGAGAGGCTGGCTGCCTTTGTGGAGTGCTTGCCATCCTGATTCCCTGAGCATACACTGGCGCTGCATATTTAATATTTAATATTTAATATTAAATATGAGCAGGTAAGTTTGTTAACTGCGTGATGGGCAGCCGGTTGGTTAAAGGCAGGCGTGTCGGCCGCTTTGACTTCGGTTTGTTCAAATCGCCTGTTGTTTATTTGCTGGTCATTTGCTACAAAACACCTTTGGCTCCAATACAGAAAAAATATGATACCCAACCGGTTTCTGGTATTGAATGGTATGTGTATTTCTTCTTTTTTTTTTCACTCAATATTTTTTTTTAAATTGTACACAACGCTTTAAAATGCTAAAAGATGTTTGGGTTGAGTGCTGGCGCTGAGACCCCTAGGCCCCTGTAGCCCCCTCCCCCTCTTCGCCAAGGTGCCTCCCTTGTCCAGTGTCTCGGTGCGGACGCTGTGGTGTTGCTAATTAAGATTACAGACATTGATACTTTTCGGTACGCAGCGCAGTGGCACGTACAGCCACATAACAAAGTATATAAAACAAAAAAGAAATACATATATACATATATATATATATATATATATATATATATATGTGTATATGTGTGTATATAATGTGTGAGTTTGTAAAGTTTTATGTGCTGTGGCCAGCATCAGCCACTTGATGGCATGCTAAGGTGCTAGATCAACATATCTGACTGAGTCGACGGCCTTTTTGCCTTATTAATTATGTAGCTTAATTTGCGATTATGCAGATATGAGCATAAATTTTCAAGAGTAGCATAAGCTGCCTGAGATAACTCACCAACACTCCACCACTCCAACTTACCAGTTAAATTATGTGCATACACGAAATCAGTTCATTCAATATTCCATGTTGGTTTCGGCTTGACCTGACTTAATGGACCAACTGTTTTTTGTTTTTTTTGTTTTGTTGTTTAGTATTTTGTATTCTTATTTTTGCTCTTTTTCGGTTGTTTTTTACTACCTGCTGATCAGTTTATAAGATCAATAAGCGACACGCCGTCTGAGCTTTACTGCGTTCAAACATAAAAAACCATATGATATATACATAGATATACACATATATTTATATATATATATATGTATATATATATATATATAGAGAGAGAGAGAAAGATATGTATGGGAGACACTTCTTAACGAGCGCACGCACTTAATTGGCCAAGATTTACGTTGACGCTTTTTCCAATAACGTTTTGCACTATGCATTCACAGGAGGCACCAATAACGACACAATACATTTGTCATCTTGTTTCTTTTTCTCTTTACTTTTTTGTTGGCATTGTTGCTGCTGCCAAGTGTAATCAAGTGCCACTAAAGAGATCTCGAATCTCTCTCGGTTTGACAACTATTACCATAACAAATCAGCGCGCCTGGCTCTGACAGGCCAATTGAACCGCCCCGGCAAAACGGCAAGCAGCGAAAAAAAATATTTACACGGCACGACTATCACAAAGAGAGGGGGCTGAGTGTGGTGCAGCGCTGCTGCTTAGCTGAGAGGAGGGAGAGCGGACGGGGGGTGGGGTTGTTTTGTGTGGGTGTGTGTGTGTATTTTTGGTAGGCAGCCTGGCAAAGCAACTGTAACCGTTACCGTCAGCGTCAACAAACAATTCCCGCAACGAGGCAGGACGTCAACGAAAGCGGAGGCCCGAAAGGCAACAAGGATTTGGGGAACGGAGAACGGGAGGAGCGAGGTGAACGAGGGAACGGGGGAACGGGGGAACGGGAAACGAGCGACAACGAGCAACGTAACGTAACGTAACGTAACCGTTCACGGGCCGTGTTTGGGCCGTGGCTTATCCTTGTGTCTGTTCTGCGTTTCGCCTCTTTTTATGCCAGAGTCGTAAATTCCAATTATCGACGAAGTCGAAGCCAGCCCGCAGCCAGCCCAGCCAGCCCAGCCAGCCAGCCAGTAACTGTAACTAGCCACAGGAGCAAAAGCCGACTCGACTCGACGCGACGCGATTTGATGCGACTCGACTCGACTCGACTCGAATTGAGGAGCAATGTGAAGTGGAGCGATTTTCAAAGTCAGACGCGACACGAATCGACAATTGTTGTTGCTGTTGCGGTTGCTGTTGGTGTTGTTGTTGTTCTTGCTATTTTAGTCACTGGCTTTCTGTTTCGTTTTCATTAATATATTTAAATTTTTGGGGTAATCCTCGTTAGGTAAAATGCAATTTTGGCCGAAATTGAAATTGCCTTCTTTTTTTTTGGCAACTTGGCAACCGGCTTGTTGTTGTTGTTGCTGTTGTTGCTGTTAAGTGCGCACTTGAAGAACTACATTCATTCATTCATTTATTCATTCATTGATTGAATGGGTCACTAGTAACTACTTGCCACTTATAGTTGGCAAAATTATGCTTGCCTATTAATAAATCAACTGCACTCATTACTTATTATTATTTTTATTGGGGTTTCGCTTTGGGTTTGGTTTTGGTTTTGGTTTTGGTTTTTGGTTTGGGTTAAGCACTTGGGCAAACAAACACCGTGTCGAGTGCCAGAATTCACTTAAATTTCACAAATACCTTGACAGTCTCTCACACACACAAACAAATACACTTGCCTCACTCTGAGTGTGTCTGTGTTCGTGTGTGTGTGTATGTGTGTGTATGTGTATATGTGTGTGAGTGAGTGTGTGTGTGTGAGTGCTTTAAACGGATACCCTAAAGCGAACGCATTGGGCTACATTTCAGGCGTTCCGAGTGCAGAGTCCGAGAGCAACATGTGTACCGTTATGGCTTCGCGTATCTACTGGATACACGACAACTTCAACGTCGTCGTATTCGTCGCTGCTGCTGCTGCTGCTGCTGCTTTGATTTTTCGAAATTCGAGCTCGACCCTCTACTCGACTAAAGAGAAACACATAATTGAAAGCAACAGCAAACAGCAAATAACAGCAGCAGCAGCAGCAGCAGCAGCTGAAGAGAGTGCAGCATTTTCGAATTGCTTAAAACTTGTGTTTGGTTTACAATTTTGAGTTTTGGTTTTTGGCGCGATTAACGTTTGACAAGATATTTCTAGGAATTGGTATTTGAGTTTACATTTTATAGTATTGAGTTGGTGTTTGACATTCTTGTAAAGTTACAATACATAATTTTAGATTATTTTTAAATAAGTTAACTAAATTATTTAAATACTCATAGCGACAGTCGTGTATCACAGCTATCCAATGAATTTATATATTAACATTATTTATTTACTTATGTAGCCTGATGATCGTCAATCTGCATTTAAGCGCATAACACCAATATTAACTATTAAGCTAATCGCTTAACATGTTATTGAGTGAGCGCTGCTGTTAAGTGCGTGTTAAGTGCAGCCACTGCTTTGGTATTCGAATTTCGAAAAGAGCACGAAACTGGCAATCAAGCAACCAGCTAAAGAGAAAACGTGTGTGAAACTTGGCGATATTCGCATGATGTTAACAGCATTGAATATCGTAAAGCCCACACTAACACACTGTAAGAGCACTAAGAGTCTTTAAAGGGAAGAACTGTAATTTAATTTCGATGTCAACTTGTATCATAAAAACAGAAATGCTAATGTCAATTTTTGGCGATTAGAAAATGTGTTGCCTTTTAAATAACTGTGGCATTTTCAACATGTTTAATGTGTGAATTTTTATGACTTTAATTGGTTTCTTTTAGTCGAAAAGACGGAAAGCCACACTAGCCATAATTTCAAGTCGCTTATTTTATGGTTTGGCGAAGATTGATTTAGTTCCAATTATGGTATCATTTTAGTTTTGATGTGGTAATAAATTGTTTTTAAAGTGATGTTAAATTAAAAAAAAAAACAATAATTAAATTGGGCTTATCATAATATGATATAATTAAAAATAATAATAACAATAAATGAATTGGTCTTGTCATGATTTTAAATCAAAAATAACAATAATAATAAATAAGTTGGTCTTGAAATGATTTTAAATTAAAAATACTTATTTGACTGTTTAACAGCAACAGCGACAAGTTCATATTCAATGCTCAATTGCGTAATGTGGCAAACAAACAAATAAACATGAATATGCATTTTTAATTCGTATAAATCAGCATACATTTATATACATATATCTTAGTGTAAATGGATCTTTCATTAGGGCTGCATAATGTGTAATCATTCCAGTCACCAAATTGAGGAATAATTGAAGCCACAAATTGCTGGCAAACATGCTGGAATATGTTTTGATAACTTCAGCCGATCAGATGCGTATCATTTTTGGTATCAATCAATTTGTTGAGCCGCGGCTTGTGTAAATACATTCTTCAACTTCTTCAAGTAGATTTTCATAATTTCACTGTATGTGCGTGTGGGTGTGTGTGTGTGTGTGTGTGAGTGTATGTATTTTGCAGAAAACAATTCACTTTTATGCGGCCAGATGTTATTCATCATTTGGCTTTGTTGTGCTTTATCCGTTTGATTGATGCGCCATATTCACACGATTCGATATCGAAAGGAAGTAATAAAGATGCCCCCAGGCAAGCAAACACACACACACACACACTATATATATATATTTTGTATATGTACTTTAGATAGCATTACACACACATATATAGATATATATATATTTATATGGGAGAGAGAGAGTACAGTCACCTGGTCCACCATCGAAGCTGGGTGCATTAAATCGTTATAGTAACGTATACAAATTAATGCAAACAAATACAAATCGAGTGCTTTCCACAATATCTCTTTTGTTTTTTCACCCCTCCCGCTCTCGTTTTCCCTCTGGGCTGGCAGTTGTATGGGGGATGGGGGATGGGGGGCGGTTGGGAGTTGGGGTGCCCAGTTCTTGTCAATAGTTACGACTTTCTGATGTGCCACGGAATGCTAAGCAGATCAAAAGCCCGGGCACCAGCACGTGAGGAATGAGGTGCGAGAAATCTCAAGTGAGCTGCCCATGCACTCAGCTGCATATACTCAAAAAAACCAAATCGTTTCTTATTTTTAAACAAGTATATTTAAATATATTTCTATTTACAATCAGATTGAAATTGAAATTCACAAATGTGAAGCTTGAAGCTATTTGGTTTATGGAAATAAATTCCAAATGTATGCAAAAAAATTTATTGAAATTATAAAGTTTTTTTTCTATAGCCCGACAGTAAGAAAAACTCGATATAAATCGATAATCGGACGTAATCAAATCGAAATTCAAAAATTATAGCCTGTCAATTAATAGTTAATATTTCCTACGAAATTATTGATCAAAAAAGGTGTTGTGAAATTCAGAAATTTAATTTATAAACTAACTAAAATATTAGTATAGGTATCTTAAAATACTAATGCTTAATACTAATATAAGCAAAAGACATATTTTTTCTAATTTTAATAAAGAAAAGAAAATCCCTGGTTTTTAGAAAGAAACAAACTTTAATTTTAGAGATATAGTTGCTGAGTAATTAGGTGCGTTATCCTTGGCGCCAAAAGTATGGCGATTTTTTTCTGAGTGTATGCACTGAACTGCATATTCCCTGTTGTGCCTAGACAAAGATGCAGATGCCGTTGCTATTGCGGATGCATCCCCGCTTCCATTGCCCCAAAATGCAGCACGCCTTGGCTTTTATTTTGGACTTAACATTGGGGATTTGTGGTTTATTTTTGGGCACACATTGTTTGCCTGTCTGCCTGTCTGACTGACTCGCTGTCTGGCTGTCTGGCTGTCTGGCTGGCTGGCTGGGTGAGCTCATAAAATAGGTGTGGTCATATCATCAATAAATATGCCCCGGCTGTTCAATAAAAAGCAGAGCAACGAGTAAATTAGCTAGAAAAATACAAAATGTTTGGAATTGAAAGAACTTGTGCGCTGTGCAATGTAAAAATAGCATGGCGAACGTATGTAAACAAAAACAAAAACAACACAACACAACACACACTCTTCAAATGTATCTGTGTGCGTGTGGGTGTATTTGTATCTGCATCTGCTGCTGCGTGGAGTGGTGGAGTGGGGGGAGGGGTGGGAGGAGAAACGTGAATCGCGGTAATCGCGTGCCGGGCAGAATCAGTGGCCACGTTCGTATTGAATGAAGAAGCTGGGCGAACTAATGATGTGCATTTTGTTTTCTGGGAAACCCTAGACGATTTTCGATTGTCGATTGTGGCCATTTGCATTTGTTACGCACGTCAGCGGCAACATTCATACATGTTTCAGCGGCATACACTCAGAGAAAAGGATATACCAACATTTTTAAAAAAATTCCAAGTGCAGCTCAGATGTTTCTCGCAAATCAACATTCATACATGTTTCAGCGGCAACATTCATACATGTTTCAGCGGCATACACTCAGAGAAATGGATATACCAACATTTTTAAAAAAAATTCCAAGTGCAGCTCAGATTTTTCTCGCAAATCATATTTCTAAATGGTGTATTTTATTTCTTTCCTAAGCTAGGGTTTTTCTTTTCATAATTATAGTGTATGTTTTTTTACAAATTTATAAAGAAATATCTACAATTTCCAAGTTTTTGTTTTAGATATATAAAATGAACTCTTATATAAGTTTTTTATTAATATTATTATTATTATAATTAAGCATCAGTATTTAATTTTTAACAAACACCGAAATTTTATGCTGCTATTTCGAATATTTATATACATTTTCTAATATTAAATTAAAACAATGTTCAATTTATAATAGAACAATGTTTTTGCATCGTAACTTAGTTATTATTTCTGAAACTAGCAGATATGTTTTTTCTCACTGTCGGCTTCTTTTATTGAAATTTTGTTTTGTTTACATTGCCATATTAAATTCGAAATTGTACATATTTTAGATAAATTATAAATATATATATCTATTTATTTTTAATAAGAAATAAACTTAAGATCTTAATTCAATTTAAAATCATTTCTATTTTCGCAACTTGCCAAGGAATTTTTCTAAAGGAAATGTGGTCTATTATTAAGAAATCTACTGCTGAAAAATAGCAAAAGCGCTTTTCTAATATTAACCAAATTTCTTTGTATTTTTTAAATTATTTCTTAAAACAAAAGAATATATATATTTTTAAGGACGGGTTATTTTACAAAATATGAGTTTGAGTTTATTTTCTGAGTGCATGCCAAACTGAGGCGTTCGTTTCACAGCCAAGGCTGAGGCATTTAAAAGCTCATTTCAACATGCGTTACATGTGTTTCTTACTGCTCGAACATTTATTGTGATGCCCAACTTGAAATGAGTGCCAGCATTTACAGCATCTACAGCATCTACAGCATCTACAGCATCTTCGGCTTCTTCAATTTCTTCAGACTCGCAGGTTCGACTCGGTTTCCGAATCTGTATTTTTGTCTGTGCAATTTGCATACGGCATGTGTTTTATTTTATTTCGGTTGCCTTTTTAACGAATTGCTTGTCAAACAGCAATTAATAGCAGCTGCCTGTCAAATTAGACAAGAGCATCGTAATCCGACGACTTAATGACAACTTCCAAGAAAATAGTCGAAGCAACGAGGTATATAAAAACAAATTTATTAAATTTACAAAAGGGCCACAACTGAGATATTGCTCGATAATTTGGCCATCAAAAATTTGCATATGAATGCCCAAAATGTCGTTTAAACAATTTTTCAACAAAACCAAAAAAAAAAAACAACAAAAAAAGAAACAACAAAAAATGGTAGTAAAAAAAAAACAACTTCTAAATGCCGTGTTTGGTCCCATTAACATTCGCTCGTTCATTCCATTCGCTTATTAGAAACGGATGAGGAACAATGATTTTGCTATGGTAATGGGCATGTCTACTGGCGGTTTGGGAAGGGGATGGTAGGAGTGGGAGGGGCGGGGAGGGGAGTGCCCTCTCAAATCCTATATATTCATCGATTTATCGCTGCACAAACATAAACACACACACACACACACAAACAAACGCACACAAACACACACGCACACACACACACACACAGAGGCACACACTAGCGCCTCAGCCACGTGCTTAATACGTGCTTAAATGTTAACATTTCAATTTGCAATTTGGACTATCTGTCTATCTGTCTGTCTGTCTGACTGCCTGTCTGTCTGTCTCTCTGTCTGTCTATTTGTCTATGTGTATTTCTGTTTGTTTGTGGGTATGTTTTGCCAGTCTGTGTGTTTGTCTGCCTGTTGGCTTATGTGCCTATGCCTATCGGATGTTCTCCTGGTTCGTCCTCTTACGCACTCTCGCCACGCCCAGCATGCTAAAATGTTTTCCAAACATGCAAAGATCATTTGCGCACACACACACACACACACACACACACTCACACAGGCAGACTGAGTTGGCTGGCTTTGACCCTCAGCCAACCGAACCCTTTGACATGTTTGTCTCCATCTCTGTTCTTCATCGAGTTGAGTTTTTAGCCCAGGCCAAGGCACAAACAGATACATACATATGCGGATACATTTATACACATATGTATAATCAGAATTCAAAGGCACGCATTATTGAATAAGCCCAAAAAGACAAAATTATAAAAAAAAAACCAAGTAAAATGCTGTTGAAGCGTGAGCTCGACTACGAGATACCCTCAAGCCAAAGAGAATTACATATGTATTTATATAAAGCTCTATTTAATATTCTGTTATTAATTATAAGTTACAATATCAATGTGAGATTACGTTAATCTTTATCTTTAAAATTACGGCTTATATTGCCATCGAAATATTCGCGAAATGATTGCAGTTATCAATAGAATTCAATCAGCGACATATGGTATAAGCTATAACTGATAGCTCTGATAGACTCAGAAATCTGCTTCTTTATACATAGTTTATATATTTTGTGAGGTCGGAATTGATTCCATCTGCCTGTTACATGGTCTTGAACAAAACCCATTATACCCCGTTAACCCATTTTGAATTGGTTCTGGGTATAAAAAGAAATAGAAGCGCCGTCGTGTTGTTGGGCCATATAAGAGCAGTGTTCTATCGTATGGGTATCATATCCGTAGCCATCGCCCCGCTGAATGTGTGTTCTCCAGATAAGATACTTTATTGACATTGCGTGTCTAAACACTTTACCGCTACGCTAGTATTGCTATACTTCCCCATTCTCCACGCGCCACGCTCCTGTTGTTGTTGTTGCTGTTGTTGTTGTTGTTGTTTCTTGATTGTGATTGTGCGCTTTAAGCTTATTTGCATAACCATAATTCTTTATTCAGTGAGGTGTGCGTGTGTATTGTTTAGCACGAGCACAACAAATACACACACACACACACACAGACATGTATTCATGCCTGGTGTATCTATCGGAAACACAATTTTAATCTAAACAAAAATAATAATACAAGTTATTTTGAATTGCTTCGTTTGGTAATATTAATTTTGTAAATTAAGCTGTTTGAGATATGAGATATGGCAACAACTCAAGCAACCAACCAACCTGGCCAAATACAAACTTTTAACTCTTTTCCGTTTTTTTTTTTTTTTTTCTTTTTGTCGTCGACCTTAGCAATAAAATCAGCCCCCACCAACCACATTTTTAAATTAACACAATGCGCCTGTATAAAGTGGTGCTCAAAACGAGTGGCCCTTTTAGCCTAACCCCACTTAAGTTAAGGCTGAGCTAGGCTAAATTTACAGTTTGATTTACGATATGACCCTGTAAGGGGTATTTAATTTGCCACACTCAATGGGCCATTCTATATCTGTACACCCAACTGCGACGTTATAAGCATATTTTACTACTTGTGCAATTCTCATAACTTCTGCAGGCGGTACAAACATATCTGAGAGTACTGTGGCTGATAGAACCAATATGTAGTAAAAATTAGTTACAGTATGAAAATTGAGTTATTATATTATTTTATTATAATTCAATACTTACCATATGACAAATTCACAACGTGCCCCTTTTCCTTTCGTGCCCCATGTGCTTTGGAATATTACTTTAATTTAAAAGTTAATTTGATTAGCACGACTTTTCTAATTTCAGTGAATTTGGGAACATTATTCGAAACCAAATCGTAGTCGTGATAAAGAGGGGGAAAGGGAAACATTCCAAATGAACTTTAACTTCTGACTACAACTTTATGTTGCTATAATCTTATATTATAATTTTCTTGTAAACATTCTAAAGAATTGGAGGAGACTACCTCAGAATGTATACATAAGAATTTATATCTATCTATATATTTACATAGATCAGCAGCGCTAGTTACGGTTAATATAGCCATGCTCGTCTGATCTCATTTTTTACGACAGTTTTTTTTTAACTTGTTTTGTTTAAACTAGACTTATCTCCTACTAGTCTCCCAAAAATTGGACGTCAAAATTCAAATCAATGTCAGTCTACTTTATCACATAGTTTTCATATGAATAATCTGTTGGTTTTTTTTTTAGCAAAATTGAAAAGCCGCCAGTTTGGCTTCGGACTACAGAGGTATTTAATATTCGGTCTAATATAAACGATCTTTCTTGTTTAAGCATATCTTTAGATCTCAATTTAAAATATGATTATTTATTTTTTTTAATATGAACTAAACACAGTCCACACATTTGGAAAAAGGTTTTAACAAATTAAAATTTTAAATGACTAACAAATAAACGTTACAAATTGAATGATAAAAAGTAAAAATGAATAATTAAATTAAAATTAAAAGTGACAATAAAATGACTATAAAAAAAGAAAGCACTTCATAAATCTGGAGGTAATAAAATGTTAAACGCTCCAACATTTATGGCATGGATTGGGAAACCCAGATCAATATAGCAATGGTCCGATCTTGCATAGCCACATATTTATTTTCTCATGTTTTTAAATTCGTATTTATAAATTTATCAATAGGTATTCGCCTGCTGCAGGTTAATAAATACATATGAATCTTCAACTATTTGGCACAAACCAGAAAAACAGGCGGACACACAAGACACAAGTGAAACAAGTGTCTGATTGTTGTTTTGCTGGCAATGATGACGATGATGATGATGATGATGATGATGTTGTTGTTGTTGTGGCCATGTCAGCGTGTTAGCCTGGCAGTTGTTGTTGTGGTCGCCCCAAATCATTAATTTCACAAAACGTGACTTTTTTGCCATATTTTGAATTCTAATTCCACTCATTAGGCGGCACTGTCGCCGTTGCCGTTCTAAACATAACTTCAAAAGGTGCAGACTGCACTTGTGACACGTTTCGTAATCTCTTGGTTGCTTGGCTGGTTGCTTGGCTGCTTGCCTGCTTGGCTGGGCAAAGCCTTTTTCGCATTTCCCATAAGCAGGCGACAACAGCACACACACACACACAACGTTGCAACTGCAAATACCAAGATGCCGCATGGCAGCAGATAGCAGATACAAATACAGATGCTTAAGCTAACCTGCATCTAAGTACACCTGAATGTATGACTTGGATGGATGGTGCTGGGTGTGGGGGTTTGGGGGGGTGTGTGTGTGTGTGTGTGTGTGTGTGTGAGGGCTATGAGTCTAACGTCAGAGTGCATTACAAGCTCAAGTACAAGCTATTTCCGTAACGGAAGGCAACACATTTGAGTTTACCTTTTGTGCCACTGCCGGCTCAGTCAGCGACGCAGAGTCTAATTAAAATAAGCATGAAAGCTAGAAAAGGTCGTCGTAGATAGTTTTCTACTGAGTGCTGAGTGTGCTGTGGGCGGAGGGAGGGTGGGCGTATGGGGGCAAGGGTGGTGGGATTTCGGGTTGGCAGTGCAACATTTGGCAGTAGGTGGCTTGCAGTTTGCAAAACACGTTGCATAATTGGCCATTTTTGTGTGCAGTTGCCGCACATCATCCTCAATCTTAATTAACAAATATATATATATATATACAAGAAATAAAAAGTGTAACCCAGAGCCAGGAGCAAACAGAGAGCGCCTTCCAAAGATGCCACATAAAATGAAAAAAAAAAAAAAAAAACAGAAAAAAATTGCAATTTACGACTTGTCATAAAGGGAGACCCCGCCATATAGTAAATCATTTTTTATGTAGCTGTGGACTGTGGGGCTACTAACAACGCAAATAAGCCACGGTTAGGCCCCACATAAAATCCTTTAGCACCTTTAAAATGCCTGGCCAAAAGTCCTAAGCCCAATGCCATGGACGAGGCAGACAGACGGTGGCGAATGCGACTGCTAAACAGCGAAATTTATACAATCAACAAATGACATAAAATTGTTGCTGAACGACGCAAAAATAAAAACAACAACAACAACACCAGCAACAACGAGCCAAAAAAAAAGAAAAGAACAAATAAATTGCATGACAAATTCCTGTCGAGGGTCGCAGGTCCGCATTCGAAGTCGAAGTCGAATAAGGATGCCAACAAATGATGGACGATGATTATATGAGACGCAGCCAGCAAACACACGCTCAACATGTGTATGTATGTGTGTGTGTGTGTGTGTGTGTGTGTGTGTGTGCTTGCAGGACCTTTAGCCAGGCTCAGCATGGTCGCAGCGAGAGCAAAGAGGCGAACCAACAATTTAAGTCCTCAAATTCCAGCATGTGAAGCAATAATAATAATTTTATTGTTTTAACACAGGTAACAAACAGAAAGTTATTTCAGCCACAGCTGAGCGGCTTTTAAAAACAAATCTTGGGGTGAACTGGCAGCAGCCAAGCCAAGCAGCCAACCAGCCAGGACAACCACCCAGCCAGGACAACAACAAGGGTAAGCGCCAGGCAAGCGTAAAGATACACACACACACACACACACACACACATACACAAGCAAAAGAGGTTTTCGCTTGCAAATGTGACGCTGCAAGGTGTACGCTATGCACAAACAAACCAATCTTCAACACACACACACACAGACACACACACACACACACACATACACACACACACACAAAGGCGAACAGCACAAACATAACTCGAAGAAGAAACAAATAAAAATGGCGAAATAAAGCAGAATAAGATCTGTAGCGAAATATTTTTATTGCCTTTTTGGCAACAACACACAAGCACACACACATACACACACACACACACACACAGCCACACACAAATAAGCTACGTGGGTGTGCCAGCCAGGTAAGTACGGCGTTTGTTTATTTGTGGATCTCTTTTGATACATAAGTAGACAGGTGGCAGGGGGTTAAGGGTGATAGCGGGTGGGGCGTGTGTGCAACCCAACATAATTTACGCCGCCATAATTTGTCATAAAAATCTTCCAGTAATAATTTAATGTTGAAATGCAAATTTTTAATACATTTTTATGCCCTATACCCCACTCAAAAAAAAAAAAAAAACAAAATTCGCATGAGCGGTTATAAATGTCGGGTGTATTGGAGGTAAGCGAAGGTTAACACTATATATATATATATATATATATATTTATCGTTTAATTTCATTTAACATTGTATTTTAGAAGCTTACACTTTTTTACACAGGCGCCCTTCAACTGCACTCCGAAGAAAAGTCGCACTGAAATTTGGAAAATCGCACAGAAATTTGGAAAGTTGCACTGAAGTTTGGAAAATCGCACTGAAGTAAATACAAATTATTTCTAAATATTCAAAGAAAATGTCTTAAAATTGTATATTGGCTTTTCCTACTTTTCGGAAATATGTTTCCTAAATATAGAAAATGTTTCGGTGAAGTTGAAATGCAAACTCATGTTTGAAAAAATCCATTTAGAAATCCGGAAAACAGTAATGAAAATTCACCTCGAATGTTTTTTCAAAATAAATTATATGAATTTATAAACTATCGAATGTTTAATAAAAATATAGTTAAAAAAATAAAAAATAAATAAACAACTCTGGAATTAAGATAGACACAATATTCCGTTATAGATATCATATAATAATTTGAGTTTCACTTGTCGGCAAAAAACATACAAATTTCATGTAGATTTTGGTTTCTGAATGAAATGGATATGCTCTAGTTATGTACTTCTAAGTTGGACTGCAATTGCTTTTTTACTTGATTTGTCTATAAATTTAACAAAGCACACATTACATATTTCATATCTTTGTGGTATATCTGTGTGATATATAGCATATAAACGAAATATCTTATGGGATTTGGCTTGCTGCCTTTTGATTCATGCGCTTAAGCCTGGCTAATTGAGTGTAAGCAGTTGAATTTGCAGAACTTTTCATGCTTTTAAACTGGGTCAACGAAAAGGAATTCTTTGCTGCATAATGAAATAAGGAGTTAGCACAAATCATGCCAGTGAAATGCTGTATATATACATATATATATATACATACTCATTTTTGACTTGCTGCCACTTAAGAAGATTTACATGCGGGGCTGAAAGAGTTTTGTGCCACTAGTGAGTTGAATTGCCGCAACGGCTGTCATCGCAATTGCCACACATGATTACGCTGTAAACATTTTATGTACCCCGGGTACGTAACAAATATTTAAAGAACTTAACACAATGATATGTGAGCTGCATGAGAGTTTTATGGCCACATTGCTGCCGTTGCTTGGGACGGGTGCAAAAGAAGAAATGCATGGTTACTTCACTGCTGTTTAATCTTTATGGCGCCTAGGCAACCCAAGCCCTCGAGCTCCCAAACCCAACCCAAAACTCGAACTCGAACTAAATCATAATCATGGCTAACAAATACTGCGTGTCATTTGAGCGCACACATCATAAAGCAGCAATTAAGACAATGTTAAAATCGTAAGCGTCAAAAATGCCATAGAAGACTCTGTCGCACAATAAAAAAAGAAAAACTGTCATAAAAGGAAAACACACTCAAAAAGCGACACAAAGGGAGACTCAGCAGCGAGAGGGAGAGACCGACAGAGAGACCGACAGAGAGAGAGAGAGAGACAGAGATAGTGAGAAGCCATCCAATTTGAGACGCTTGCGTGTAAAAGAAGTCAGAATCTGGCAGTCATTGGCAACGCTGCTAATTGCCAGTCAAAATTCTATGCACAATAAAAAGATGAGATAAATGCGTAGTAACAACAATAAACTCGTGAAAATTACAATCTCTTTGTTACACAAGGTGTGCTGCATTGCAAAAAAAAATAATAAAATATATATATATGGAAAGTTTTAAATTATCGTGTCACAAGTGCGACGAGCAAATATATGTATTTAAGGTTGCAAGTGCCTGGCGTTTTATCTTTGGTTTATGGCTTTTATTAAACGAGCTGTCATTCGAGTTTTGTATTTTAAATGTGAATCAAAGATGTTGCTTAAATTCAAGTCAGCTTACTTTCAGCAACATTTCTACACACACAAAAAAATTATCCTAAAATGAAAATCACATTGAAAAATATTATAGTTCTTAGGTATAATTTCTAAATATACCAAAACATATTTTTAAACTAAGAAATTCTCTTTAATTGCTTAGTAATAGAAAACATTCCTTCAAAGTTAAAATGTATTTTAGAAAAAATCCTTTCTGAAATTCTGAAAATAGTAAGGAATTTTTCCCTCTCGAAAGCTATGTTATAGTTTCAGTTCTTAAGGTTTTCCAATTAAATTATATAATTTATAGCTTATTTAAAATGTTTATATTTGTGAAACCTTAAAATACTAATGTTTAATAATAATATCATTTACAAAAAAGTTTCTGAACACATGTAAAAAACACCCAAGATGTGATAAATATTTTTTTAAAGTTTCGAAAAATTTAAATACAACCTTCCGTTGCAGAAATATACTTTCCGAATAATATTAGCTGCCCAAAAGCTGCTAAAAGTATGCCGATTTTCTCAAGTAGAGTCTGATTTTCTGAGTGTAAGCTGTGTTTATTTAACTTTTGTGTTTGTGGATTTATTTAAAAAATATGGTTCCCACAGGCAATGTAGTTACAAAATACTTTTCAAATTGAATTTCTATTTATCTTTCTTTGTCTTAAGTATTGAAAATGTGTGCACTGGAAAATTGCAGAAAAATTAAAGAGAAGCTGACAAAAAGTGCTATTATTGAAATGGTCAAATCTGAACAGTTGCCACAAAGACCGCACACACATAACACACACACACACACACACAGAGACACACACAGCAAACACATGAGGAACTGACTCTGTCACCTCAGGGGCGTACACATGTTTGTTTGTAGAGAGTGGGGGAGGGGCTGTGGGGTGGTGGGTTATGAAACGGAAATGACTCTTAGCAGCAGGCCCGATTCGGAACAACTGGAAGCCAAACCATTCAGCGAACTAATGCCGACCTAAGGCAAATATAATTGCGTGTGTGGGTGGTATCGGGGAAGAGGGGACGAGGGCATGTTGGTAGCGGGGCAGTTAGTGGTAGCTATTTTCTGCACAATGTTACAAGACATTTGCATGCAGGCGTCATCTGGTATGGGTTCGGTTTTGGGTTTTGCGGTAAGCGTATGGCCAGAAAGACAACACCAAATCGTTCGACAATTGTGCTGATGCCGAGTATTGGTCACTGCCATCTAGGAGATGACACCCCATCAACCCACCACACACCACCACCCACCCACCGCCAACCACTTGCTACTCCTGTTGACGGCTGCTGCTGCTGTTATTGTTGCTGTTGTTGCCGCTCCTCCTACTTCGCCTGCTGCATACGTGCCCAACAAAATATTGATTTAAATGAGTTTCAGTTTCGGTTTTCATTTCCTATCGCAAATTCCAACAATCAGCAAATTGTGCTGCTCAATGAACTACTTTTTCCTCGAGTGCTACTCCTCGTTAGATGTTTCCCAAGCAAAATGCATGATAAGCAAAATATTGCAACATTGATGATGGGCTCCTCCTCATCCGCTCATCCGCACCTCCTCCTTGACTCCTCATCATGAACAATGTGGGTGGCTGCGAATGCGATATCATTTTGTGTGTGGAATGTGCGAATGGCACATGTAAATCCCAAATACCCCAGAACTCATCCCAAAAAATATGCTCATGCTCAAAATGGCCGTTTTGGCTATTATTATGAGAACTTGCGACTACTTGCCAAGGAAACCGAGCGCACAGAAAAACACATCAATAATATAAACTACAATTTAAAGTTGATAGTTTTATTGTTGCTGCCACATCCCAAGGGTAGAATCTTGGGCCAAACAAATGCCAAACTGTTTTTGCTTTTTGCTGTCATGGCCAAGCGTATTACACACACACACGTACACACTGCCACACACACACACACACACACACACACACACACACACACACACACATAGGAAAAGAGTTGTACATATGTCCGAATCAAGTGTAAATGGCCAGAAAACCTTTCAACTTTCTTGGTTAGGCAAAAGTCATTTGAAGTCATTTCAGAGTCGCAGTCACCCGAAAAGCCGCAGACAGTCAACCAAAGCTAAGCAAACCAATGCGAAAAACCTGACCGGAAAAACTTTTCCCACAGTTTCTACCTACTGGCATGGAAAAAAATATATTTGAATATATGTAATATCTCATTTGCATATTGTTTGGCTTTTGTTCTACTACTATTTGTACTATCTGGAGCATAAGAAAGCAGCAGCAGCAGCAGCAGCAGCCGCAGCAGCCTCCAAGCACTCTTTAAAGTTTTGGCAGCAACTTTTGGCCCAAAACTGGCCCCATCCCTGGATTTGGGTTTCTTTTTTTTTTTTTGTGGGTTTTTTTTTTTAAGGAGCTGTCTCCATTCAGCGTTTCATTTGGTAAGATTGCTACAGCTACAAAGCTCTTAAAGTAATTAGTGGCATAAATTAAATCCCCTGGCTAAATAACAATGGCCAATTGTTTCAATGACCCTTGTGCCACTTTTAATTGTTGCAATGCTGTGAAAGTTTTAGACCTAGCCATGGACCGGAGCTGCTCCGGTTCCGACTACGGCTCCAGCTTCGGCTACAGCTTCAGCTCTTCTCCCTGTCCCTGAGCCTGTTTCCTTTCTGGATTAAAGCTTCGGGCCCCCAAAAGATGTGGAAAAAGGGCCGATAGAAATTTTTTCTTTCTTCATTTTTTTTTCTCTTTTTGGTGACACCACATTGGATAGGCTTGGGTGGCGGGCGTGGTGCGTTGAAGGGGTAAAGCTGTGGTCACTAAGCACCAGTGCCCCAAATGGCGCTGCAACAAAAGCAGCCCCGGGGCATAAATAACTTTTTATACATTTCATATGTTTTCTTTTTTTTTGTTTTTTTATAGTAAGGTCGCAACGGCAAAAAGTTGACACATTTTAAATTGTAGACGAAATAAAATATATTTTTGCATAATTGTACGCATTTAACATATTTTAAATGTGTTCTGGTCAAACCACCTCTGGTATGTATAGCTAATCTAATTATTTAGCAGTGCAAAACATTTGCAACAACATTGATTTTCAATTGATTCGAACGCCTGCCATCGCCTTCCGTCATAAAAATAAGAAAAATACTCATCGAAAATTACACGGCCGAATAAAACAAGCTGTTGACTTGCCAAATAGCCGTGAATTATTCCCCCAGGGCGTAGGTGAGCAGGTAACGGCAATCGCTTAGTTTGCCCGGAGAAATTCGCTGAGACGACAAATGTTGGTTTGGTTGTTGTTGTTGTTGTTGTTGTTGCTGCTGGTGTACGTTCACCCCTCCCCTGGCGACCCGGACGTCATCACATCCTGTGCTGTCTCTTTGGCCGACAATAACGAGCCGTGAATCGAGGCCAGAATCGAGTCCAGAGTGAAAGACAGAGAGAGCTCGAGGATATCGTAAAGCGACACAGAATCACACATAAAATTTTACAACACAAGGATGTTTTTTATTGCAATGACGGGCTTGTCCACGTCCACGTCCACGTCCACATTCACGTCCCTGGCCATCAGGTTCGCGTACCAATCGAGTCCTTAAGTAGCCAATTACTGAAAAGTTCGAATTCCTTGCAGTGGATATCAGTGTGTCGAGAAGGCATCTTCAGCTAGATGCGACGACGGGTTTGTTAGCCTTAGCTGAGGGTAAACAGCAAAACATTTTTCTATTTAATTAAAATGAATTTACCTTTTCGGTTGCCATAAGGATTGGAAGGGCAAGGCGGATGGTAGATGGTGGATGCGTCACGAGCATCGACTGATTTATGGATGGCCACCGTATAAATTGCGTTGCTGCCTCAGCCGTGGTAATTTAAATCACGAGCTGCGGTTTTAATTAAAAGGAATTTATTTTACGCTCAACTGCAGATAAATGCACACTTTCAGTGCACAGTTGAATTATACACCCACACAAATATTTACACACACTCGCACACACACACACACAAATATAATCACACACTTAAGATGCTACCCCTTTTAAAATAATACAAATCAAGTAGAAGAATCCCCATTTTCCTGATGTGAACCCCCCCCTTGAAAGGCAAACCATTTAGCTGGCTGTCATAATTAAGGCCTGCGCATTTGTTTGTTGGCAGTTTTGTTATGGCCAGCTCAGGTTGTCGTTTTCTCGTCTCATCTCGTCGGTCGCCTAATTATTATGAAGATGCGTGGCAAGGCTTGGCCAGCGTTGGATCGGGTTTCCATATTAGCCCGTAATCAATCATGTGCACCATGCAATAACGGGGCGTTTTGTAATTATGTTTTCATATCTCAAATGCATTTCATCTATGTGCAAATACAGATCTGGCCAAGAGATTGTGGAAAAATTGATAGCTAATAAACCTTGATTAATCATCCAATTGCGCTTGAATAGTTTACGCTTTTAGTAAAAAGAAAAGGAATACAAACAGAGAAAACAGGAAACCAAACACCAACCAACATCCCGAGGGCCCACTAAAAGCACGATATAAACATGGCCAACAGAGTTAAGAAGGCAGAAAACGTTGCACACAGTAAGAAACACAGACACACACTCCACACACACTCTACACACACACACACACACACACACACACATGTGTGTAAGCATACGGAAATTGTCGGTGATAAATCTCCCATTTACCTTTAAACTCAAAATATTGCGACCAATGGGAGCCGCAGCGTTGGCTGACTGCGTCGCTTACAGTTACATTTACAGCTACAGCTACAGCCCCTAAATCCACTAACAAATAAAGGAATAAATTGCCCATAAAAAGGATTTTGCAAATGCCGGCTGCAACTATAAGTTCCCCTTACCCTCAAACACCACCCTCTCCACATCATGGCATGTGTTTCGTATTTACAGCTATGGTGGAGTTTTGTTGTAACTCCAATTTAACTGATAGTTTTCTTTTGTGCTGCCAACTAAAGTGAAATGTTATAAGCATACAATCCACTAACTTTGTCTCAATTTTGTAAACCCTCTGTGCAATGCTATCATTGCTTATATTACTTTTACTACTTGAGTAAATGTTTTTCATTTTGTGAATATATTTACTCAATATCGTTGTGTTTTATGAGATGAATTCATTTTAGAAAGCGCGCTGTGCTTTGAAATTGATTGCGCTTATCGATTAATTTGCAATCGAACAATTTAGAGCGTGTCAGTGTTGGGATACACAAACAGAGCTGGCATTCTAGCAGGAGATTGCTATAGCAATTATTAGATTATGGATTTTCATCAAGCAATAATTACTTAATAGTTATATACACATCATAGTTTCTAGTTAGGTTAATTGTATTAAAAAATGTCCCTCCCCAATGATATGTGTGCAATTTGAGTAAAGTGCGACCATTCTTTTCAAATATACCTATGGCGATAGCTATCGATATATTAACAAAGAGGCCGAACATGTCTGCGCTATCGCGCTTCGGTCACACTGCAGCACTTACCATCATCGCATAAAAGTTTGGTCGAAAGTACAGCAAATCTACCATTTACTGCACCAAAATAAATAAAATAAATACAATTACATTCACAACTCACGCCCACAAATGCAACAAAACGTCGCGCAAACAAATTAACCAAACACCGAAAGGATTGATAGGTGTTGCAGCAGCAGTCGTTGTCAGTCGTTGTGTTCTGTGGCAGGAACGAAAGAAACGGAACGTGTTTGGGGCGGACTTGTTTTTTCTGGTGCCTGTGCAGAAAAGGGGACGCCGCCGCCGTTGCAACAACTAACTGTGCTTATTTTTTGGGGGCTGCAGGAGCCCACAGCCAAGCCGCACAGCTCAACCAGATTCGTTTGTCTGCTGGCCAAGTTAACCAGCGGAGGCGGGGGGCGTGTGTGCTAGTGTGTGTCTAGATATATATACAAGAACAAGTTGAAGCGCACTTGTGTGTGTGTGTGTCGGTTTTAGTGTTGGTGTTTTCAGTTGTGCAGGTGTGTGTGTGTGAGAGTTCTGTTGTGTGTGTGTGCGTGCTGTGGTCTTGATGTCTGCGCTTTTTCCCAGACGAAGACGAAGACGTGAGCAGCACACAGGTGAATTATTGTTGCAATACGCTGAAGCTGCCGCTGCCACTGCCGCTGCCTCTGCCTTGGCGCTGCTTTAGCCAAACAGCCAACACACAATACACTCAAAACACAAACGTTCAACAACAACAACAACTACAACAAAAACAACAACAGCGAGGAATTGAAAAATGCTGCGTTTTCTAAGTCGTCGCAAGGTGCGCAACAACTATGCCGATAATGCGAGCAATTCACGGGTTGCAGGCGGCGGCGGCGGGGGCGTTGCTGTCATTGCAAGCAGCAGCAGCGCTGGCGGCTCCCAGATTAAGCCTCAACGCATTGTGGTAAACAAAAACAAAATCGACTGTCGCGTTATACTGCTGGACAACACTGACCTTTCCATCGAATTATCGGTGAGTCTAGAATTACAAAAAAAAAAAAACAAACATTACATTCTTAGCTTATCTGCACGGGACAAGGGCTGCCCATGAAGGGGGTGAAGGGGTGGGTTTGTCTTGATTGTTGTGTTTGTTTTGGGCCGAGTACAAACATTCCATGGATCGCGATGTCTCTGCGTGTGCATGTGTGTGTGTGTGTGTGCATGTTGTGTGTGTGTGTGTGTGTTTGTGTGTGTTTGTGTGTGTACGTGTGATAAACACAAAATTTATTGCTGATCGGCCAAATATTTTAAGAGACGAAAACAAAAAAAAACGACAAATAAAATAAACGTGATTGGTTCAGGGCCAATGCAATAATTTGCATGCTAACTACAGTAGTCTCTGGCTAGTAACAATTGTTTTTGTTTCGCACATAATTTTAATTTGGAGTAATATATTTGTCTATGAAATCTGAAAATATATTAACGCAGTTTTATTTCTAATTTAATTATCTCCATGGGAAAATAGCAATTTATTTTTTTTATTTTTATATGGCCACTGCTGGAATTTGGTAGGTTAACTACAGTAGTCTCTGTCTAGCTAGAACTCCTTGGTGTCGGAGATAATTCCAATTTGCAAGATTTTCAAATCTGAAAGGGTTTTTTTCTGTACACAAATCTAAAAATAAATTGAAGTTGTTTTTGTTTAAATTAATGAGCGCAATAATGAAATGGTAATTTCATTTTTATCTGTTTATTATTGTTTATAAATGGCCACTATAAAGTTCAAAATTTCATTTTTATATGTACATGCATAAATAAATGAATTGAATTAATTTTTGATTGCTTTTATTTTTGCAGAAAAAAGCGCTGGGAAGTTTTCTCTATGAACAGGTTTTCTATGCCTTGGATATCATTGAGAAAGATTACTTTGGATTGCAGTTTATGGATGCGAACCATGTGAAGCACTGGCTAGATCCCACCAAGCCCATCAAAAAGCAAGTGAAAAGTGAGTGACAAAAAAACAAACATACATATATACGTTGTCTGTATCTGTATTTGCATTAATGTTTATAAATTGCAGTTGGACCACCGTACACCTTTCGCTTGAAGGTCAAGTTTTATTCATCGGAGCCGAATACGCTGCGTGAGGAGCTGACGCGTTATTTGTTCTTCTTGCAATTGAAGCAAGACTTGCTGGAAGGGCGTCTCGACTGTCCGGATGACAAATCCGCCGAACTCTGTGCGCTGGCCTTGCAGTGTACGTGTTTCTCACTCACTCAGTGTGCTGAAGAATACAAAGCTATATATGTTTGAGCACAATGCATAGCTCGTTAAGTTGAATTGCCACCTTAGCTGTGACCTTTGACGTTGCAGAGTTTGAGCTAGACGATCTCTGGGTTCATAGGTTAATGGGTTGCTTGTGCGCATTTCGTATAATAACTATGTATTCTTTACGATTGTTCAACAAATTATAATAATTTTTGTATCCACAGCGGAGTTGGGCGACTACGATGATCAGGTGCATTCGGCTGCTACTGTCTCCGAGTTTCGTTTTGTTCCCGAACAGACAGAGGATCTGGAAATTGCCATATTGGAAGAGTATAAGACATGCCGCGGCTTAACGCCCGCACAGGCTGAGACGGCCTTTCTCAACAAGGCCAAATGGCTGGATATGTATGGTGTGGATATGCACACGGTGCTCGGCAAAGATAGCTGCGAATATCACCTGGGCTTGACGCCCACAGGGATTCTGGTGTTCGAGCGTGACCAGAAGATTGGCCTCTTCTTCTGGCCAAAGATTAGCAAATTGGATTTCAAGAAGAAAAAACTAACGCTCATCGTTATTGAGGACGATGACGAGGGACGCGAACAGGAACACACCTTCGTCTTCCGCCTGTACAATGAGAAGGCCTGCAAGCATCTGTGGAAGTGCGCCGTCGAGCATCACACCTTCTTCCGGCTGCGAGCGCCAGTTAAGGGACCCTCGGCCCGACAAAACTTCTTCCGCATGGGCTCGCGTTTCCGTTACTCCGGCCGCACTGAATTCCAGACTACACAGCAGAGTCGCGCCCGTCGCACCGTTCAGTTTGAGCGTCGGCCCTCGCAGCGATTCGCCAGTCGTCAGTCGCATTTGTTGCGTGAACGCCAAAAGGCATCCCAGGAGTCGGCAGCCTCAGCCGTGGCCAGTGTCAATGCTCGTGCGGCCGCTGCTGCTGCAGCTGCTGCCACGGCCGCTGCCTCAACTCATGCTGCACCGTATGCTGCGAGCAACGAGAACAACAACGAAACATTCGATTCGCTCATTTCGGCTGATCCGTTTATCACCGTCACCCCCTCACCCTCCGTTCTGACTGTCATACAGAATTCGGCCATCATTGAACCGGATGCTGCGTGCAGTGCCTCCATTAGCTCATCGACTCAAGCGGCGGCCACTTGTCCCTCGCTGGGTCGCAATTCACTTAAGTCCAACTTTAGCAACGATGATCCGGCCTACAGCAAAATTAGCTCCATTGGCAAGGCTGCCGGTCTCTCTGTGAAGTAAGATCTCTCTCTCTCTTTAAATGCCGTTAAATTTTTATTATATATATATATACGTCCTTTTTTTGAGCAGACTGGAGCCAGAGTACACGCCACCCTATTCACCCAATGCCACCAAGAACTTTGACGAAACGAATCCGTTTAGGAGTGCGGCGGCTTCGCATCATGGCAGCTTTGGCAAGGCCTCAATTAGCTCAGGCCAGCTCAGGTGTGTATTGCGGAATTAGTTTTACGCTTTCATTGCTATTCTTATTGTTGTATCGCTCTTTGACTAATACGCATTGTTTGTATTTCTCATGCATTTTGTATTGTTGTATTCTCGTATTCTGTGTGTATCATTGTGCAGTGTTAGGAGCGGCTTATCGGATAAAGATAGAGAGCTAGATTCATTACTTAAGTCCATTGTCAAAGATCCATCCCCATCAGTGCTTGCAAACGAAGCCATTAACGATGCTAACAGTATCAGGTAGCGTAAATAATTCAAAATCACTTTTATATCTTATATAATATTAACATTGTAATGCAAAATTAAATGTGCTTTTGCTTTCTTAGAGTTACTATTAACAAGACCTTTGACATGGATCACAATACAGAGACACTGAAGCGACTCTCGACAACAAACGAGAAGCCCAACAATCAAGTGAAGCTGGCCAATGTGGGCGCCACTGCGTTGCCACCGGGCAATATCAAGTGCAATATACTTAAGGGTAATAATGCTATTTATTTAATACCCATTTTGAATTGTTGCTTAACTCTTTCTTTCTTTTTATCATAGCGCGCGTAGAGGAAGAACTCGGCGCTAGCGGAAACGCTAAGCTGACCAATCAAATGTTTGTGCCCGCTGCTCACTCCAGCAGCAGCAACATGCACGTCCACAACAACAATCACATTGGCAGCAACAGCAGCAGCAGCAATCATACACACACCGATGGACCCGATTCCCTGAATGCCACCTACATATCAGTGGTGAGTTTTTCACTCCAAAATGAAAGAAACAAAACCAGTTAGCCCCATGCCCTGCACTTATTTCATGCTTTCTGTACATTTATTTTTTATTTACATTCGTTGTGTGTGCACTTTGTGTTTTGTGTGCGGTGCTTGCTTGCACGCTTGCTGTTTGTGTGTGTGTGTTTGTTGTCATTGTTGTTGTTGGATGGTTTGGCTTGGCTATAAACACACACAAAAAAACAGGGCGGCGATAAGTTGACGCTCAGCATACCGGAACAGAAGCCGAGCAGCGGCAGCGCCAGCGCCAACAGCAGCTCGAGCACCAGCAATAGCAATGCTAATGCAAATACTAATGCTAATGGCCGTGCCAGCAGCAACTCACCCTTCAGCAATGCCACCTTTGTGTCTGGCTTCAGTGGGCCACCAACGCCGCCGTCGTCGCTGCCAGCGACAATAAACAATACGAACAACAGCAGTTTGGCAGCTACCAGTGTGACCAACATAAGCACGCCCAGCTGTTCAGCTGCTAGCGTTAATGTTACTGCCAGCAGCAGCACTGCCAGTGAGCTGGCCGCCACTAGTAATAGTGGCAATGGCAGCTCCACAACGCCCTTGCTGAGCAATGCCTCGGCAGCCGAAATACTCATTAATGAAATCTTCATTAACAATATAATAAACAATAATGCCGCGGCGAACAACAGTAACAGCAACAGCAATAGCAACAACACCAGCAGGTCAGAGGCGGCAAAAGCCAAGTCCTTGACAACGACAAATACAACGTCAACGCCTAGCGCTGGCACATTGCTCTTCTCCACGCTCAGTGAGCAGGAGCGCTTGGAGGCGCAGAAGTCGAATCAGCAGCAACCCAATCAGAGCCAAGTTGATGGGCCGCAGAGTGAAAAGGTTTGGCCAATTTAGAGTTGAGAAACTGTCTGTCCTTTAACGCGCCTTGCAAACTAACATTTGTCTTCATTTCAATATGCACCTAATATTAACAGCTTCTATTTGAAATATATATATATATATATCTCTTTACAAGTAGATAATAATAATCAAACTCAATACTATTCGCAGAAGAACAGCAGCAGCAGCAATCAACAGGAGAACATTCGCATTCCATCCAATAATAGCAGCAAGGATATGGTCTCACCTTGGCTGGTCTCATCGGAAATCGTTTCAGCTCCCAAGGGACGTGAGCCGACCATAATACGCAAATCCGTTATTACAACACAGTTGTAATTATTATTGTTTAAATTTAACAATTTTTATCCGTAAGACTTAATGATCGTATTTATATATGTAAGAAGATATAGCTATGACAACCTTAGACAACATTCTTTTAAGCATTCCACGAAACAGCAACATATAAGACAATGAGAGAGCAGGTCCAATCAAAAAAACAAAAACAAAAAAAAAGAAACTAAAAAACAATGTTAACTGTCCATTAAATGTGCCTTAAATTATACTTATATACATGTACGATATGTGTGCTCGTTAACGCGAAATGTGCTTAAAGAAACAGTGTACTTAAACCATACATAATGTATTCTATTAAATGATAAGTGTATAGACTGGATTTTTAACAAGCAAAGTGATGTCTTTCTGCTTAATATACAGCGATCTATATTATAGCTAAGAAAATGTGACAAAATATATATTTTTTAAAATTACAGTATTCCAATTAACAGACAAAACAATAACAAAAAAGATCAACGAATGTCGCATATCGCTAGACTTGGAATTGAATTTCACTTAATATATATACATATGATTTCAATTTTAAATCTAGTGTCGGCAAACTGACAGCTAACTGAATAAATCTACTCATATATACATATTATTATATTTCAATTGTTAAGTGCAAAGAAAGCATTTCAAATTTTTTTTGTATACAACTTTAAAGCAACAAATGCATTTCTATAAATAAATGTATTTAAACATATCCAATAAAGTAATTTGTGTGTGTGTTTACGGAAATAGTTTCGGGATAGTTGGGTTCTTTCTTTCAATTAGGCAGTCCATTCCAGGAAGCCACCAGCTGCCATGTGACCTGCAATGTTCAAGTACACACCACCAACACCACCAACAGCAGCAGCAGCAGCAGCAGCAGAAGCAACCAAAACAACAAAAACACGCACACACATGTACTTGAAATTCCAAGATGTGTATTTTTGCAGCCGCCGAGGGTCGGGTTGTGGCACTGCAATTAGAAGAAGGCAGCCGGCAAGCACTGTTAATGTTTGATTCCAAAAGTCGACGTCAATGTCTCCGAGCACTGGTGTGTGTGGTCATGTATGAGTTTTATATGTTCGGGAACACATTTGTTGACGTTGCCACTGGTTTTTTGTTGTTTTTTTCTTTTCTTTTTTCATATTTGTTATTTTTAGCTGGCCAACAACAACGGCAGCAGCGAGTACGACGAGGGGGTAGTTGTTGCATCTGCTGTTGGGCTGTGGAAAATGTACTTGTTTGGAAAAGCAAACGCGACTATTTCTAGATCTAGATAAGCATGTGTATAGAGAATGTGCACACACGCACACACACACACACACAGACACACGTCCACACCTTTTGGCAACGTTTCTCGCAGTGGGTGTGCGTATTTGCAAAATTATCGTTATTTGCTGCATGCAATGCTAAAAATAATTCGACTTGCAGCAAAGCAAGAAAATGAAAAGGTCTCAAGTCGGTATCTAATTTAAAATGGATGCTATTTATTTGTAAAACTGTAAATTTCGTATGGTTCTTTTATCTCAATTTCTCCGTTCGTCATCTGCGACACTTCCAATAAATATTAATATAAATATAATACATTTCATTGCTGTCTGATTGATTGTCATATATGGTATTGGTTTTGGCCGGGCAGCAAGAGGTTCAACTTAAAATTAGTCATCATTAATCATTAATCTTTAGGCGCCACCACGGAAGCGACGCCATTTGTTTTGTTGTGTGCGTGTGTTGTGTGTGCTTGTGTGTGTGGATTTGTTGTGCCATTGCTTAGAAGCACTTGCGGTGCACAATGCCAGGGCCGGATTCATCGTATTCCTGCTTGGAGATCCACATCTGCTGGAAGGTGGAGAGGGAGGCCAGAATGGAGCCACCGATCCAGACGGAGTATTTGCGCTCTGGTGGTGCAATGATCTTAATCTTGATGGTGGATGGCGCCAGGGCGGTGATTTCCTTTTGCATACGATCGGCAATACCGGGATACATGGTGGTGCCACCGGACATAACAATGTTGGCATACAGATCCTTACGGATATCCACATCGCACTTCATGATCGAGTTGTACACAGTCTCGTGGATGCCGCACGATTCCATACCCAAGAACGAAGGCTGGAAGAGGGACTCGGGGCAGCGGAAACGTTCGTTACCAATGGTAATCACCTGACCGTCGGGAAGTTCATAAGACTTCTCCAACGAGGTCGAGGCAGCAGCTGTGGCCATTTCCTGCTCAAAGTCCAGGGCAACATAGCACAACTTCTCCTTGATGTCACGCACAATTTCACGCTCAGCGGTGGTGGTGAATGAGTAGCCACGCTCGGTCAAGATCTTCATCAGATAATCGGTCAAATCGCGACCAGCCAAGTCCAGACGCAGGATGGCATGGGGCAGGGCATAACCTTCATAAATGGGCACTGTGTGGGAGACGCCATCGCCAGAGTCCAATACGATACCAGTGGTACGACCGGAGGCATATAGGGAGAGAACAGCCTGGATGGCCACATACATGGCTGGTGCGTTGAATGTCTCAAACATGATCTGCGTCATCTTCTCACGATTGGCCTTGGGGTTCAGTGGCGCTTCGGTGAGCAGCACTGGGTGCTCCTCGGGTGCGACACGCAATTCATTGTAGAAAGTGTGATGCCAGATCTTCTCCATGTCATCCCAGTTGGTGATGATGCCATGCTCAATGGGGTATTTCAGGGTGAGGATACCTCTCTTGGACTGCGCCTCATCGCCCACATAGGAGTCCTTCTGGCCCATACCGACCATTACGCCCTGATGGCGTGGACGACCCACAATCGAGGGGAAGACAGCGCGGGGCGCATCATCGCCGGCAAAGCCAGCCTTGCACATACCGGAACCATTGTCCACAACCAATGCGGCAACTTCATCATCACACATCTTGACGTCTGGTCTGTGTTAACTGCAATAAGACAGCAATAACGTACACTTAATAATATTTGTTGTGCAAGGAACACAAATTTCTAAACGAGACTGACTGAGACAACAGTATAAAATAAAATAGTTAAAAATTATAAATCCTACTCAAAGCACACACAGTGTCAAAAAGTTACTTGGACTTGTGAATGAATTTAGAACAAATTTTATATATATTTTTTTTCTTTATTGTACTAACCGTTTTGGTAAGAAAGAAGAACTGTAAATTAAATAGCAACACTTTCGCTGTAGAACTGCGAGTGGCTGCTGGATTGTAATGAGCTAATATTTATACCATTTGTCCGACCCTCAGTCGCACAGATCTTCCACACAGATACACACAGAGCAGACACAGATACAGATACAGATACAGAGCGGCGACGTCGCTTCTCAGACATATGCAGCACATGGATGCACATTTTGCTTAAAGGGGAAATTTTGAATATCTTTAAAAATAATATTTTTTCTTTCATAATTTCCGAGAGGCCAGAACAGTCGTCTTCGCTGAGCGGAGGGTAAACAAAAATTGCTCACACACACACACACACAGAGAGATGTGTGTGTACAGTCGATCCTCCGTGAAGGCATCGTAGGCGTTGTGGTGCTCGGCACTTTTTTGTGTTTGTGTGCGCATTTATATTTTTTTTTGTTTTGTCTAATTTTTAATCAACATTTGCACGTTTGTCCAATCCATACATGGGGATGGTTGGAACTCTCTCTCTCTCTCTCTCTCTCTCTCCTCGGGCAGAGAGCGCACTCGTAATTAGAAAAAAGAATTTCAAAACAAAACAAAAAATTAAGTATCGAAAATACGCGCCACATATTTTCTGCTATAATTCGTTGGGTGTGCGTGTGGGTGTGAATGAAGGTGGATGTTGATGTTGATGTGGATGTGGATGTGGAATTGGAGGTGGAGGTTTCGGCCCCATAATCACTAGTCGAAAATTGTTAATAGCTCGCGCATTGCATTTGTAGAATCGACAATTTATTGCACTTTAAGAACTTACATGCTGAAATCATCAATTATGTAAATATAGCTGAATACATTTCAGCATATTTGGCTACACACAAAACAGTTTCAGCCCAGCTATTGTTTACTTATTTATTAACTTGAACACATTAAAAGAATATGTGTTTGTTGTTCAGAAAAGAGCTTCTGGTTTTTTTTTGGACGGTAAATAAGTAAAAAAAAATATATAATATAAATACAAATATCGTGCGCTCTCACGTTTTCGCATAAGATTCTTTGACGCTGACGCGCAGATACGAATGGAATTCTATTTTTATATACAGATTTTAAAACTATATATTTATATAGCTATGTTTGGCCAGTTAATACAGGTGCAAACACTGCACGGGCTTTGAACGACTAGCATATACCCTACTATATATATATAAGTTTATGAATTGATTGCATTTGTAATGCATTATTTTGTATCATTATAGCAAGATTTACTATTTGTATAATTTGAATCGCGTGAATTTCAATCTTTTCTTAGTTTATTAATTAAAATCATTAAAAATTGTATTAACGTTTATATAATTCATTGAAACACTTAAGTATTATATTAACACATTTATTTTATTCTGCATGAAGGACAAATCGGGCATATTGGACTGGACTGCATTTGGTTTGACTTCCATGTGCTTCGATCTTATCGGTATGTTTTAGCACCAGACTATTTATTAGCCCCGATTTATTCAATTAGCTCTATCACTTTAATTGCTTAATAAATAACAACAGCAAAGAATTTATTGAATCTACAGTTTATAACTAGTTCTTTCAGGGTCTTGCCGCTAAAGTGTTGAAACTAGCCAACAATTTCTTAGTATATCTATCTTTAAGCTATCATTGTACATATTAAATATATTCTAAATCAAAAAGGTGTTGTAAAATTCATTGAAAATTCAATGAACTAAAAGTATACTAACCAGAAGCTCATTCAGCCAAGCAAATCGCCCAGCTATACTCGAGCAGCTGATTGAATTGTGTTGGCCAGCAACAACAAAAACATGCCAATTTGATGATACCACAACAAATGTGTAAATCTAAAAATATGTGCTTATTTTTTGTGTATTTTTTCTTAATTATGAGAACATCTGCATATATATTTATATATTATTTTTGTGTACGGGGCAGCCGGCGCAGTGGGCCACCACCTTTTAAGGATGCATCAGCCAAGGAGGTGATGACGACCACGAACAGTGGCACTTTCTAAACATTTTGAAAGACAAAAATCAAAATTTATAAAAATAATTAAAGTTATTTTATGTAAATCTCTTTGTATTCTTTCTTCAAATTTATTTATCCCCCATTCTCCATTCTTTATTAACGATTTTTTTATGTTTAACAACTGATTGGATTTTTTCTGGATTTCCACAATTCTTTGAATAAATTCTTAGCCAGTTTACATTTTACTTCCCCCAGATTTAATATTCTCTTTATTTTATTTTTATTTTTCAAATTTAATTTGTGTGTTTTTATAAAAAAAACAAAAAAGTTGAAGTCTGTCAGAAAAATCAAGGTGATACTTTTAAATTAAATAATTAAATATAAAACAGATGCGGTTAATTTAGAAAAATTTTTTTTTTTAATATAATTTTTTGAATCGGGCTCTTAAGAGACACTGTAGATCAACGACAACTGCTTGGATTAAGACAAGCAGCCGCAACGGTAACGCTGCTGTGCATTCCACGCCATATTGCAATTTTATATTTTTAAATTGCATAATGTGCCAAAAGAATATGTAAAATTTATAAGTATATGTACTATATATATATTTATAAATGAATATGAATATTTTTTGCAATTTGTATTTTCCAATCAGTGGCGTTTTTCGTCATGTGAAAGATTGCACTATGCGTATGCGTAATGTTCCCTCTTTTTTCTTAGAAGCGCCCAAAGCGTCGATGTATGCAACGTAGTACTCTGAGACGTGTGCGCCGCTTAACCACCAGTAAATACACCACACATTCCAGGATAAAGACACCGCTGGCCAGCAGTGTAAGGACGCTGGCAAATGCCAAGGCGCCATGGAATGCGCCCAGTGTCAGCGCCTTGAAGGCATCCTCCTGTACACCTGCGATCTTCTCCTGAATCATTCGCACCATATCCAAATCACGTGCCCACTTCTGCATGTGTCCCGACTCGATGACGTGCTGTATAACCGCATTGATGTGGTGCAGCAGATGATGTTTCTTGGGCAGCAGCATAGACACCTGATAGACATATAAGGATTCCTTACGATCAAAGCAATAAAGGCGATCTCGCTGAATTCGGGCGTTGTAGAAGGCATGTTGCCTGGACACGGAAACGACAACATTTTCTTGGTCCGCGGCATTATTGAGACAGTCCACAATATTAAAGCATACCTCAAAATTTTCACGTATATACTTGAAGGTCTACAAAGATAGAGGGAGAGAGAGAAAGTAAAATTTAAAGTGAGACGGCTCTACTGATACCTACCTCACCCTCTTTACTGAGATGCCTCACATTCTCAGAGCTGATCAAAATCCTCATGCGTTCACCATAAATCTCCTCCAGTTCACTAATTTGGGCTTGTGTCGTCGGAGTTGTTAGTGTGCTGATCAGAAAACTTTGATACGTGTTGCTGAAGAAGAAGGCCAGAGTGAAGGCCATAAGGAGTAGTAAACGCAAAGCATTTGGCAATGCTTGGGCATTCACATTAATGGCCTGGGTGACCAAAATGCCCAGCATGCGTATGCAGATGGACAGATAGTTTCGCAGACTCTTCAGCTTATAGCCGGAGATGTGCTGTACCACCAGCACACCCAAAGAATTGACAACGATGGTCAGCAGCAACAATAGCCAAGCAGTGGCATCAAAGCTGGCCAAAAAGTTGAATAGGCTATGCTGGCGCTTTGCCTTCGCCACGCACCAGGTGAGCTCATCCTGATGGTACGGTGTGGAACTGGACACAAACTGACTGATTCTGGGATCTTCATCGATGCCGCCCACAATCATTTCGATTTTTCTGTTCAATATTCAAAAATAAAAGTTTATTCACTTATTTAATGTGAACTAAAAACAGTCCACAACCGATTTAAAAAGGTTTTAAAAAATACAAATTAAGTTAAAAATTGAAGTTATAAAATAAGTTATAAGCAATTAAAAATAATAAAACTAAAATTTTTAAATTCAATAAATGAAAATAAAGAATTATAAAATATCTGGGTATATTTATAAGTAAAATTGTGCAACATTCATTGCAAGGCTTGTTGATATAAAGAATAGTTAATGAAACCAGTTTAGTGTATGAATAATGTTGCAATGGTCCAAAAGCTATCATAAATTTTGACCTAAAAGTTATTGCACTTGAAAATCGGTTCCGTTATGGCAGTGACCAGTTCAGTTTGGTTTTTTGTGGGACAGAATATGATAATACATTTCATTATATACAGCAAAATTGTAATTATAAACGAAGCAATCCAGCTTAATGGGGCTTATAGCAAGAGATAATGAAAGTTGGATGCTTGAATCTAAATCTAAACTTACGAAAGAAATGGAAATACTTACAGATCAAGCTTGTACAAAATCTACTTTTATTAATTTTTTTAAATTAAAAAATTATATTACTAATTCACTGATTTTGTGCTTAGATTTTATTTTCTTTCTTCTGAAACTAGAGATTCTCCAAGTAATTTTATTTAAGGCAATTGATCTTTCTTTGCATATATTCCAATCACATAAAATGCCTAACCAGAATAAGACATAATCTATTATAATTTTTGTTGGGTGAAGTGCAAATCAAACTTACTTCCCCTTTAGTGTCCGACGCTTATAGGACTAATTTAAATTGTTAGTCAATCTTTTAGTTGAGTATCTTAGTCTAAGTGCTTATCTATATCCCTAAAGGAAGCTTTAGTTCAAATTTCAGTTAACAAACACTTAACCTTTTACGCACAATTTATCAATCAATCAAAAGTTACATCAAACAACTTACCCCTCGATTAGCTGCTGGAACAGATGGAATACATTGCTGCTCTTGGTGGTGAAATCGATACTCACATGGAGTCGCTGGGCAATGGTCTGCGTTAGTTGATACTCGATGCCAGTTAGCGTTGACATGCCAACGGATTCATCGCCTTGATTGTTGCTCGGAATTTCATCTTCTTCGATCTGATAATCTTCTTGTATATCATCATTATAGTCGTAGCTCGGAGCGGTCTCGTTGCCCGTTCCACCTGCCTCGTAATAGGCTGGGCCTACTAATGGGGCCTGGCTAATGGTGAATATATACGGCTCCCATGGACCACGATAACCAGCTTTAATGGGACATCCGCTCAGATCACGGGGGAATTTATCTTCAAATCTAGCACGTACATATTGTTGGACTATTATTTCTGGTTGATCCGATTTGGATGTTTTATTGGAGCTCTCGTTTTCTTGATTGTCCATTTCAGAGCTATTATTCTCATTTTTCATTAGACCTACAGCGCGGGCAGTAGCATTAGAGTTCATATCCACAATTGTGGTATCATTATTTTCATATTCATTTTCGTCAGCAGGTTCCACCTCATTGACATATTCCGCTTCCCCGACTGTAGTAGCACCATTTTCATTTTCTCTGTTTTCAGTTGGCTCATCATCATCATCATCACTCCTGTATTCCGATTCCGCTTCTCCATTACCTTGAATAAACTCGTTCTCAATTTCGTCTTCAAAATTTGTGTCTTCGTTGTCGAGTTCACTGCTGGAATCGTCCTCCTCCTCAGCTTCTTCATAGCTGCATGAATCCAATAACGCTACGGCAATCACACGATTACCACAATTGTTATCCGGATGATAGGGAAAGACGGTCTTGCCAGAGTAAAAAGTGTTTTCATCACTCTGCCCGATCACATTCACATTGTAGAGATAGTTGCTCATGAAGCTCAAGAGTATCTCGACCATCAAGTCGGTCATCTCTTCGTCTGTCTCCTCCACAGAAGCCAAATACACCACAAACTGTGCCAACGGGTTCCAGTTGAGCATTCCCTTCCAGTGTGCTAGCGTCTCATCCAAATCCTCATCGTCCAGATTGTCCACAACCAAAAAATAGCCTTGTGGCTTCACTTGCATGAATTGCTGCCCATCGAAGTTAGTTTTTGTGTGCGTCACCAAAATGGACCACGGACAATCCGGCTGAATGTTAAACTCACGCAGCAGCTTCTCCTGAATATCGCGACTATAGGGTGTGACACTCACGCAGAGCACGGCACCGGAGAGTGCATCTCCGGAGTTGAAGTATTTTTGTAGCAGGGCCAAGGTGCATGCTGCCTGGGACTTGTCCTCGTCGCGTACCTGCATTAAATTAACGCCAAAACCATTAACCACAACTGTGCACAATGCCAGCTGGAGCAGCAAAACTGCTGCCACCGAAGTGGTGCCACCACTTGATAGTCGTAATGGTGGCGTTGACATGCGGACGACAACTAAACGCGAAACGCCCTCGTTGTGGCCTAGGTAAGCGACGCACTCGAAGCCACAAAGGAGCCTTGGGGCCAAGTTATTATTATCAAATTACCCTTGATAATATTCAATTCATGAATTTGCCCTCCGGCAAAATCAAAACCATTAGTGTTATTTGTTTTTATGTTTGTTTTGGTTTGATGCGCCCTGCACGCTCCTATATAACTAGCTTTCAAATTCAAAGATTAGAAACTGTCGCATAATCTAAAAAAGACAAAATTATGTTGTAAGTCGCCATTCAGCCTGCACCGATTTTTAAAGTGTTATGGCTCCTGTTACGCCCAGAGTTTGCATCAACTAGCTTGGCTATGGCAAACTGGATATTGTACTGTTAAAGCAAAATAAAATAAAAAATTAAAAAATGAAAAGTAAAAATAAGTAGAGTAGTGCGTGCGCTTAAAATGTGGATATTTATTATTCATCTACGCAAGATTGATGTACTTGTTGCCACACTTCGCATTCAAAATTGGTTTTTATCTCGTGTACATTCAAAACACGAGTCGTGCGCTCGACTGAGAGATTCTCTTTATTCAAAAGTAAAGTAGTTTACTTGATAACGCTTGTGCTTATTATTATATATCCACCACATTAAAGAAATGTCCAAAAAGATTCTTGTAAGGTTTTCAATTTAATTTGTAGAATTAATTGCACTTTTTACACGTAACAGAAAATATGCGCAACATGTTTGTGAATGCTAGTCAAGATACCAATTTGGATATACTCCAATTATAGTCTGTCAACTTGTTGATTTCAAAACTTTTGATATTTGGTTTTGCCAATTAACAATACACACAGAATGCACATTCAAAAAAAAGACATAAACTGCGAAAAGACTCAGGAATTCAAATGTTTACTTCGATATTGAGAAAAACATGATTTGCCACAAGATACATTTAAATTAATCATCGCTAGGCAATTGATTTCAAAATGTACACTTAAATTTTATTGATGTGACTTAAACAAAAATTCAAAGAAAAACATATAACTAACTTGTTTTGTCGTTGAAAAAAAGTGCATCCGGCTTGCAACGTCATTTGTGTAATTGTGAATTTGTATTTGTATTCTATAGACAGTATAATTCCGGGTTTTTTTTGATGCTGACTTCAACCCTTTTTTTATTATTTTAAATTATAGGTATTTAACAAATGATCTGATCAAATAATATACGAAAATTACTTTCACTTTGTGTAGGCTGGTGCCTTAAGTGATTTATATGCATAATGTCGTGTTTAATTATATGAATATATAACTGCCATCAAAATTATAGCTCCACTACCACAAGAAATGATTTATAAGTCTTTGTTTATGTGTCTTTGTTTAAGTTTAAAGAACCTATGAAAACGTTTTTAGAAGTGAGAGACTACAAAAAACTGAGAAAGAAAATAAACATGTCTTATCATTTTATTTATAGTTTTTAAAACTTCTATATGGAATTTTCCGTTTTTTGATAATTATAATAATTATCCATAGTTTCTTATTCGTTAAGCTTGTGTTTCTACTTTATATGTATAAAAAAAACACAGGAACATTACATTTACATTTTTTAATTAATTTTATACTTATGCGTTTACGCATAACTTGTAATTATATTGATAACCCAATGTAAAAATGCAATTTACTTCGCAACAACGCTTTGTGCGAGCCACCAACTTCAATGTATACGTGTCAGCGTCTGTGGTTCTATACTCCCATAGGCGTGGTGCTGGCCTTCATTCAAGATAATATATATGTATATAAATACGTAAATGTATTTGAATATGCAGGAATGTCTGTCTGTATGTTGACTGATTTATGGCAGCCAAAATGGGTGTATGCACCATTAATACCTAACTGACCAAAGAGTGGTGTAGTCGAGATAGTTCGACTGCAAGATACCCCGAACTCAGATATTAAACTTGTTATTTTAGTTTTATTCCCAAATTTACATTTAAAAAGCTTTACACACTCTCAATTGTAAGCAGTTGCTCTCATTTCTTATGGCCGGGACAGGTACTGAAGGAGGAAAAATAACTAAGGTGACTCATGATCTGATTTGATTCAGAAGCCCCAACTTCGAAACTTGTACAATTATCTGACAGACATATACAGACAGACAGACGGACTCGGCTACATCGACTCGTATGTTGGTGCTGACTAAAAATATATATACTTGATTAGTACGGATATGCTACTTTGTGCCTGTTACAAACTTTTGCACAACGCCTCTATACCCTTTTTATACATTTTATATGAGTTCAGTGTATAAAAAGCAAGAAAACGTCTAACATTGCATTGTATATTGCACAAAGCAATGATACATAACTAGGTAAATGCAGAGTGATATAGATAATCTAGTATGCTATTATGGTTGGGGAATTCAGCGGAAACTGAAAGTAGAAACACCCTGCTGTGGTAAATGCTGCTGATGGAGAACCGGCTGTTGGCGCACCTTTAGCGGAGGTGGAGCCTTCAGCGACCCGATATATTGATCAAATTGTCTAAATGTGATAGTTTTATTGTGATCTTTAAGCGAGCACTTTAGGCGCACTTTTGGAGCGTTGTAAATCTCGCTAATATGTATTTGCCATTTAGAATTGTGCAAACGCAAACAAAATGCGTTAAATGCTTACCAAATTGAAGACCTTGTCAACACTTCGAATCCACTAATTAAACTGACAAGCAGCGGCTTTGGCGATTCCGAAAAAATACTGCAAATAGTTGGCAATAAATATTCGGATGCCATTAAAATTCAGTATCAAACGGCGCACACACAGCATAATTTAAAGCAATAACAGTGACGACGAAGTGATAATGATGACAGGGTATGCGTAAGTGGAGAGCGCCACAGACGGCCAGACAGTCAGGCAAAAGTAAGTAACTACACTCAGAAAAAAAAAACAAAACATAAAAAATTATACATATCTTCGTGGAAGCTTTATTGGGGATAAGTGAAGTTGGCTTAAAAACATGTACAGAATGTAAATTTGTAAATTTAAAAACTATATCACTTGCAGTAAGAAATATTATTATTCAGTATATTATTTATTTTATTTTTCCAATTTGAATATTAGTTAAATTATGCACGTTTAATTAAATATAATGAAATTTGAACTTAAATTTTAATATTAAATTCTTTATTTTATTTTTTCATTTTCATTTTTTAGCTTTAATTTTTATTTTAAATTTTATTTTGAAAACCTTTTTTAAAAATAGTCCACTGTTATTTAGTCCATATTAAATAAATAAATACTATAGTTATTGGATACACTCTTCTCACAATTCTTCAAAATCAGACTGAATAAATTATTTAGGTTATTTAAATAACTAGACTTTATTAACTGGCGATTTAAAGTCAAAAATGATTTATATACGCTAACAAATCAAAGTTCATGGAACACGATCTCTTCAGTACTAAGATAAAGAACAGAGTTTTTTTTCTAACTGTACTATAAAAACGATTGGTTATACAAAGTTCATTTCGTAATGACGGCGAAACCAAAGAGTCAAATGCTACAACGCTTACAGTTATAAGCGGGTAAATGCTCAAATGTGCATTAAGTGAGCGATTGCGGCTATTAATCTTCATGTGAGTGGAGTCGTCACTTTGCCACACTCAGCCTCAGACTGGGCTGGGGCTGGGGCAGGGGCGGGGGCAGCTGCAGCCTAGAGCGTAGAGTATGGCTCCGATTTGGGTGTAGTGTTTCTCTATGAATTGGTTACTTTCGAAATACAAAACAGCTAATGAGCGACTTGTGAGGGCACTGAAGCCGTTGTCGTCGTTGTGAAAGGAGAACTGATACAATTGTTGTCAACGCATGCCTCAGAGCGATGCCACCTACACACACGTCACCAGATTCAGTTTTAATTCCAACTCCGGCTTGGCTTTCGTAATCGTAATCGTAATCGTAGCCGTAATCGTGTTATGCTCAAGTGCAAAGAGCATGTGACCATTTGATTCCATGCAACGTAAGTTGCGGTTATATCATTATACTATTACCACCGATGTCTGTCCGTATGGCCTTGACTTTGGCCATGTTGTGTGCCTAAAATCGGGCCCTAAATACTCTATACTACATATGTACACAATTTGCACAATTAATCAGTAAATAAAAGCACTTAAGCTGCTTAATGAATTTATGAGTAAATAACATTTGAAGCGAAAGTGAATGCTTGTTTTTTCTTATGTTTTCGATGGCCGGAATTTTAGCTTGTTAAAAGTTTTTATGTGTCCAATTAAAACGAAGCAAGATGAACTTTACAAGAATTACTATACTGCCATATATATATAAGGCAATTGGGCATTATGTCTATGGCTCATTCTCAGCTACTCCACATGCCCAATGCATGCAATACCCAAACCTACAAGAGCTGCTCTAGCTTGGCTAATTCAGGCGGCAAACCAGTCGGCAAACCAGATGTTGTTGTTATAGCAGTTGATATGATTTTTTTTCTTTTGTAGTTTTGCTTATTGCTGCTGCTGTTATTGCAGGCTCTATTTTGTTGGCTACAAATGATATTTTATTTTTATTTATATTTGATTTTTATTTAGCTTTGCGTAACCACTTTTCGAGTACTTAATAGTTTTTAAAATTTTTCACAAAGTAAAAAAATGGTATTCTTTAAAAATTGTCAAAAATGATATAGTTTAGTCGTGGATTTGTCTCTTTTTTTTTTTTTTTGGCTTTTACTTTTTTCGGCAGTCAAATTGTATTACGAATGGTCAGCGGTCAGCAAACAAGTTGTTGTCCAGAGACTTTCCTAGTTCCTGGATACTAACTGGGTTTTCACCACTCTCTAAAGTCTAAAGTCACCACATGGGACAGTTTAATGCATGCGTCCGCATGTGTTATGAAATGCAGTTGCAATTCACTTTAGTTCACTCGTCGACCTAATTCATGCTCACGTCCACACCTGTTTAGGATTTGTAGCTTAACCTGTTCATTAACCTAAAAATTATACAAATAACGAAAGCTGATACTAAACAATAATTCAATTTACTTTAGCTTAAATTAGACTATATGCATGCATTTATTATATATTTATTATTTACGAATATGCAAATCACTTTTATAGCCTTGAATAGGGTATAAAACTGTATCAAAATATTTTTGCTTTCAAAGCAAAACACAGTTTAAAATATAATACTATAACCATTAATTTGGCCAGGCCCAAATGTCAGTTCGAATATCTACCCCAGAGTCCATAAAAAATAACTAATAATTAACAATTAAAAAAAAAAAAACTAGCAATTAAATTCTGGTTTATATGTTAACACATGTCAAATTTATTATTCATTGCCTTATTTGATTATGAATGAATTCGAAGCTCATAAATCTCTTTGCAACATTTAGAAGCTTCGGCAAATAATATTTTAAACACCAGTAAATATTGTTAATCTGTGTTGTCGATCTTTTAGTACTCTAGAGAAAACTTTAGCATACTTAAATGCTTATTACCGTACTACATACAGAAAATTTATCTTTTTGGTGTAAATATATTTTTTGCTGGCTCCAATTCAGTTGTTTTTTTTTCGGGGATTCGGGTGTCGAGATTCGTCTTCAGGAAAATATTGACAGAGTCCGTTCAATTAACTGGGAAGTTTGAAACCAGTTCCAATTGACCTGGAGCCAGCAAAAAATACATTTAAATTACGAAATTATTGTCACCAGACAATAAAGATTTGTATTTATTATTATAAGTCTTATGAAATTTTTACGTGTATTTAAGCATTTGGACTTGAGTTGTTCAACTCAAACTAATAGAACACTGATAATTTAGCGGGACTTGGCTTTAAATACCCAGTTGTCAAATGTGTATTTTTGACCGGCTTAGAATGTAAACAGGTTTGATTTATTACAATTGATTGAATGTGCAGTATAACTAAATGTTTTTAATTTGCCCAATACGATGATTGGGTTAAGAAAGGCAATACACTCCCGTGATTCCAGATAGACTGGTTTAACAGTTGGACGAGATGCTTCGCATTCCAGTCTAATTAAATGAAACAATAATATAATTTTAAATATATTGCACATGATAACGCAAATATTCTATAAAAGAGTTAAGCTGGCTTATTGCGTTTAACACAATAACAATGATTCTCTAAAAGTTCATTAACTTGTATCTAATCAAAACAGAGTATCTTCTATTTATAGAATTGGGCACAGCATTATTCATTGATAGATTTTTGACTTGTCCAATTAAATGCCACGAAACATTTCAGTATAAACTGTCAGCCAAACAAATGGATAAGTCTGTGTCTCGCCACAATCAGTCGCATATATAATATCTCTATATGCATATCTGCTGAAGGTGTCAATCGAGCTAATGAATAATCTACATGCAAACATGTATAAGTCAAAAATGTATGACTGTAATTCGGATATGAAATTGCTGTTATTGTTTCATCGTTTTTCTTCATATACCCTGTAATAAGCAACTGCAACAGATGGATATGTGTTGTTGTTGAAGCTGTGAATTGGTAGACGCAAATTGAGTAAAAGCTCGTTGAAGTTGAATCAAAGGTACTTAAATAGCAAAATGAAAATTTAAGTCAATTAGTAATTTTAAAAACTAATACTAAATTGAACAAGTAATAATAATAAATATTTCAATTCGAAATGGTGTTAATAGTTATGATTATAAGGTCAAAATTATTGCGCTTCATTGAATTTCTTATTTGAATATTGCTAATTAAATATTCAACAGCAAACATTTTGAACATAAATTGTATCTAACAAATGCAAAATTCAATATGCACGAGAAGGGTATTATTCAACTCAAAGACTGCAGCCTGCAACGCTGGTTTGTTTGGTGTTTATTAAAAAACAAAAACAACTCTTATAAAATTCGATGTGGCTGTGAGACGAGCGCAGTTGCAAAGCGACAGCCGCAACGCTTGGACGTGTCGCGAACGGCAAAACTACGAATACGAAACGAAGTCAATAGCAACAGAGCAGCCGCAGCAGCAGTTAACCAAATGTATCTCAAAGTAAGCTAATGCCAGATGCAAACCAGCGAACAAATTGGCTAGCAGAACGGGCCAAACAAAAGACTTAGGCAACGAACGCGAATGCATTCGTTTGTTTTGGCACGCGGCAAGTCGTCGGCACCGATTTTGAAGTTTTGTTAAGTGTATCTGAAACTGTGCGGTGTATGTGAATCGGTTGGCTTTCGGTCTTTTAGCCATAATCCAATGTCCCAGTGAAGCCAAATGCGACTCTCGCTGGATTTGTTCGTTAATGCAAAAAAAAAATAAAAAAATCGATTGCAACAAATATATGCAACTAAGCTATCCATAGCCAAGGGTATGCAGTTAGCCAACAGCCTTGTGTGTTATTGGCCAAAATCGCACAACAACCACCGTGGCTGGTGACGCTTGTGCCTTCGTGCGTGCCCAAATTAAGAACTGTATAAGTTCCGTTTGCAACACTTAATATCGACGACTTTGGGCTGCCATCGAGGCGTTGACTTATTTGTGCATATATAATAAACGTGTGTGTGTGTGTTTTTTTGTGTGTGAGTGTGTTATAAGGAAATTGAGCAGCACGTTTGACCTGTGCGGTCAGATGTGCAATTTGCAAATGCAATATTTGTTTTTAACTAATTTTGCCAATGAGTTAATTAAAGTTCATTTACGTAAAACCATAAAATTTTTATTGCTACAAATAAATATTTCTCAGAATGCTATAGCTGTGGCAATTAAACCTTTGCCACATTGTTACTACTCTGTCTGTCTACTACGTTTCTGTCCGCTGTGAAACGCGTGAGAACAGAGTCAGAGATTGCCGCAGATCAGACCGTTAGATATGGCAACAACATCCATCGCCGATTGCCGGTTGACTGTCTTGCTTGACAGTAAAGAAAGAGTTGAACTCAATTTCATACACGAATATGTATTTGCTGCACTCTTAGAGAGTTTGAAGCACTCAGTCATTAATGGTTTCTATTTTTAGTATTTCCATACACTCAGAGAAAAAAATTCGTCCTAAATTTATGAAATTTTACATACTTTGGCATCAACATGTTATTCAGCAAATATATTTTTTAAACAGAAGATTGGGTTTTTCTAAAAATCATCGATTTTCTTTTCTTAATTCCAGTGTACATTTTTCTAATATAGAAAAAAAATTGTCTAATTTTCATATGTGTACATAAAACTCAAAACATTCACATTTTGTATTACTATTAAACATGAATTTTTAAAGATTTCACATTCAAACAGATAGTTTAGATAGTAAAAAAATGCAAATAAGAAAAAAGCCTTTACAAATTTATTTTCCTTTTTATTTCGCATATACAGAAATTATTTTGTAAAGTGTGTAAAACCAATACCATAAAGTTATTGAATGTAAAAGGCATATTTAAGCTGTATACGACCGTTGGCAGATTATACAAGATTATAACAATTTTTGATTACGAGTCGAACAAACAAGTTTGCAATATTTTATTTTAGCTGTCAACCAATGTTCAAATAATGACAAGTTTATGGTGACATTGTACGTCAATGAATAGAAAAGTCACATAAAACATTTTTTTTAATACCAAAAGCGAACGTTTCTATTGTAATAGAAAATAAAGTGAAGAGAGCTGCATTTGAAGTAGTTTCGCTTTTATGTCATCATCTTTCAAGCCCAGCGGCTTGCAATGGTTTGTTCCGCCAGTGAGCTGCGTGCCATCAAAAGGCGGTGGCAAATCATCAACATTTGTCAAATTTTGGAGGCCGCACCTCATAAATTACTTGACATTAGGCCTAACTAACAAGCCAATGTCAATCGTATTTTTTTATTTTTATTTTATTTTTTGGGACAGAAATTGTTTACATTTCCGCTTTGCATATTTTTTACGAGCCATGACACTTGGCAGTTATGTAATTTAACCAATTTGTTATACTTCAAAATCTCGAATAATAAATTCAATTAACTCGGTTATCAAGTCTAGTGTGTGTGGCACATGAGCAATTATCAAAGAAAGTAAAAAACATACAAATTATGGTGTCGGTTAAGTTGTTCGTTTCGCTCGCAACGTGTTCACGCATGTGTGCCACAACAACAACAAGCACAACAACCATTAACAGATATAATGCAAGTCTGTCAAACCGATAAACTTTGGAGCTGCAAGCAAATCGGACTGTCAGCTCAATTTAAAGTCAACCGTTGCATGTGGTGAACAGTAGGTGGCACCAGGCTACAGCAAATTATACTCCCAACAAATATACAAAAATAAATGCCATCTGAGCTTATAAAACTAGTTTTTCGACTATTTAAAGCGTTGAATCTAGAAAAGTGCTGCATGACTGGATTTGCATGACATTGAAATGTTGGATTAATATTCTTTTGGCGCCAAAAGTGATTCACCTTATTATTCAGAAAGTATATTTCTAAAGCGGAAGGTTATGTCCTTATAAAATCCAAGGGTTTTCATTTATAAATTCCAGTCCACATTTTTCAAACATTTAGAAAAGCTAGAAATATTATATATAATCAAGTAATACATTTCTGAAATCTAGAAAAAATATTTCTAATTTTGGGAACTTTATTTCGTATTTTATGAAACTGATTATGAAAACAAGAAAATCTTTCTGGTTTTCCAAGTTTATTTTAATTTGTATTTTTTTCAATGTGAGAATGACAATATAAAAACTGTGATATATTGCTCGACGAGCGTATATTCTATTATATTTTCAGCTAAGCAAATGTTTTAAATTAGTAAAAACAAGTTCGCAGATATTCACAGAGAGCTAACATTTAAAAAGTCAGTCATCGATTTCACATATGGCATGACCATCCAATTTTCAAAGTCCGACATATGTATACTATATAATTTTTTTTTTTTACTTATTGCATAGTGTAGCCAATGGCATTTTATGAAATGGAGCACTGTGTGAAATCGAGCACAAAAGAAAAAATAAAAAGAATAATAAGATGAAAAAAGTCCACAAGCATTTGCACACATACAAATGCTCGATCTTAATAATAGCCAGTCTGAGACCCACCTGTCAATTAGTCCACCTGCTGTCTACGGGCATTCGAGACGGAGTCTTAACAAGGCTAAGCAATAACCAACCTAATTTGAATACAATGCCGTGGCAAATTCACAAATCCCATATTGGCTCAGTGGTACAGATATATTGTATATTATTATTATTAGGAAAGGGCCTCGCTCTTGAATATAAAACAAGTGAATTATATTATATATTATAAACATTAACATATAACAATTAATGACTTTACAATGTATTGTTTTTTATTATCACTTTTATTCAAATGATTTACCGGAAAAACAACAATGAATCGTTTATTTATTGCTTATGGCCGTCATGAAATGCATCGGCATTTAATTGAAATGAGTTTATAATTGCTCGATGGTGCATTTTATTATTGTATTTTTAATCTGCACTTTCAATCATAAATCTTTTTTTAGAAAACACGCGCCATGTGCCACCTTCTAGCCAGCGTCCTTTGTGTTCTGCTTTGGCCAATCGCTCACATTTGTGGCCAGGCTCCTTCACCTGGCTTTCAGGTGGTCAAGCAGTGGAAGCTGCTTAGCTATAACTTTCCGCAACACTCCCGTTCCAACGATGCCAACTTTTATAGTCCAACGAATGTGCTGATTACGGGTATTGCCGTCAGCGAGGATCGCATCTTTGTAGCCACCCCAAAGTTATTGTCGGGGGTTCCCTCGACTGTGAGTTGGGTGCCCAAAGCACAGATTGGTGACTCGCCTGCACTGCAGGCCTATCCCGACTGGTCCTTCTCCAACACGGCTCGAAGCAACTTCAATTGTAGCGATCTGATCCTGACTTCGGTTTATCGACTACGCATCGATTCCTGCAATCGCTTGTGGATACTGGATGCGGGTATCTCTCGCTCTCTGGAAGATTATGAGATCACCTGTCCGCCAAAGATACTTGTGGTTGATTTGGCTACGGATCGTGTGGTGCGTCGCATTGATTTTCCGCCCGAAGTGTTGCGTGGTGAATCCCTGTTCACCAATATGGTGATTGATGAGACCACAGCGAAAAACTGTGACGATGTCTTTGTGTATATTACGGATACAGTGGAGCCTGGAATTATAGTCTTTGACAGCGCCAAGGATCTCACCTGGCGTCACTCGCATCCAGGTAGAAAATATATCAATTATAATGAATATAATCATTTGAATATACATACATATATGTTACATTCATACTCGTAGCCATGTACCCCGACCCGGACTTTGCACAGTCCGAGATTCTCAACGATCGCTTTGTGCTGATGGATGGCGTAGTTGGCTTGGCATTCGATGAGCGCAATGGCATTGTTTACTTCCAGCCGCTGGCCACAGATCGGTGAGTAAAAACTGCCTTGGGCAGACAGCGATTTAAAATTGTTGTTCGTTGGGAGTGAAGATGGTCTGATTTAAACAAGTCCTATACTCCGATACCGATACGATAGCTAGAAATCGATGAGAGCACATATGACTATAAAATTTTGAAGCTAAAGTCACCAAATTTGGTGACCAACCACAATGTGAAAGGTATATTACCGTTAATTTCCTTTAAAGATCGATAAAAACCAAAAATCGATACCGGCAATTATCGCATACAATTTGAAAGCTAGTCACAAAATTATATTATATTAAATATTCGAGCCACGCCCACTGGCGCCCCCAATTGGCGCTAGCTGGTTTATTTAATCACTTGTTTTATTTAATTATTGACGAACATGAACTGAATGTGTAATGTGATTTGAGTCCTTTCTTTCAAACTAAAGTGATTTTCTAGCATGCACTCTGATGTTCTAATTTCCACTTGTCGAAATAAAGAAGGAAAAATAAGTTACCTTAGGAGAGTTATCACTGTATATATCCAATCTAAATCGAATTATTGCTGTCATTTTCAGCGTGTTTTCTGTGCACAAGAACGTGTTGAGAAGCGGTCCCTTGGTCAATGGTCAAATGCTGGATGTTAAGCTGGTGGGCAAGAAGTCATCGCAGGGCATTGGCCTGGCGGTTTCACCCTACGATAGCAGCCTGATCTTCAGTCCGCTAAGTGAGACAGCCATCGCCACGTGGAATCCCTCTAACCATCAGCAATCAGTGCTGGCGCAAGATCGCGAAAGGCTGCAGTTTGTGGCGGATATAACTAGGACGTCTTCAGAGCCAGGTGTTATCTATGCCATTGCCTCAAAGTTCCATCGCTTCTTCCTGAAGAATCTCAATCCCAATGAGTACAACAATCGCATAGTGCGCCTGGAACTGCCTCCAGGTAAATCGGCCGGCATTAAGAATCCCCTGTTGGGTCATCAGTTGGCAGTGACACCCACGGGAGCTGCTCACAATAGCTTGCTGCCATATGGCGTGTATACGCCACACGCACAGACGCACACACACACGAACGCATTGCAAACGTATTTTACGAGTCCGGCGCTAACCACGCCACTGACCACAAGGACACCCTACAAATACGAGAATGTGGGCGTGGTCAATTATGGTCCGCGCAATCCGTTCACAGCACTCAATCAGGGCGAGGCGTTTCCGCCTACGAAGGCCACACGGGACATCTATCAGCGTTCCTATCTGGACACCTTGGTGGCTGATCATGTGACCACAGCCCCCGCATCTCGAGCGCCTTACTCTGCATCGCCAGCGCCCTATTCTCCATCCCCAGCGGCTTACTCAGCATCGCCAGCTACATACACCACCCGGCACAATGGTTATTACTATCATATAAATTAATTCATGACTTTACCACAGCTTTTCTTTATTTTTCCTTTTTGTAAATATTATTTTTATTTATTTACTATTTTTCTGTATCTTTTTTTTCCTTTCTTGTAAATACTTTCTTTTTGATTTTATTCCAATCACTTGTGCGGCTCATTCGAAAATAAATATTATAATATACACATGAAATACTTGTAAGAACTTTCATTTGAGTTTGGATGTGTTTCGTTAGCCACACTTCGCCGCAGCCGCCTCATAATTGCTCAATAACTTGTTAAGTTAAGCCGTTATTAAATTAAAGCTCTACCGAGACGAGCTTAAATGCACACAACGCTGACATTAATGAGCCATAAAATGACAGCCTAACCAGTTCTGAAGCATTTGTGTTTTTCTTGGCCAACTCTTGCAGCTGCTACCGGCTTGTGGTTACGTTCTGGTTGGCACGAAGTTCATATAACTTAAGTTTCATTTGGCCATTGCGGTAGTTATCTCTATTAATTAGTAAAACGACACCCACTTATTTTAAAATTATTGAACCATTGCTGTATATTTCTATTAACAGACGTCGAGCTATTTAAATAGTAAATAGTAAATAACATTCAATCAAGATACAAATTAAAAAAATTAACATTTCATTTTACATTTTTCTATTTTCTTTTCATAAAGTTCTTTAATTTATGTGGTCATGTCGAATGCATTTAACGTCCTTTATTGGCTGGCGCTGGTAATATGAGTGAATATAAATTAAAAAAAATATATAATCGTTGCTAGAAATTTAAAAAATATGAGTATAAACAAATGCAGAGGGCACGCAAGTGTTATAAAGACTTCTGATGAAGCACTGTGACACTTGTAAATCTAAATATAGACATTTAGCTTAAGCGGCGTGGAAAGCGAGCTTAGCACTTACGTTAATTCCAATAGACCCCCTCCCCCCACCCCCAATCACACACACACAAACACACACACAGATTCACTACTTTCCATCCCGATATGCCGAGCTATTAGCTCTGACGTTAAACTGTTTTGCCGGTAACTGCGTTTTCGTTTTTAATGCCTCCTCTTTCAAATTGCCTGTCGGCAGCAAACTCAAACTGCATACACAGAGCGAAAAAATCCAGTAGCTGACACTTAAACTCACTTTTATCTCGATTGTTTTCTACGATCTAAATTTATTTCTTTTACAACGACAATTACATCATTTGGTGGCGCTCTTTAAATATACTTTAAGGGAAAATTAGTACGAAATACATATATACATATGTTTTGGTCTTGATCAAGGTATGCTCTTGACTTGCATTAAGATTTTTAATGATATAAGATATTTAATTAAGCTTTTATAATTTAAAATATGTAAACTCGAGAAAAGTTGAAAGTAAGAATGACCCAGTCGAGAAGATACTCTGATATATTAAACATATATATTAACTCTTCAAAAAAAACAGAAAAAAGTACACTGGAATTAAGTGAAGGACTCAACCTTTTGTTTTAGAAATATACTTGCTGAATTAAAGAGTTACATTTGGCGATTTTCTAAAATTCAGTGCGATTTTTGGTTCTGTGTGTAGTTTATTCAATTCGAAAATTCGATTTAGCTTGTAATGCACTAAAGACTTATTTCGCTCCGTGCAGAGATCAATTATCGCGGGCAACGTCCGTTTGTTGACATGCTGTGAGACTGTGAGGCTGTGAGGCAGTGAGGAGTGTGCGGGTTCTTGGACTATGTAAATAGAGTTGAGCCATCCGTGAAGAAAGGTGCCCATAAATCTGGCAAGTATTAAACGGCACTAAACTCTTGACATGGGCCTGCGAGAAGGTGAGGTTAACATTAACATTGACGCTTACCTGTTGCGTCTTCTGCTTTGTTTGCTCTCCGCTTTCAACGCTCAACGTCGCAGCGTCTGTTGCCCATTTTGGTCAATTTGGGTTTGTTAGCACTCTGAAGTCGCCGTTGGCCTTTGGCTGTTGGACCTACCTGCCACATTGCCACACGTACAACGTGCAACTCAGTTTTCACGCGTCTCCTGAACAGTTTGGACGACTTAGACAAAGTCTGCTTAAAATGTTTGATCACAAGTTTATCATAATTATTGTGTTGACTGCTGCCTGTTGCCTACTGCAGGGTATAACACGTTGCCAGCGATTGCGCCTCAAGCAGCTGCACACGCTGCACAAGTGGAGCAACCTTAGCCTGGGCCCTGATCCGGCTCGCAACACTCACTTTCTGCCCGTGGACATTGACATTGAGTATGGCGACGAGGGACGTCATCGCACATTTCTCACCATTCCGCGACTGAGTGCCGGAGCACCCTTTACCTTGGCCACCGTTTCGGCCAGTGACAATGAGCGCGTGCAAAATCCACGACTGGAGGCCTATCCCAGCATTAAATGGCATATTGCCTCCAAAAACTGTTCGGGGATTACTTCCGCCATCAGAACTTATGTGAGTGCAATTTGGAATTCGACTTTGTCGATGCTCTGTTCACGAAGCAAAAAGAGTGCTTGCGGTTTAGCTGCCTGTCCTAGTTTTATTTTTTATTATTTGTGTTTTATGATTACTTATTTGTATACCCTGAATCCACTAAAATTATTATATATATATATATATATATATATATATATATATATATTCGAGTTCTTCACAAGTATATTTTTGATCTGGATAAAAAAATGACTGGATATCACAGACTACAGAAGCTAGGATTATGAGTTCTCATAACTCTCGCGCAGATAAAGTTTATTTCATTTGAACGATAACTATTTCAGCTTCGCGAATATCGATATATATCGATGTACGATATTGGATCTACAGTTAAACAGGGACAACATTGCAGAAATTCATTACAGAAATTATATATTTACTTCGACAACTTCGACTTCGATCTGCTTTTTAACCTGATTTTAATTTAATGTTTCAGATTGATGAATGCTGGCGGCTGTGGGTTGTGGATTCGGGCCAAGTCAACTCATTGCAGCTGTGTGCGCCACAGATTTTGATCTTTGATCTGGTCAAAGATGAGCTGGTGCAGCGTTCCACGCTGCCTGCTGCAATGTATACGCCCAGCATTTCGATATTTACGGCCATGGTGGTGGATCTGGCGGAGAACGTGGCACCTTCAAAATGTTTGGGTGGCAAGGCCTACATAGCGGATGCTTGGGGCTATGGACTGATTGTGTTTGATGCACTCAGTGGGAAATCATGGCGAATTGAGCATGAATCCATGCAGCCATCACTGGGAGTGCGTCGCTTTGGCAGCGCCCATGCGGGCATCTTTACCGTCAGCCTCAGTCCCAGTGGATCAGCTAGTAAGTGCTAATTACTCTAGCTAATCGAATCAAATATAAAGCTTAAATTCTTAAACTCTTTTCCATTGCAGAACGGTTCTTGTACTTTCACACACTGAACAGTTTCTATGAGATTGCGATACCGCTGCAAGTGGTGAACAATGCGAGTATTTGGAATAGGAAATCAAGGGATGAAGCCGGGAAACACTTTCGCATTGTGGGCACACGAGGAACTCAATGCGAATCGGAGGTGATGGATAGCGAGGGTAATCTCTACTGTAGTCTGATCAGTCTGGGCGCCTTGATTAGTTGGAGCGAGCAATCGAACTATACAGCAAATGATATACGTGCCGTGGCGTACAATCCGCAACAATTGAAATTCGTCACGGGGCTGAAGATCAATAGAAACTCGAAGGGAGAGAATGAAATTTGGGCTCTGAGTAGTGAGCCCAATTTGTTTGTTGGCGGCTCCTTGAAGGAGAACGAGATCAAGTTCCAGATAATTGGTTGTCGTACAGCTGACTTGCTGGCCAATACACCGTGCACGGTGGGCGCAATGGAAAAGCATAATTAACTTTAAATATTACTTCTAGTTTGAAAATCTCATATTTTGTAAACATAAAGCAACTTTTGAAATGTAACGAGATTTGATAACGCGCCCAAGCTGACTGCCATGACACGCCGTGTTAGTTTAGTCAGCTGATTTGCACGAAACGAATAATCGAATGCTGAATTAATCGATTTATCGGTCATCCCTAGGCCGGCGTCTTGTTTACGTGTTGCATCAATAAAAAAAATCTTTATTATTTTCATAGTCTATGTTAATCAGTTGCAAATGTTAATCATGACAAATCTACAACGTTGGTTATTCTATGCAACACTTTTTGCCGTGCCCTACTTGGCAATTGTGCTAGGCACGGTGCAAACAGCGATGACATCAAAATACTTGCTGCATATTCAATTGCTACCGCTGCTGCTCTTAATTATATTTGGTGTAAGTAATTAGTAAAAAAATTAAATATAAATCATGTAATATATGTATTCAATAGATTTATTCCGTCTGGACTGTATTATATCGCACATTCACATTTAACGACTGCCCCGAGGCTGCAAAGGAATTGCAAGGGGAAATATTGGAGGCTCGCAAGGATCTCATAGCCAAGGGATTCAAGTTTCGTGACTGAAAAATGTGTTTTTAGGCACCGAGTTTCTCTTTATGTACATAGTTAAAAAACCTATATTTTAATTTGTGATTCCATGTAATATAAAAAGAAAAGTGTTATTCCAAACAAGACAAGTGCACGCTTGGGATTTGTGTTGAGGTGTTGAAAATTAATTTTATTTTGTTTAACTTTAGTACTCCCAATTCCCAACACTAATTTAATTAAGCGCTACATGATCCAATTCACCATTTACTCCAGAGAGCGTGGCGAGAGAGTGACGCTCTTAAGGCTCTACTTTAACATGAGCCGCTCTTTTAAATTCTAATATGACTGAGCTATGCTTGGCAAACTGCTGATCGCTTGGAATATGCATGCAATGTAAAGGTTTCTTTGAGCAGCAGCCCAGCCCAATTTACGCATGCATGTCACAGCGCGGCTCTCAGACTGGAAAACGGCTGGAGCTGCTGCTGTCGAAATAAACACAAAGCTCACTGTGTGAATAAGCAGTTCACGCTTAGACGTCAGCACGTTCACATCAGCTTGCGCTTGATTCAACGTATAAGCAAAACACAAGAGAGTCGAAAAAGAAGAAACAAAAAATCAAAGCATGAGTCACAAGTTGGTTTTATTGGCTTGCCTGGCCGTCACCGTTTGCAGCGCTGCTAAGGTAAGTCTTGCATAATAAGAGCCTTAAGTCAAGTCAAATTCAAATGCGAGTAAAATTTGCGTTAACATGGTCGAAAAATCAATGCTTAGAATCACAAGTGTTGCCTTATTAATTGTTGTTCAGTGTTGCGGGTCAGGGCCGGAAAAGTAAAACGAAGAGAAACAAAAATGGGTAAAGGGTAAGAAGAAGTACAGCAACAAGTGGCGCGCCCCATAAAATGGGTTGAATGAACTGAAATGTGTCAATATTCGAAAATTAAGCAAGTGGAAATTATTTCTTATATGTATAATATATGTGCGTGCATAATTAATTGAATAAATTAATTTCTCTCTGTTTGCTTTTGCTGCGATCTCAGTTTTGTATTTTTGTTTTGAGACCGAAAACCTGTTTTTTATGCCGACCAGTTTCTATTTCATTGTGTTTTCGATGCATACGGGAACCGGTGCCAGCCACCGGCGGCCGCTCTTGGAAGCCCCTTCCAGTTTACACAACCAGTTGTTGTTGCTACTGCTGCTGTTTTTATAGCTCGAAAGAATGGAACTTTTGACTTTTTGTTCTTCCACATAACAAAAGCGATGGGAGCTTAAAATGAGCAAAGGAAACAGAAAGAATAATAAGCAAATTACGTACATGCATACAAACATACATATGTATGTATGTATATGAACTTTGTTAGCTGAGAACAAAACAAGCAAACACATTCATAATAATGGGTAGCAATTCGAGTTGGCATACAAAAAAATAATAAATAAATAAATGATAATTATCTATTGCGCATCACTTGTGTGTTTTGTCACGAGAATTTGTAATTTTGTAAACGCAATTTTGGCCAATGTTTTTAGTAAATTTGCGTTATTTTGATTAGGGCAAATTGCAAAAACCTAAATTGCTTAAGGGCGTTAAATATTCAAAACAAAACTATTAATTTTCATGTGCATTCATTCATAAATAATTTATTGCAATTTGTTTAAGCATATGTACACGTGCTGTGTAGATAAAGAAACACATTGTTAAACACAATTCACTTTTTTTAAATAAGCCCCAATAAGCCAAATTGCAAACTGAGTAAACAGAAACGTCGCTGGAAAGTGTAGCTTTCAACTTTTATTTAAATTTAAAATGTGGAAAAAACCCGATTTTTTCTATGTTGCTTTTCGGTCGAGTCTTTATTTATTAGGTTTCTTCAAAATTGATCACCGCTAATGCGATTGGAAAGTGAGAAGCGCTTGGAAAAGCTTTTATTCGGAAGCGTTTGCACCTTTGGAAATGAAAGCTAAATATTTAATTTACTAAAGTAAATGAACGAAGAAACATCTTTAGTTTGTCATAGTTTGCTTGAAATATGCAAATGATTTGGTTCACTTTCCCACACTGTTCATAATTGACTTTTTGACGTTGAACAATGATTTTCCAATTTCTGGCCTACTGAGACAGGGATAGAATTGAATTTTAGGTTGCGTCCATTCAACCGAAATTGTTTTGCATGTGCTGTAAAAATGCAAATGGCAACACATGCTGAAGAATGAATGCATTATACTATAAAAGCCCCAGCTTTTCCTCTACCAGTGCCCCTGTTTGTGTCACTTCAATGCAAAAGTGATTGACTGACCTGCATTGTTTTGTTGTTGTTATTGTTTCACCAGGTGCCTATTGCCATTTACTATGAGTCCTTGTGCCCGGACAGCGCCAAGTTTATTACGGAGCAACTGTATCCTGCTATGCAGACCGAGCTGCGCGAATCTGTCGAGCTCACATTTGTGCCCTTTGGCAAATCCCAGGTGAGTTGAACATCAAACACAATGCCTCATTTGTCTAAAATATGCATTTACACACACTCCATGCTTTATTCAGTTTGTCACACAAGGCGCCGAAACAACGTTCACCTGTCATCATGGGCCGAATGAGTGTTATGGCAACCGGGTGCATGCCTGCGCCATCGAGCACATCCAGGCCAACTCGTACCAGATCGAATATACACGCGAGTCGCTCACGCTTAACTTTATCAACTGCCTGATGAGGGCGGGCAAGAATTTCCCGGATAATGTGTATCCGGGACAGCGTTGCGCCACCGAGAATCACATCAATAATTGGGAGAATATCAAGATGTGTGCCAACTCCACCGATGGCAGTAATCTGCTGAAGAAGGCCGGCGAAACCACCCAGAGGCTAAAAGAACCACTGACTAGTGTGCCCACCATTCTGTTCAATGAGGTGAGCAAGAAAGTCCCTCAACTCATACTTTCATACTTGTTGCTTATACTTCATCTTTCTTCCCAGCAATTCGACAAGGATGTCAACCAGCGAGTCCAGGTTAACTTCCTCGGCACCCTCTGCAAGTATGTTTCGGCACCCCAGCCACGCATCTGTGCCCAGCATAACGGCGCATCGGGTCTGGTTGGTGCCGGCAGCGCCCTTTTGGGCTCCCTGCTGGGTCTGTTGTTCCTGCGCTACCTTCACTAAGTAGGCCAAGTGGCTAAGTGGCTACGCCTTAAATGTTACATTTCTAATTGCATTATTTTGCAGTCACTTTGAATCTCTACAATTTGTATATTGCCTTATCCGATCCATCTGAAACTCTAACCGTCCAATACTATCTAAAATAAGCAGCAGATTTGCATGAGCAGCAATAAAAATAGAGATCTAAAATTAATTTCGTAATTATGTGTAAATATAGAAATATTTCTTTCAGAAACGGAACATGTTGCCATGTTCCCAGTTTAGCGCACAAAAATGCAAGACAAGCTAAGTTTTACCTACCTATATAGTTGATAGGTAGTTGAAAAGTTGATAGAGCTTATATATATATATATATATATATATAGTGGGAGCAACTGTTTGATGTCAAATATTTTGATCTGTGCTCGGGGCAGCAACAGCTGCTTATCGACGTAATATTTCTTGATGCGATAAGCTGCCGCTTTAGCAACAATTGGAAATAATTGTTGTAAACAAGTCATCAATTTGCGCAATCTGCTCAATTTTTCTGTTTTCTTTTGTTTTTCTTTTTGTATTTTAGACTAAAAAATTGCAATTCCGAATCAAATACTCTAAATTCAATTAATTCCTAATTATTCACTTTGATATTATGAAAAGCAGGGGGAAAAGAAGCTGTGACTATTGCCCAGGGCCAAGGTGGCAAGGGGGAAGCACAGAATAACATACGTCAGCAGAATTTCATTCATTAAATCATATCTATTCACATGACGCATTAGCGACCCAAACTGCAAATCAAATAAAATCGGGAGCGTTGTCAATTCTGACAACCCAGAAGCGAACCAGCAACAGTTTATCACGAGCAATGGCAATGGGTTTGTGTTTGGGCTTGGAGCCTGGAGCGGCAAGGAGCGGCCAAGGTTCAAAGAGAATGCTTTAGTCGTAGTTTTGGGCTAAATGCGTTTGCCGTTTGCCGTTTGCCGTTTTCTTTTTTTTCTTCTTGCGGCCAGTCCAAATGCTGCAGCACCTACGCAAAACTAAATGCCAGATCAAAAACCATTGCATACAACCAGGCGAAGACTTCGTGTGTGTCTCATTCGGCTCAGCGCTCGCTTCTGATTGGCTGTTGTACATTCACAATGACACCCACACACACGAAGCGAACCGGTCGTCCTGCAATATAAGGCTGGCTACTCTGCTTCCAACGGCATCACACAACTTTTGGCTTTCAGTCGAGCGACACCAACACCGAACGCGCAAGCAGGCTCAACTCTTGTTGTTAACAATTTTGTGTGTTGTAAGTGAAAGTGGCAACATAAAGTACACATTAAAAAAAATAACAAAGGGTGTCCTTAATTTATGTTAACAACATAAACTTGTGCAAATCACATATTTATACTCATTACAAAAATCTACGCACAAATTGGTAAGTCAGATTTCAATATTTTTCCTAATCAGCAATAACTCAATTTAATCAAATCGTTTTGTTTGCTGGCTTAGAGAGACATGGCCGCCTCTCTCTAATGCTCAAATATTGTTGTTGGCCTCAGGTCATAATTTGTGCACTTGTTTATTTGCTTAAGTTAATTGAGTTAAATTAGATTACTGGTCATTGACTGTTTGACTTGTTATCATTGCGGAGCGCTTAAATTTTCCATACGCTTGCTTTGATTCATTTTTAATAAGCCGCCAAGGGGTGCACTTGCCAGCATCTTGAAAGTTGTTAGCTTGGCTCTCATTTGCTTAACGGCAAATTAAGTTGAAACTCAACAACTTTAGTGAGCCAGCTGTATAAATCTGGCATATTTCGCGAAGTTTGTGTTCTGAACTTGGCCCTATTAACTAGACTGAAGACGTTTACTGGGAAAACTTGCATGTTTTTATTCCGTGTAGTCTTTTAAAATTAAGCTGAAAGCAGGTATGTGAAAGAGAAACTATATATAAAACATATATTCTGGATTAACATAAGAAACAGGGCTAATTCTATTAGGTTTTAAAAGTAAGAAAAACGTAATTGACTTTTATTTCATTTGAATTTTAAAACTTAAATCGATAAAAAGAAAACAATTGCATCTTTTTAAGAGTTACTTTAGCAAGCTTCTTTTTTTATTTATTTAGTTAATGTGAACTAATAATAGCCGACACATTTATTTTATAAGAAACAGAAATAATCTAAAAAATTTCAGCTTGTTTTGAATTATAAAATTGGTCCAACATTTGTTCCATGGGCTGGGAAAAACCCCGAAAACTATCCCATCATCCAGCATAAGAGTTTTATAATGAAATTAATGTTGAAGTAATTTGGAAAACAATTAACGGTAAATGGAAATTTATAAAATTAGTTATTGTTGACTAGAGTCTATTACAATCCGCACAAATTTTAATATTAGCTTTAGATTGGAAATTATGAAACAAATGAAGAATATTAAAATGATAGACAGACAGAGCTGTCTGGTTTTTATGCTAACTTAAATTGTAAGTCTGTCTGGATTAAACTTCGCATACACTTCTTTTGGGAGCTGTCAATATCATTTAGCTAGTAAAAGAACAATAGGTCAGTTTTTTAAATTAATAATTTATTTAATGAAAGAATACGCAATCCTTAGTGTTACCAAGATAACTATTATTTCTTGTTTTCAGATTAAGCTCGGTACCATGAGAAAACAATATAATATAATTTTATAATACACTAAAATTAAATCTGAAAGCTAGAAAGTTTTTCTTGTTTTTAGAAATAATTAGTAAATATACGAAAAAAATTGTTAAAATTAGAATAATAATAGAAAATATTTCTGGATGCTAGAAATGTAAACCCTTAATTCCTTAATCGCTTAATTAATTTAAATCTTTCTAAAAAATGCAGAAAATATTATGAAACTAGATCTGCCTAATGATATGTTAGAGTTTAGCGATTGATTGCTTTAAAGGACGCGCGAATGAAGTTGTTTTAAATTATTTTTTAAGAAATATACTTTCTGTATAATATGTTGACTTAACCTTGTATCCCAAAAGTATGGCGAATTTCTAAAATTCGGGCCTATTTTTGTCTGGGGTTACTTAAGTTGGTGCATAAGCTACTTATAATTTTTAAAAACTGCGCGGCTATTATTATTGATATACATATGTGGCATATATATATATATATATTGGTGTTATCAGCTAGCTGCTGATTACAAAATTTTCACACGAAAACGCACACACAGAGAGAGAGAGGTTGTTATGGCAGATGTTGTTCGATTGGCATTAGGCAAGGGGTAAGGGGTAAGGGGAAAAGGGAAAGGGGAAAGGGTTGTCAGGCAGCGCTGCACCTGTGGAAAGTTTTTCGAAATTGATTTATGTGGGACAGAAGCCGCGAGAGAACAGATATATTGCGTTATGAGTAGTGGCAGCGGCAGCTCATTAAATCGTTATTAGTTGACAGCATATATTGAGTATACGCATACTCTTTGCTGGGAAAATTGATAAGCCACTGGCAGCATTGATTAACAATGTAATGTGACAATAATATTATTGTTTTTGCAGCGCGTGGTGTAGGTGTGGGTAATGTTGATTTATATTGCACAGGCCGAGCCACTTATCTTCTTATGTCTGTACATGTTTGGTTCGGCTATCAACTGAAAATAAACTCCATAGCCAACGGAGCTTAACAGTTCTGGGCCTATTTATAACAAAGTCTGAGGCGTCACCAATTTGCTTGGCCTGCGCCAGAGTCTGGAGTCTGCGAATGTGAAGCGTGACACGATTTCAGTTGTGATTACGGCGCTGTCGTTATTTAATTGTAGCTTATCAGCAGCCAAGTCGTGTGATGGAGCCGAGCTGCCCGGACTTTGCCGATCCGTCGATCAGTCGCCGGGCAGCAGTTGAAAATGTGAAATCGTGGACCAAAATTCGTTTGGCTCCCTTTGGCATTGTTGGTGTGGCCGTTGTTGTCAAATAATAGGATATATACACATACATAAATAAAATAGAAAATACCAAGTATATACCAAAACTATCTGTGATTACAAACGTACAAAGTTCCCCAAAAAAAAAAAAAACACGCTTCTATATAAAAGCTATTAAAAATAAAATATTAATTATTGAGCTTTGCTGATAAACAAATACTACATAAAGTGTTATTTTGTTGTTGTTGTTATGCTTTGTTGCTGTTTTACATAAGTCAGCGAATATATACCTATCAACTAATCAGCTCGAACTGAGGTAAGTTTGGCAGGCTTTAGTACAAGCGCACTGCAGTCAGAGTTAGTCACACGACCAGGTTTGTTTCAAATAATACCCGGGACACGCGTCGTATGATTGATGTAAATAAAATACTAGCGCAGCTTGCTAAGTGTTCTAATATATACATTTGTGCATATATGCTTATAGGTATATGTAAATAAATGTTGGCTTGGTAAATCAAATGATTTACCATTTATCGTAAGATATTCATCTGCGAAATATCCTCAAGCAGCTGTAACGATTAAGAAATTCAAAGCACGTAATAAACAAAAATTCGTTTAAGTTGAGCGCTTGCCACTTTGGACAGACACACAAGCATACACACACATGTACACACACGCCCACACACTAATTGCCTGCGTGTGTTGGTTGGAACATAAATCAAAGCTCAAAACTTTTGCCGCTCCGGATTAGTTAACTAAATGCATATGTAACTGGTGATTGGTTGTGTGCCATGATTTTCTAATTAGTGCGGCATATCTGCAGGCGCAGCACATTGTTGTGCCCTCAACAGGTGCACACACACACACACACACACAAACAAATACACACTAAATATGTATTTACTTTAATTGACATTACTTTCTGTCTTCGTATCTCGTTGCAGTTAATATGAAATCCACAATTTCGCTGCTGGTTGTCATCTGCACCGTTGTGTTGGCCGCCCAACAGAGCCAGGCCAAAAGTGAGTAGTTTCCTTGATATTCATGTTTATTATTCATTTATTCATTCAAAGCTCTCTCTCATATTCTATTGTATATTTTACGCCACTTAAGTTGTGTTTTCTCCATAACCCATTCAATTTAAGCGCAAAACAACAAACCTATAAATGGCTGACATGTGGAAGACACACACACACACACACACACACACACACATATACACCACTTGTATGCACCGTTATGTCAGCAGCACCAATTGTTACAGTTCAACTTTAACGCAAAACAAACAAGCTTCGACCTGAGGTCGACGTTGCCATTGACATTACTCCTTTGTTGCATTGTTTATGCAGCTGCATCGTCCCATCAAATGTGTGGCATCCTCCTCCTTGCTGCATATATGCAGTGTTATCTTCTGAACTGCCTTTCTTCTGAAGCGCATACAAAGTGACTCACGCGTAATTGGATAGCATTAAAAATGACAGACGGGTATAATGATGTAGTGCAACAGTTTGTAACAGGTATAGCCAAGCATCTACAACCCCATAAAGTACATATATCCTTGATCAGGAAGAACAGCCGAGTTGTCTGTATAAACAAGCGGATCTCAGCGAATATAAAAGTTGAAGACATCAAACTTTGAATGCAAGTTCTCGTACATCCCGCATAGATCCAGCTCTTTTTAGTATATCGATAATGGCCCACGTTTCGCGATCATCGATTGATATCGATTTCGGATAGCAATAAAAGTTACAACTTTAAAAGCAGAGCCTTCCAAATAATATATTGTTATTCCCGACAAATTAATAAACATCTGTTAAAATTTCATAAACATTGGATAAGAAAAAACCAAAATGAATTCACATATTGATACTCATACTGGAATTATCGGTTGCGCTGCGGTATGCGCTGTCTTATTTTCCCCCCTTCAATAGGCCTAAGAAATGATAGCACTTCCACACCTGCTTCGAGTGGACAAATCTATTAAATTTGGAAATTTGGCAATTATGCTGTAATTATGCATTTAACGGCTGGTTTCTGGGTATCTCGTAGTCGAGCTCACTCTATGCTACATCAGTCTTACTTGTTTTTTCATAATTTGGTGGCATAGCAAGACATGGGCTTAGTTTCCGTATGCCAACAAATATTACATTGTTAAGCAAATTTGTTGAACGCCTTAAGCAATATACCAATTTAAAATTTTTTTTAATGTCAGCCATAGATTTGGAAAATGTGTTAAAATTGAGTGCGTATGCTCCCAAAGCACTGGCAAGTCCCAAGTGTGTTTAGTGTGTTTTAGCTAACTGATGCCTTGATATAATTTTGTATGCGAGCGGAAGCCCAGAAATAGCATCTACTCAGCAGTTAACAAAAAACAAACACACAACAGAAGAAAAAAAAGAAAAAAACAAAAAAAAAATGGAGGAACAACATTTTACAGTTGCTTTTGTCACGCAGGTCAAATGCTTATCAAAAGACGTCTCTCCAGAGCATTGGCAAGCGATTAAAGATTTCGAGTCTCTGCCAAATGTTTGTCCTCATATACATATCATGTTTACATATAATGGCATCAGGTTTGAATCTTGTGCACTGGGGAATCCACACGCATTGACTTTGAAAACTTTTTCAGCCAAACCTAGCCCAAGCTAATAGCGTGTGTATGTGGGTGTATGTGTGTGTATGTGTGTGTGTGTGTGTGTGTGGGGGGGTGTGCGCGTGTGTGGGTGTAATATCGATTAAAGTTGTTGCCTGTAGCGTTTGCAATTTATGGCTAATGTCGTTGCTGCCTAAATTCATTTGGCAAATTATTGCATTTTTCATTTTACAGAGGGCTGCCAGGCCTATGGACACGTCTGTTACGGCGGACATGGGAAACGCTCCTTAGACGCTGGCAACGGAGCGGCTGCGGCCAATGCCGCCGGCCTTGACCAGGAGTTTGTACGTCCAAATGGTCTCTTACCGATGCTGTTACCCAACGAACAGGCGCCCGTTGTGCCCGACCAGGGATTCGATGAGTATCCGTCGCGTCAGGTACTCTACAAAATAATGAAATCGTGGGTAAGTCACAAAACGATACAATTATTTTTTATATTTACATATATATTCATTATGCATTATTTGCTTCTTGTGAACTTTTCAGTTTAATCGCCCGCATCGACCCTCCCCTCGTCTGAGTGATTTGGATTACCCGCTCTCGAGTTCCGGTGAATCTTTCAATCGCGATGGCACTCTGAATGCTCTCAATTAAGTGCGAAATCTAACACGGAGCATCAACTATAGCAACAACAATTTGAACCAAAACGAAACACTTTCTTCAGCATCATCAACAACAACCACAACAAGAACACTAAAAAGCACATTATCAATTTCTAAATGAATGTTTATTAAAATGTTTCATAGGTGTCTACAAATAGAGCAACACATTTTTGCTATTTGCATAATCTGCGAATGTTTAATAACAAAAACTAAACTGAAGTTTTTAAGGGCTGGTAAAAATTTCAGTGTAAAAAAAAACTGACAAAATATTTTCAATAAAATAAAATGAAAATGCAATGGCATTGTGTTATTTTGATTGATTTAATTTAAAATGTTAACCTATATATGAGTTTTGTGTGAAACAAATGCAAAAGACTATATACATACATACATATTTATGTAATATTACTTGTACTTATTTAATTTCAAATACCCTGGAAAAAAGTCAAATTATTCTAAATATATCATTAATTTTAAATGCAACTAAAAATTAAATGATCTCAAGGGCTTTTATTGTATATATATACATATATATTACGTTTTTATTAGTTTTTGGGTTAATAAATAAAATCAAAGTCAAATTCATAAACTTGGGATTAATTATTGTGAAGTATGTTTTTCGACAGTTCAACATTTAAATAAAATTTTTGAGGACAAGCGCTGAAATATTCCTTTTCGATATGTCGATTGCGCTGATGCATCGATAACTCAGACTGAATCAATTACCCTAACAGAGATGTATTGTGTTAAAATTGAACACAACAGAAGTGTAGAATTGATATTTAAATATTAGTTAATGCAGGAAGGTAATTGTGGCTGTTTAGCTTTATTTATTTTATATATATATTTTATACTTTATAGTTTAAGCAGCAAAGGTTAAGATTTTTCAACATCAGGAAATTAATTTAAAGTTAACAGACGTATAGTTTTGAGAGCACTGCTCTGCTATTTAACATTCTTAACAGTCACATTTGAGTCGCATTGTTAACATTGGAGTTGAATACACGTGCTTCGCTGGTAAACATGAAAATCAAAATCGGCGTTTATTAAAATATACAAAGCGAAGACATACGATTATACAAAAAAATATGACACATCTAAAGGCGGAGGACACCTCGGCCGTGCCGGAGGAGCAAGAGCCGCGTGGCGTCATCAAGGAGAGTAGTCAAATATTTCGTCGCAATCGCGCCTTGGGCTACGTGAGCAACCAGGTGCCGGCAGTGACTCGATATGTGCAGCGACGTCGGGATACCCTGCTGATCACCTGCATTGGACGCTCCTTTCAGGTGTACACCGCTAGCCACTTTCGACTGTTGCATGTGAGTGGCCTGCATCCGGACGATATTACGGCCATGGCCACCGATAGACTCCACACGTATACGGCCAGCAATAGATGTATCTATGCATGGCGCTCCGGCAAACACATCCGGCATGTGTATCGTGGCCATGAGCGAGATGTCCATCTGCTTCTGCCCTTTGGCCGTAATCTGATTGCCGTCGATCATAGCAATGTGCTGAAAGTGTGGAACATTCCCACCGACGATGTGTATCTGGATGTACCCTTCAAGAGTGATGAGTTCCAAATCACAGCGCTTGCTCATCCGCCCACGTACGTGAATAAGATTGTTTTGGGCTCGCAGCAGGGCCAGCTGAAGATCATGAACATTAAGAAGAACAGCATCGTGTGCACAATCAGTCATCACGGTTGTCGGATCACGTGCATCGAGCCTGCGCCGGCATTGGATGTGGTGGCCATCGGACATGCCGATGGCACCATCATTGTCCTCAATCTGAAATACGATACAGTGCTGGTGGCCTTCAAGCAGGAGTGGGGCCTGGTCACCGGCCTGACATTTCGCACCGATGGACCTCCGATTTTGGTGTCGGCTTGCAGCAATGGTTACATGGCCTTCTGGAATCTGGAGGAGCACAAGCTGGCCGGTCAACTGCAGGCGCATGAGGAGCAAGTGGCCACCGCCATTTGCCTGCCCAGTGAACCGGTCGTCTTCACCACATCGCCCGACAATTCTATGAAACTCTTCGTCTTCGATATGCCGGATGGTGGAGCACGTCAGCTCCGCATACGCGAGGGTCACACAAAACCACCGCTTTGTATTCGCTATCACGGCGGCTCTGGCGTCTCCATACTCTCCTCCGGCGAGGATAGCACGCTGCGCGTCTTCTCCACCATCTCGGAGTCGCTGAACAAGAGCATGGGCCGAGCCACCTACAATCAAAAGGCGACCAAGAAGAAAAGTGAGCATCTTTAACCAAGAGCTCTTCTTTTCTTGTTGTACTCAAACATATTCTTCATTTGCAGATCGTTTCCGGTACGACAAGTATGGCATGCCGCCAATTGTGGAGTTCACATCCGATGTGGCACGCGAGAAGGAGTGGGACAACATAGTCGCCATACATTCGGGCATTATACAGGCCACAACGTGGACGTTCGACAAAAATCGCATGGGCGAACATCGGCTGGTGCCGACACAGTTTCAAAACAAGCAACGCAGCAATTTCCAGTGCGAGACCACATGCATCATATTGACGCATTGCGGCAACTTTGTCGTCATTGGCTACAGCAGTGGCGATGTGGAACGCTTCAACATTCAGTCCGGCCTGCATCGCTGCAGCTACGGTGCCCCAAAAGCGGCCCATGAATCAGCCGTACGTGGCTTAGCCAGCGATAATCTGAATCAATATGTGGTCACTGGCTGCTCCAGCGGACTGGTCAAGTTCTGGGCGTTCAAGGGCAAGGGTAAGTAGATGCATACCCTAGTCGAGTCAGTCCATTATCACATTTGCTCCATTCGACAGCTGAAAGGCCAATTGCCGTGCTGCGTCTGGCAGATGGCGTCGCTCTGATGCGGCATCATCGCGAGAGCGCCATGCTGGCCATTGGCCTGGACACCTTTAAGGTCTATGTGGTGGACATGGCCACACGGGTGATTGTGCGCAAGTTCATTGGACATACGGCAAAGCTGAACGATCTGGCCTTCAGTCCGGACAGCCGCTGGCTCATCACAGCGGCGATGGACTCGACAATTAAGGTGTGGGACATACCCTCCTCCTACATGATCGATCACTTCCGCGTGGAGCGTCCCTGTATCTCGCTGAGTATGTCGCCAAGCGGTGATTTTCTCGCCACTGCCCATGTGAATCTGTTGGGTATTTATCTCTGGTCAAATAAGACGCTCTTCAGCCAGATCTCGTTGCGTTCCATGGATCCACACGAGCCCGCGCCGTATGTGGGTCTGCCGGCAAATGTTTGCGATGCAATGGAACTGGAGGATGCCATGCAAGAGCTGGGCATTGACAACGGCAACGAGCAGAATGCTGAGCTGGGCGAGGAGATCGATGCCAAATACGAAACGCCTAAGCAACTAACACCGGAGCTGATTACGCTATCGGGTCTGGCTGCGTCACGCTGGCAAAATCTGCTCGATCTGCAGTTGATCAAACAGCGCAACAAGCCCAAGGCACCACCAAAGGCACCCAAACAGGCGCCCTTCTTTCTGCCAACGGTATCCGGTCTGGAGTTGCGCTTCGATGTGGCCAATGGTGTGCCCAGCGCCACGGATGGTTCCCGCATCCAGCAAGTGTCTGCCCTCAACAATCTGACTGCCTTTGGCAAGCTGCTGGAAACGACTGCCACAAGTAATGACTTTGATGCCGCTTGCAAGCACATCACCCAACTTGGCCCATCGATGGTGGACTTTGAGATCAAGTCACTGCATCCAGATGCCGGCGGCACTCTGCTCGCAATGCTGCAGTTTCTCAAACTGATCGAGTTTATGTTCAGCACAAATCTCGACTTTGAACTGGCCCAATCCTATTTAAGCGTCTATCTCCGTTCCCATGGTCTTAGTCTAAGCGAATCACCAGAGATTGTCCAATCCCTGCGCAGTGTCTCCCAGGCGCAACAGTTGGCCTGGGAGCGTGTCGAAAGCAAACTGATTTATGGCATTGGCGTCGTAGCCGCGCTGCGAAACTTTGCTCGCTAAATTTGTATAACTGTAGCCGCTTTTTACATGTTTGTAAATAAATTGACATCATATTTAAAAAAACTTTTTTTTAAGTGTTTCTTTATAATGAATTGAATGAATGAAAAATTAAATGTTGTCCACTTTTACAGACGAGCTAATGATCGATTTAGAAAACCTGTACTAGATCCTTATACTACACTAATTTCACTAACTTTACACAATTTAAATAATCCAGAAATTAGATTCGTGATTAAATAGTTTCCTCAACAATGAAATATTACTGTTAAAATACAAAAACCGAAAAGTAACTATTTTTAAGCGACTTTCCTCATATTACAAACTATGACTAGTCTTAGAAGAGTTTAATTATAGAAATTCAAATAGGAAGCTCTCCTATATGTCGAAGCTAATATACGGCATAACTAATAAGTGTTACTCAACTCCAAGCGTCACGAGTTCTTCCTTTTGAGCAACTTTCCTGTATATTGTAAAATATACGACTATAAGTATTATTGTAGTCCTATTAAAGTCCCCAATATCCAAACTCCTAAGAAAAAAACTGGGTTTTTCAGTGCCTATATATATATATACATAAGATATATACATATCAAGCGATTTGTAAGTATAATTTCCATCGAATTTGGCCAAAAATTCATAGGCTTGAAATTTTGTATGTATATATATTTTTAGACAACTATATACTATGTTGTATACATTGTGTGAAGTCATAATCTGTATAATCATACATACACAATAGCTAAAGCTTACGTACATATTAACAAATTGTTAAATAATTCATCCCCCCCCTTAATGCGAACTGAGTGTGTATGTGTGTGTGTGTATAAGACAAATGTAATTTGAAGTTGTGTATTATTATTTTATTTGTTATATCCGTTTTTAAACTAACGTTTTTATTTATTTAGGCTGGAATTAAATAACTTAAACTTGCTTGTTCCTAGGCGCGTTCTCGCTCGCGGACAATTCAATTATGCGGTTCTAGTGGCAACTGATTTAAACATTTTCAAAGGGGGGCAGGGTGGGTTTTCCCTCCCCTCCACCATTGGTGAAACTCTTCCAACTTAACATAAACCGGAATTAAACAATGTACTTATGTAGTTGTTTTTTTTGTTATTGAACCACGCGTTAAAAATGTAGTGCATATTTTGATAAGTATTATTTTGTATATACCTAAATATTTTAGTTTGCATATCTCGTGATCTTAAAAGCAGCTCCGGTCCAAAGCCGTATAACTTTAAATTTGCATTTTCATATCAATCATGATACGATCTTTGTTGTGTGTGTTGGATTTCCTTCATCGTTTGAGAGTGCTGTGTGATAATAAAGTTCTTGTTTTGGGAGCTACTATCTTAAGATGGAGTGTATGTGTGTGTGTTTCTAGACTGATTTGATTTAGGTTACAATATTATTATGCAGAGCGAGCGGACCCACTATAAATATCGTCGCATGGGTTGCTTTTGGTTGGTTGTAGTTGTAGTTGTTGGGTTGCTTTTTGTTTCTTGGTTGTGGTAGATTATTATAGTTGTTGCTGCTGTTTTGTTGTTGTTAAGTTTAGTAGTCCGCTTAACTAGATGTGCATTGCTGAACGCGCGGTCCATCCGAGAAACCACCCTCGTCCTCATCGTATGCCATTCGCTGGTGTTGCTGGCGTCGCTGCTTGGGATCATAGTCCTCCTGCAAAAGCAAGACACATTTGAATTAAAGATTGATTGCTTTGGATGATGAATTTTGACTTACCAAAACGGTGTGCTCCGCATCAATTGGAATGTCAATCTCTGGCGCCGGTGGCAGGCACTGCTTGAGCGTCGGTATAACTGATGGATTGATCACATCGGGGAAAATAACCTCAAACTGTATGATAAGTGTACCCTTCTCCATGGGATTCTTGAATATGGGCATGCCCTCATCGGCGATGCTCTTAGTCATCTCGTGCCGTATAACTTCGCCGGGCTGTGTGGCCACCAGCAGATCGCGATCATCCATTGTCTTGACAATGCGCTGGAATCCGCACAGCGCCTCTACCAGCTGCAATGGCATCTTCATCATCAGATCCATGCCAGCGTGCACGAACGTCGAGTGCTCCTTTTCGTCCAACAATATGATGATATCACCCGGTTGAGATTCGGGCTCGTGATCGCCCTCGCCCGTAAATACTATCTTTTGGCCATCCCGCATGCCCTTCTCGATGTGAACCTCGAGAACCTTACGCTCGCGCACCGTCTTCCGTCCGTTGCAGTTCTTGCAACGGTCCTTGTCCTGTATGGTCTCACCGGTGCCGGAACATTTTCGGCACACCTGCTCGATGTGTTGCACGATGCCGGGCGCAATTTGTTGGATGCGCGTCTCGACGCCATTGCCACGGCACTGAACACACTTCTCGATGCTGCCCTTCTTGCCGCCGCGTCCCTCACACTTGTCACAGATCACATTCTTCTGCAGCTGCAGCTTGCGCGTTGCCCCATTGTACAGCTCATCCAACTGCACAGACATCTGATGGACGACATCTTTGCCGCGTCGTTCGCGACGACGTCCGCTGCCGCCACCACCGAAACCGGCACCGAAGAACTTCTCAAAGAAGTCCATCGGATTCCGGAAATCACCGGAATCGGCACCACCCTTCTTGATGGCCGCCTCACCGCCATCGTCGTACACTTGACGCTTGTTCGCATCGGAGAGCACCTCGTACGCCTGCGAGATGGCCTTAAATTTCTCGCCCTCATTGGGATTCTTGTCGGGATGGTATTTGAGTGCCAGTTTTCTGTATGCCTTCTTCAGCTCCTCGGGTGTTGCATTTGGCTTCACGCACAGCAGATCATAGTACCCGGTTTCTTTGACCATCTTTTTCTACTTTTTTTTTTATTTGTTTTTTAACTGTAACACAAAAATTTCGATTACTAAAAAGTTGTCAATGGCGATATATTTTTAACTGTTTGTTTTTTTAAGTTTAGTTTCACTGAGTTTTACTTTAGGGTGCATGCGAAAAATGTCATTTCCGGGCATCCGTGTGATAAATTCAAGGTCAGTGCGCACGTAGTGCAACGGAAAAAGACCACGTTTTTCGAAAGAAAATTTGCTATTTCAATTCGCATTCGCTTTGTTGAAATACGAATTTCATCGGCGAGCAGCTGATTATTCTGGCCCGCTCTTGCGCACACCATAACTCATTGGCAACCGAACTGACACACACATGCATACACATATACACACACGTGCCACTCATGCACACACACGTACATAAGCTTCTAGAAATTTTCGTCAGCTTAACGCAGCCCTGGTCGCCGTAACCGTTGCCCCTGCGCGAAAATCAGCACAAAGCAGACAGCAAGATAATGAGAAAAAAGCACTAACACAATTACAAAATACGGTGGGAAAGCAATGTGCAAAAAAAAAGAAAGCAAAGAAAAAAATCGATGTACAATTTCTATTGATTTATGTGCGATTTGTGCCCGCTGCACGGCCCAGTCTCAATTGTGCAATGTATGTATGTTATGTATATGTAAAAACATGTGCCGCGCAGGACGCTGCGTCAGAGAAATATTAATGGGGGGAGGGGGTAGTCACACAGACAGACACAAAGAAAAATCGGCTACCGTCGCCAACTCAATCGATTTTGCAAAGTGTAACTAGTCTAATGACGCACTATGATGCTTCGGACTACTTGGAAAAAAAAAATTAATTATACTTGATTACTTAACAAAGAGTCGAGCAAAAATAGGTACTAAAGACATACACACACACACAATGCAAAAATGCCTGCGGGAAATTTGTTAGTCAATTATTTTCTGTAATTGGTCTCACCTTTGATAGCAGAAGTTCGAGGTTATTCGAGTTTCTATTGAAATAACTATATATATATATATATGTACACTTTTTCGGTACGCTTCTAGGAATTACACTTTTCTAAAATTTGTATATCTATAAATCGAATTCTTTTCAGCAGCCTGCTAGTGCTGTGTGAATCCGCCACGCTTGTTGTATGAAAGATCGAGAATATGTGAATTAGTGGTGGGCAATTTGAGAATACCCATTGTATTGAATACTTCATACACTGAAATCAATCGAAATACACTCCTGTGTACAATTTGCTCTCTGAAACGGTCACACATTTGGGAAACAGCTGCTTATCCCGGCCTGTTATTTAACTTGGTCGCATGGAAATTTGTTGAACAACATACGATTGAATTATATTTCAGTATGAGGCACGCACAATTTTTGGCACGCACCGTTTTTGTGCATAACAACAATGTGGAGGAGGCGTGCCGTCTGCTAAACCGCATTCTCGGCAAGGAGGAAATCTTTGATCAATTCCGACGCACGCGTTTCTACGAGAAACCCTTCCAGGTGCCTAAATAAGTGTTAATGAAAAAATTTGAACCATCTATTCAACCACGAATATCTTTTACAGGTGCGTCGACGAGTCAATTTTGAGAAATGCAAAGCCATCTACAACGAGGACATGAATCGGAAAATCCAATTTGTTCTCCGCAAAAATCGCGTGGAACCCTTTCCGGGCTGCAGTTAAATGTAATTCTCGATATTTGTGTTATGCGCCTAATCAAATAAAATATAGTTAAGAATCAATCCACATAGAATATTCGTAGATTTAGATTCTTAGATTCAGTAACACAGAATAAGAATATTCCGAAGTTGCATAGCATTAAAAATCGTTTGGAAAGATTTTTTATTTTTACAATTTTTGGCTCGCTTTGTAAGTGACATTTTTACAAGTGTTGTAATCATAATCATTGAATGCAGTTTCAAAAAGCAGCTCATAATGAATCTAAAGCATCTTGTAGAGATGTTGTTTAATTGGGGCATTTGTCAATAGTTGTGGGCGATTCTATTTAGTAAGATAAGATCCCAAAAAGTATGCAACATGGATCAGCGATGGTAGATTTTGTACGATACCCAAAAGTATGCACTTACTTTTCGCTAACACATAGAGCACAATAATCGGGAAGCCAAAAAAATATGAAATTTTTCGTACTAATATTAACTTTTCAGCGTATAAGTATGCTTCCAAATTATTGAATTTGTTCTTACAAAAATAAAAGCTTTCGCACAGCCAGCGTCCTTTTCTTGCCCCATGCTGGCAACATAGGGTTATAGCATTGATTTGGCAGCAGGAGCGAGCTTTTTGTTGCGGCAAACAATTCGCAAAAGCGAAACGATGCTTGGGTCAGAGTCTTGTCTGCTTTCGTGCGGTTAGGACGCATTTAATTATATAAACACAGTTCTAAGGTAAAAGTCATAAAAATGCAAATACAAATAATCATTTTGATGTGTCGAAGACAACGTGAATTATATTGTACAAGAAAGCAAAAATTATAGCATACTTTTATGCGTGATGGTATAATTTAAATTTTCACAAGCGTTCTAAATGTACTTGTAATTAGTGTATTTGTGTGGGCTCCCATTTACATGTGTGTGTGTGTGTAATGCATTTGCAGCATAATTGGCCAAAGATGTCGCACAGATGAAAAAAAAAAACACCACATTGCGAACTATCTGGGGCTGAAACGTGCCTAAGTGCTCCCAAATGCATCGATAATTCGCTTTTGTGGCCAATCTACTCAATTTGCTGCCAAGGGGCACATGCAACGTTTGTGCTTTGTGTGTTTGTGTTTGAGCAGCTGCAGTGGGTGGGGTAATTGGGTGGCTGGGTGGCATCAAGTTAATTTTACATCAAAGCTGGCGTGCTCCGTTTCGAGCCAAGTTGTCGTTGAATTTGCCTTCACCTTCTGCCTCTTAGCCGCTGCCTTTTGCTTTGCCTTTGCCTCTGCCTCTGCCTCTGCCTCGGCCTCTGCCTTTGTCCATTGACAAGCCCCAAGCTTGCCACTGCCTCCCGCCTCTCCTTCTTTTCCTTCTCCTGCTCCCCCTACTTCTTTTCATTCTTGTTGTTTTCGTTGCTGTTTTCGTTGTGCTTTGGTTTCGCTGTTTTACTACCGCTGTTTTATCGATTTCTTGCGTTATATTTAGAATAATTTATTTGCATTTTGTGTATGTGCGTGTGTACAGTGTGAACTCATTCAAATTGTCCAAAAAGTGTGTATTTAATGCACAACTCAATTCATATTTTTCACCTCCTATTTTCATTTATAATTTTAGGATCTTTCAATGCAGCTTTGGCATTCATCAGATTTTGTATATGGCAATGGGAACAGATATTGATAAGGGTTTTGACTTGTGGGTCAAATTGCTCAGTTAATATCCCCAAAAGTATGCAGCATGAATAAGCAAGTGCAGTTGTTGCTGTCCATATATATATATATATATATATATATCTGCTATCTTCTTTACAAATAGCTTGAAAATACTACCATTATTTGAGAGGATTGGATATAATTATTGTTGTTATTGTTCTTATTATTATTATTATTATGAGTATTAATATTATTATTTTAATATTTATTATTATTATAATTCAAACCATTTTTATTACTTTAAGTTTTTGGGTCAGAATTGGAAGTGCTCCAATTGGCGAGCGACTACTGTACTTGTGTACAAATATATATATACACATATATGCATATATTTACATAAATAGATATAAGTAATCAAATTATTTTTGGCAGCTTATAAAATATGTACCGACAAATGTCCTTTTGCAGCTTGCGATTGCGTTATGCTTGTCAATAGATTTGTGGCCATTGTCCTTGTGGCCAGCATCAGCCTTGCCCAAGCCTATCCAGCTTTGCTACCATATATCTACAGTGAGTAAACTTAAAGACTATACAAATAGCAAATTCGATCAATATATATTTATATATATATGTCTACATAGATCCGTCGAAGCGCAGCGATGCCGTCTTTCCACAAATCGAGGACGATGTGGGCGAGTTGGATCAGCTGCGAAATGAGCAGCCTGTGGTGGGCAAGAGACAGGATGATGGCAGCACTGCTCGCACCACAACCACCACCAAGGAGAGCGTTGAGAAGGTAATCGCATCACCGGAGGACAGCAGCAAGGAGCAGCCAGCTGCTGCCATTCAGCTCGATTTGGAGCGCCAGCTGGAGGTGGCAACACCACTGATGTCCATGTCCACGACGACGACCACCAGTACATCGGCCACAACCACAACGGCGGCCTTCAAGGATGACAGCGAACGCTCCCAGCTGGAGGAGCCCAAGACGGCAGCGAAGCCGGCATCGGAGCATGGAGCACACGCCAAGGTAAAAGCCACATGCCATAACATAGATCCTGGTACCATAGTTGATGTGTATGTATTGCCCGTTGTTTATTCCTTGTAAACGCCATATGTGTGTCTTTTGAATCAATCCAAGTGTATATCCACGAAACCACCCAAAAACCAACAGGCTTTCTACGGTGCAGCGCGTCTGGCATTTGGCCAAAATCCCGAAGTGTTGCCAACATTGCCCACAACAACCACATCGACAGCTGCGTCTACAACCACAACAACAACAACAACAGCACCATCGACAACAACTACAACTGCAACACCAGTTGTTGCCACAGATGCAGCAGCAGCAGCCGGAGCACCAATCGCACCCGCTGAAAGTGAATCCGAACCGGTTGAGGATGTGGCGGAGATCGATGCAGAGGCCGATGGTGAGGCGGGCGCTGAGATTGAGGGGATGCCGGACAAGTTGCCAACGGCAAATCAGAATAAGCATGGCGATATCAACAAGGAGACCATCGGCGACATTCTGATCGATCAGCTTGAGGCGGTGGCCAAGACCACAGAGCGGCGCTCCAGCATGCCCCATTTGACGGCCAAGGTTCTTATGACACAACAACAACACAGTTCAGACAAAATCATCATTTCAACTATTGGCAACAGATATTGGCAACAACTCCAAAACTAAACTAAATTCATATATTATTCTATTCCACAACAAGATTTGGTTTGCCCCTTTTGTGATTGCTATTTATCTAAATGTGCCTTCACTTTCACTCACTCTTCTCCATAAATATATAAATATATGTTTCAGACCGCTCAGAGTCTACTGCGTAATCCAAGTGGCCAGTATTCGTCCTTCGATATGGCTCAGTATGTGTTCTGGACTGGCGATGAGACGGGTGTGGCCCGAGCTGTTGAGGAACTCATCGATGAGAACTTGGTGCGATTTAATCATCAATATATTTGTGCATATTTGTATAATACTCGTTGTACTCTATGGTAGATCACCCGAGAGAGCGCCCTGAAGTTCTTGCGCGATATTCGTCTGGGAATTGAGTTTTTGCAGCGTTCCTATGCCAATCGTATTTTCCCCGAGGAGCTGCGTCAGAATCATCTAAAGCGCAACACTGTGCCCAGCACTAGCACCAGCACCAGCACAACATCCACAACAACCACAACAACCAGCACCACGACAGAGAAACCATTCATCCACATGGAATCCGATCTAGAGGGAGTCACGCCTGAGGTGGGACACGCCAAGATCCTAGACAGCTTCAAATTCTGGAACAAGCTCAAGACGCTGGAGAATGAAACTCCCCAAGGCATGTTATACTAAAAGTTAATAGTTACTAAGTATATTAATTAAAGATCAGTTTGCACCTGAATTCAGAGAAACAAAGTCAAATTGCAGACGGAATATTACAAAGTTGTCTGCATTTTAATGCCGTTTGTAATTTAAGTAAAAAAAATAGACACAGACATACACATACACATAGACATTAAAATTAATTATAACTTTAACTATATATATATACACCTATAATCCTATGCAGATCTAACGGACTATGATGAAACCATGGGACGAGCCAAGATAGTTGAGTATCTTTACAATGAGTACAGCTTAGAGGAAATTCTCTACAAGTTGGCCAAGGTAAGTGGAACATAAGTTTCAGATAATATTAACAGTAATATTAATGATGAATTGTGTCCACCAGGTAATGTTTGCCCAGTCCCTGGCACATGGTTCGGATGAGGCTCAGCAGGAGTTGCAGAAGCTAACCGAATTCCTGGAGCATGAGGGCAATCTGGGTGTTATACCCGTCGATTTGCAGAAGAAAGTTTTACGTAAGTAATTAACAAATTTTATATATCTCGATATATATATATGAGATATATGTATATATTCCAGGGGTGTTGCTTACCGCGCTGTCGGATACTTTAACCGAACATCCCGAGCTATTGCCAGCGGCGCGTGTTAACTTGGCCAATCCATTTTTCAGGCTTCCAATGCATACTCCCAGCGCTGTGTAGATTGCAAACGTTATCAGCAAGTCTATATATATATATATATATATATAAATAAATATGTATATATATATATATACATTAATAATCTATATTAAATAATTACTAAGTTATTGGCATATACATAAAAAAAAAATAATAACAGATCATATATATATATTATATTCTGTTCAAGTTGATTGCCATATATAAATGCGCTCTCTCGGAATTGCATACTGGTTACCTATACCTTGGGTAGTTCTAAATTTTCGTTCTATATACGTAAACAAATATCAAAAAAAATTGATTTTAATTTAGTTTAGTATTGATTGTAACATACATGAAAAAAAAAAACTCTCGTGATATTTTTGGCAGGCTAGAAAAGTACGGGAAATCAGTTAGCGGAATCAAAGTTGTTCATATTTAATAATTATACGACAACATTTCGACAAGAAGACGTGGAACAAAATCAACCAAGCAAATGAGAGACTTGCGCTATATGGAGCTTTTAAAACTATATATGTATCTATATGTATTTGTAGAAAAATGATTGGCATGCTTGCTTATATTTGATATGAGTTAGTTGACAACTGAAAATTAATGAGGTTGAAGTTAATAATATTATTTGTTAAAAAAAACATACATCCCTACTATATATATATATATATATATATATATATGAGAATACTATATATATATGCACTACATATGGTGAATATAAAGGCATATATAGGTATATCTATACATACATATATAATGAGTATAAAGGCATCGTTTTCCGCACCGTTTAATACTTAAAATCAGTGAAAGCAGGAAAGGACTTTAAGTCCGCATATATCAGTAGCACATAGAACTGCTTATCCAATATGAATATATATTATATATATTTTGTCTTATCGTAAGCCTTTACATACACACACATATATACATACATACTAAAGTACATACCCTACTGAATAAATACATAGCTAACAAGTCGCTTGATACTTACATACATAAAATATTGATTGAATGTTCGATTAAATTGTTTGTTCGCCAATTTCGTGTACTGTATAATTAAACAATTATTGTTTCAACATACATAATAATATATATAAATATATATAAATATATATATATATATATGCTCTATATTGTTTAAAAACAAACCGAATAATTTGATTAATCATTACTTAGTTTACAATTTATGCTAAGATTAGAAAGTGCTTTTCCACATCTACAGTTCCTTTTTGGTCTGCTCCGGTTCATCGGTCTTGGAGCCATCTAGCAACTTGGTGATTTCCTCCTCTGTGAGTGGCTCTTTGCTGTTGAAGATCTTTTCGATCTCGGCACGCTCCTCCGGATCCATGTCCTTACCATATTGCCTGGCAAGTGCCTCCAGACGCTCCTGATTCTGCTTGAGACGACTGGGCAGCCAAAATATAGTTTGCACCATTCTAAAGGGGCAATTTCAAAGTGGAATTAAATGGATATGCCTTTTGATCGGTGAAGCCCACCTGAGGAATATGTAGCCCGAGATGACCAACAATAAACACAACGCCGACGTCTTCAACATGGCCCAATAATCAACAACAACTTGTTCATGCTTCATTTTGACAACGGATTTGATTATCGGATCTGTTCTACTCGACTCCAAAGTATGCCACATACTACACTCATATGTGTCATATTCTGAATTGTTAACAAGCAATTGTGAATGTTGTGGTCGAAACGATTCACGTCGTCATGGATATATTAGACATATGTATCTGCCCCGACAATCAATAATCATTAAATTCTCTTTGCCTACGTGGCACTTTCAAATGGATGCGTTGACCTAAACCGAAATCCAACTGACCCATAGAATGGAAACAATAATCAATAGTTTGTCTTAATATTTTCTGTAGTGTAATGCTTACCTATAATTTAGACAAATATTATTGCGATCGCGCGATCACACTTATCGGCCATTTATTTATAGCTATAAAAACAAATGAAAAACTCGTAAGAAAGAAACAATAAATAAATATGAATAAAGTAGGACGATAAAGGCAGGAGAATCGTGCAATTGTAAATTAGAAATTAGTGAAAAGAAACCCATGATACTGATTAGGTGCAATTCAACTCGCCGGGTGGGCGAATCGCAAGTGTCAGTCTCTTCGACCAGAACCCAATACTGTCACCAGATAGTAGATTGTACAATCTGAGATGTTGTAGTGGCGATAACAGATACCCTGCCACTATATAAGACAGTGTTCTCTGCTGGCTTACGCATAACGGCTAAATCATGAAGACACTTTTGGTCTGCGCGTCCATTTTGCTGGGTATTCTGGGTCTGGCCACAGCGGGCAAGAGACCCATCTCCGATTGCGTAAGCTTCTGATATAGTTCTACAAATAAATACATATATGTATAGCTTAAAATTCACTATCGACTGTGTAGGGTGACCGCATTCTGGATGATGGCTATCCAATGGAGCGTCACAAGGTGACCACCGATGACAACTACATCCTGACCATGCATCGCATACCCTATTCCCCGAAGACGGGCAACACCGGCAATCGACCCGTGGCGTTCCTCATGCACGGCATGTTGAGCTCCAGTTCCGATTGGGTGCTCATGGGTCCAGGTAAGGCGCTGGCTTATCTTCTGTCCGACGCCGGCTACGATGTGTGGATGGGCAATGCCCGTGGCAACACCTACTCAAAAGCACACAAGGTGTGGCCAACTTTCTGGCAGATCTTCTGGAACTTCAGCTGGAACGAGATCGGCATGTACGATGTACCCGCTATGATTGACTATGCTCTGAAAATGACTGGTGAGAAACAGGTGCAGTATGTGGGCCATTCCCAAGGCACCACCGTCTACCTGGTCATGATGTCCGAGAGGCCCTCTTACAACGACAAGATCAAGTCCGCCCATCTGCTCGGCCCTGCTGCCTACATGGAGAACATGAAGAGCCCCATGACCCGAGCCTTTGCTCCGATCATGGGCCAGCCCAATGCCATGGTCGAGCTGTGCGGCTCCATGGAGTTCATGCCGAGCAACAAGTTCAAGCAAGACCTCGGCATTGCGCAGTGCCAGGCAACCTCACCTTATGCCGAGATGTGCGCCAACGAGATCTTCCTCATTGGTGGCTACGATTCCGAGCAGCTGGACTATGTATGTAGAGTGAACCCTTAAATAATCTGTTAATATTAATATTATATATTGTTGCCTCATCATTGCTACAGGAGCTGCTGGAACACATTAAGGCCACGTCGCCAGCCGGCGCTTCGGTTAATCAGAATCTGCATTTCTGCCAGGAATTCAATTCGGGCAAATTCCGCAAGTTTGACTATTCGGTGGTGCGCAATCCCTTAGAGTACGGCAGCTATTTCCCGCCAGAGTATAAACTAAAGAACGCCAAGGCTCCGGTCCTACTGTATTACGGTGCCAACGATTGGATGTGCGATGTGGGCGATGTTCGTAGGCTGCGCGATGCGCTGCCCAATATGGCTCTGGATTATCTTGTGCCCTTCCCGAAATGGGCTCATTTGGATTTCATTTGGGGCACCGAGGCCAAGAAATACGTATACGATGAGATTTTGAAGCAAATGTCAAATTATGAATAGGTTCTTCATATATATTTATAGTTTGGTTGCATAATAAACTGAACACCTTACTGGGAGTACAAATTTACTCCACTTGCAACTCGGCCGTGTACATTATCTTGATCTCGTCATCTTTGAGTACTTGACCATTCACTAGATAGAAGCCGGGCGTTAGGGGCTTCTTGAGCATCGATGCATCTAATGGATAGTCCTTGATCTGTAATTCCGTCGGTGCCAGGGGGCAGTTGTCGGGATGTGGAGCATTGGAATAGTCCTTTAAAGTGTCATAGAAAAATCGCCTATAATATGTGTCCATCAACTCACAAGCGCCCATAATGGGCACTTGGAACATGGAATAATCCTCCTCGCTGCTATTCTTGTGAAGCACTGTAATGTTAACCTGCAACAAAATATATATATAAATATTATTTGGTATTAAAATATAAATATAAACTTAATATATATATACGTCAATGTATAAAGCATATTTAATTTTGTTGTGTTGCAATGTTTATTGCTGAGTCATTACTATTTTTAGTTTTTGCCTTATTTGTTCTTTTTAGGAAACAAAAATTAATTTATTAATATAGTTTATAATTATTTGGAAATATATGTATGTGTCTTTTATTCCATTCCATTCATATAAAACTTGCAAAAAGTTTGATTCTGAAATATAAATATATTTTATGATCAACTATTTTATGATTGCTGTCTAAAATGTTCAAAGATTTTTATTCACATTTTTCTTGTCTTATCTTGTCTTCTGTCTATTCCCCCAACTATCTTTCCCTTGGCGGGAAAAAAAACCCATAATTCGGTTAGACCATATTCGATGGAAAATAATTTAGGTTCCAATTACGATTCTGGTAAACAAACATATAAAAATTCAAACTTCGTTTTAAACGATATGCTAGGGGTACGGTACCGATACGTAATTATAAATAAAATTATTGAGAAAATACTCTGATACCAGTGTAATACCAACTGATAAATGGTGGGAAGGTGTCAACACCGCACATACATATATATTATAAAGTTCGATCGATATTTTAAATTTATAATGAAATTGAGGTGTCTGATGATGCACTGATATCTGCAATGATATGTTATCTTCTGCGTGCCTAGACTATCCGATATTTCCTGTTATTGCCTGAACCGATTAAAAATGGGTAAAGTTGTGCAGAAGTATGTAAAAGGCAGAAGGAAGTATCTTCAATAATATCAGGTACTCACTGAACTCAGAGACCATAGGAGCTAGGGACTTCAAATTCAGAATACGATCTCTTGTTTCCGATACGGTCTTTGCGGCACAAAGAATATTTAAAGACAAGAAATAATGTAGGCTCTGATTCCTGGTTTCAATGCGGGTCCGATTGCGCTTTCGAATTCGATTTAACATCCTGATTAAAACATATTTTATGCAAGGGGCTTTCACAACTCTGAGCTGAGCTTGTCCAAAAGATTTTATACCCAAAACTCTTTTTTATATGTATATATGTAGAACTCACCTTCCATTCGTTATCGATGGTCAGAAGTGTCTTCAGCTCGCCGCTGATTGTGCGATGATCCTCAGCATCTGGCTCACTGATCGACAAGCTGCTCTGGATAGCTTTTTCGTCTTGCTGAATCGTTTCGAGCTTGCGCAGCTTGAGAACTCGCTCGTCTCCACCGTGAACTTGGATAACGCTGGCGCTGAGGAGCACAATGCTGAGGGCCACGCCCAGATCTACATTGTAGGCGCACATCTCAAATAAAACTGATGCAACGAACTGAACCAGCAGCTTTATATAAAACGGGCATTAATTGCGCATACGCCACGTAAGCCAGCGATCTGAATATTCCGAGCGGAAGTTAAACATGTTCTTTTGGCACCAGCGATATTATATGAACGGAAGTGGGATTTGTCCGTTTTAATCTAGCTAGAGGATCTACATTAAAATTGCTTATTTAATTTATACGCAAGCAACAATTAGAATTTAATGTTTTGATATTTCGATACAATTTGGATAACATTTTGTTATATCTATAAAATGATTGCGGAACCAGCTCTGAAAATTGGTAATTTATATACAAAAGCAATTGTCGTTAACAATTATGGGCCATGTCTTAAATTAAATGTTGTAGCCTAGTTCAATAGTAAGTATTTTGCGGCTGGAATGTTATCACTACTCTCTTAAAAGCCTGTTTTGACCCTCCTTCTCGTAGCCAAAGTTTATTCGCAACTGCTCTAGGAACATAAACGTCAGTATAGTTTGTGGCCCAAGCCGGACAAATGCCGGTACATAGCCCTTAAAGAAGCCGAGTGGACCCAGCTTCGCTGTATGCCGTACAATATCCCACAGATTCTTGTACTCCCCCGGTTTGGCATTCATGGTGCGCGTCTTGAGCACATCCATCGGTTGGGTTAATGTTGTCGCGACGGCGCCAGCCATTAGCGAGGCGGTGAAATGCGTTACTAGATTATCCTTAAAATAGTCTGTCGTCAGCAACATACTCTTGATCTGGTCGTAGAATGCAATCTGGCCGATGGTCATGAAGACGCCTCGTGCCGTTGCCGTTGTGCCGCCCGAGAAGAGTTTCTTGAAGCCCTCCGTTTGATACACTTTGAAGATCCCATCGATGGCGTGCTTGTAACTGTGTGGATCATAAAAGGTGATTAGCAACATCAAATTGGAATGGACTGAATGATTAACTTACTTTCTGCGTTGCTCTGGCGACAGTTTGACATCGTTTTGCATGCGCACGTTTATCATGTCGGCGGGTGTGCCGAAAATGCCACCAATCATGCCCGATAGGCCAGCCAACGTAATTTTGCCTGTGAACGTGTCCGTACTGATGTAATCCTTGCCCACCTCGTACGCGCCAAATCTTGTCGTGGAATATGTCAACTGGCGCAGCACAGAGGCGGACAGACCATTGTAGAAAGCAAGGACACCTTGCTCCTTGACAATTTTCGATATTAGATTAACCACAGAAAGACTTCCTTGTTGCGTTTGTAGCGTGACCTTGAGCAGATCCAAAGGATGTGTGGTGCATGCGGCGCCCACGCTGGCGATGCCACCAAAGTACCAACGTGCTTGTTTCTCTGTGGACATTGTTGCTGGGGTGAAGCTAGCACACGACTGTTAACCGAAAGATATTATTTAGATGAGCCATGGCCATAACGAATGAAGCATTTTGCTAATGATGCGAATTTTGAACATAACATATATATTTTTATATATGAATTCCGAACTTATTAAGATTAAGGAAAGTTTGCGGCAAGGTTACATCACCATCGATGTCCGCGTTAATTTGCTAAAAGCTAAGGATAATAAAGTCAATCAGCTGTTCTGTTACGCAGTCAGTTTGTGTTAATGGGCGCGTTTCAAACAAACACGCGTTGCTCAACACGAATTTTGCTTCGTATGCTGCCGGATCAATGAAAAGAGTTTAAAATATTATTAGCTACTGTCAGGTGGCAGCACTGCCCGAACAGCTGCTCGCAACAAATGTAAATTTCGTGTGTGTTTCACTATTGTTTTGTGTCAAATTACAAAGTTATCGTCGTTTTACACAAATATATAAAACAAAAATAACAACAACGCGCCGTTCTATGTGAAATTTGATGTAAGTACATTGTACAAATTGTAGCTGTTTATTGTTTACACGGCGAGCTCATTAAGCGCGTCAGCCGACTTGCAAATGTTGCAGAAAAATTTGTTCGTTTTCAATTTGCGTTTCGTGTTACGCATAAGAAGACTGCAATTTTATTATGTGCCGCATTTCGTCGACACTTAAGCAACACGTGGTCGAATAACTATTTGTTTTTTCTTTTGCGTTATTTGAATTAATTTAGAAATAGTCTTGCTTTGATTTTAATTGGTGATAAGCCAGTTGCGCACGTGTGTGTGTGTGTATGAATAATAAATCGTGCTTTTCACATCCGTTTAATAAAATTAAATCACAAGTGCAAAGTTCAAGCTTTTGCATATTAACCACATATTTGTATCAGCAATGGATTCTTCTGTTATCTTTGGCGAACCAATTGGTAAACATCCTTTACGCTTTTCGTTTCAGCACACAAAATATTTTGACCCTCTTGGAGATAATCAACTTTCAATTTTTTTAGCCCACTCGCATAGCGATAACAAATTTAATAATTCCAAATCGCTGTGTATATTTATATACAAGTACAGCGAATACTCCTAAATTATAAAATGTTCTAGTTGCAGAAAGTAAGAGCTAAGAAACACTGATTGTTCTTATAAAAAACTCTCTGATTTAGTTGACCGTTGAAAATATTTTTTATTTTTTTTTTTCGAATGAAAATGGAATATTCACACTCATATTCAATGAGTGTAATCCGGATATCTTGATTTAAAAAATAAAAAAAATAAAAATATATATGCATTTAATCTAATAAAATTGTTGTAGTTATGCTTTCCGATTTATCACTGTACTTATTTAGCACTGTTGTCAATGCTTGCCATGTGTATTTATGGCTTTAGTTTATTTTTTTTTAAGAGATTTCGTGTGAAGCATGCCACGTGTATGAAATGGCCAATAAATCAGTTCCATCGCTTTACCATTTGTTTTGCCCAAAAAAAAAAAAATACTTCGAAAGATTCTTGCTGACAAACAATATCTGTTGTTCGTTCGTTTGCCCTTCATGTTGATAACAATTTGTAATGAGTGCCTATTAATAAACGTAGAAAAAATATATCACAAAATATGTACTTTGCGTGTTAACAACGATCAATTTATTACATTTAACAACATTGAGTATGATTAGGCCAGCTGTCGGCAACTCTCTTTCGCACTGTTGTTGTTGGTTTTTTGCCTTGCATTTTATCTGATCATAAAATAGAATTTTTGCTGTTCAAAGTCTGCCAATAAAAGCGTATGGATGTATATATATAAACAAAAACCATCACATGATCCATAAAAAAATATATGCTTATATGCATTACGTATGTAGCCGTATAAAAAATAGTCGCGCCCCCAGACAAATCCATATATGCTTTGTAAACAGCTGATTTGCGCCCCGGTCACATTGTTTTTATAGGTGAAGATCACGAAACGTTGCGTGATAATTCCATGATTCCATTGCTGCCAGTACTACTGTCAGACTGATCTGATGCGTGTAAATATTGGAAAGTCATGTTCGCAGTGTTAAAAGCTTAATTGAAATAATGCACACATATGCAGTTACATATATGTGAATGAATGTAAATTACTGTAAATTGATGCATTTGCTAAATGACACACACAAACACACACACACACACACACCCATACAGATGCACACGCATCTAATTGAAACTTTACCTTGAAAATTACAAAAGAGATGTTGCCGTGTGATGTTTCTGTTTTTGTTTTTGTTTTTGTTTAGCTTTCACAACTATGCTATGAAATATTTTTAATAAGTTCTACACATATGTATTTTTGGCAACACCAATACACATAGACAACGCACGCGCGAGAGCATGAACTTCAGCTCTTCATTACCACAACAGAAACAAAACAAAACACAACACAACTGAATTCAACTCACGGCACGAAAACTGGTCTGGTATTAATGTGGATTTCGTACTCTCTTGTCTGCTGGAGGGAGGCGGCACGGCACACGACGTTGTCGGCTGAGCACAAAAAGCGTACTGATCGTCGTCGTTGGCAGCAGTGTCGTGCTTATGCAGTTTCGAGAGCGAACAAAGCTTCGGACCAGCAATTGCCGGCCTGCTGCTATAACTGCCGCTCATAACTGCTGCTGCTCTCGCCATGCGTTGTCAGCTCGGTAAATTGTTTGGCTTTAGATTATGTTTTATCGCTTCCACTACTGAGTGACAGTGCAGTCAACGCAAATGTTTTCAGAAGTGTGGCGGGATCGGCTTAATTCAGTCAGTTGTCAAACGCTGCTTCTGCAGTCACAGTTGAAATTCACGAGCATTAGTCAGCGAGAGCGCAAAGTGAGAGAGTGAGTGAATAAGCATAAATTAGTGAGAGAATTGTTTTTATTATAACCTTTGATATGGCGCTCACACTTGAATTGTTTGTTTTTCATTTTCTCTTTTTTTCTTTTTTATGTTTGTGTGTATTTTCTATTCTGAAATCATGAAGTATTCCAGATCATTACTAAACGGTGTTTTTATTGTTTCTGTGCACCCGACAAGCTCCGCACACCAATTCAGTGTTTACAGACGTGTGTTTTTTTCAAATTTTTCATATCTTTAAAATCGTTCTTGGTTGACCATTTATTATCACTCGTACATTTTTTGTATTTATGATAACACCCTGTTTACATTCACGCAATTGCTAAGACGGGTATACAGAAATTGTAAATTTATGTAATTGTAACAATTGTAATTTTTCATTTTTCAGCAATAAATATAAAAACTGAGCAAATAGAAACCACACGAAGATTAAATATTTTTATATTAAAAAGTGTATTTTTTGTCGTACCCATCGTCAATTAAAATTTGGCAAATTGTATATATCATCAAATGTGTATATATATATTTTTTTAATTTTTCTTAATTAAACACTTTTATGAATGATTAACCAAATGTATTCAGGGTATTATCTGCTAGAGCATCATCATCTAAAGAATGCTCCGTTGCTTTTTCCTGTTATTGAAAGTATGTATTCGAAAATTACCTTTATATAATTGTCAGAATGACCAGCGTCGATCGGCCATTTGGCAGCCAAAAATAAATCCAAGATATTATTGATCAGCGGTCAGGCGCCAGTTTGAATAATCATCAGATGAAAATGAGTTCATTTCGTTTGCTGCAATAAGCGTTAATTATTATGCTCACAATTAAAACTAGTCTTATTTGGTAGCAATTCCCATAGCGCGAGTCAAGGTTCAATTAGAGCGTTTTTAGTTTTATTCATTGGCAATTAGCTAGCAACAAGCACAAAATATACATTAGACTTTACCACTTGATTACCAAACAACAAAGTAGTGCATTTGAAGAGAACTGCTGTTGCCAAGTAGACGTAGCTGGGAACCAACTCAAATATAGCTGAGCGCATTGATAATTGTTAAGACAATTTTACTTAGCTGTTAAAATGTTTTTATTATTTGCACACTTATAGAGCAGATGAAAACGCGCTTCAAATACCTATTTGTAAACTGATTAGCTGTTGAAATCTATGTTTGGCTACATTTGAGGAATCCACTGTGTACAAAATATTTACACATGCGATTATTCAAAACACACGCTAAAAGCTTTATGGAAAGCTTTGGTCACGTCTCAACAGCTTTGCAGTTGAAATATGCTTTTGAGGAGACAGCGTTCAATGGCCCATTAGCTCAGCTGGTTAGAGCGTCGTGCTAATAACGCGAAGGCCGCGGGTTCGATCCCCCCATGGGCCAATACATCCTTTTTTTTTTCATTTATTTTTATTTTGCTTGTTTATTTTTTATAAATTATTTGGAGTGCTTTATTTTCATTGATTGCTGTTGTGGGTTATTGGCCACGTGTGCCGCTGACAGCGATGATGAAGTGACAAAATAGAAATACGACGCGCAAGTAAATAAATTAGAAAGAGACGTCTGAAAGTCTGCCTCCACTTGGGGCACGATGAGGCGTGAGGCACGTGACTTGCCCTTGCCTGTCAGGCATGCTTCTAATTAATTGTATTCATTTTATGGCATTTATAAATTGACTAAACATATCACACTTCACTTATTTTTTAATGCAACTTTCTTTGTTCGCAGCTTCTGCAACACAATTGCGCACAATTTTTCAAAATTATGGCCGCCTCAGTGCTGATCGCATGCGGACTGAATGAACAGAAACTGCCCGGATTCGTGCACATCAGCGAGGAGTCAAATGTCGATGGCAGCTTTCTGATTAGCTGCATCCTCGGTCAGCGGCTGCGCATCTCGAATGCTGGCACCCTGCTCGTCTGCCTGCAGCATCATTATCAGCATTACTTCAATGCGGGCATGCGTCTCGGCTACAATTCGAACATCTTTCTGGGCAAGACCCTCAACGTCATCGATGTGCTCAGCGACATGGCGCGCCAGGGCCTCAACTCGAAGTGGTTGCGTTCACCAAATGGCCTGACATTGACCGAACAGCTCGCCGAGGATATACGCGCTCAGTTAGCCAACAACTATGCAAATCGGAGCAGCTACACTATACTGATTGACAATCTATCAATATTATTCAATTTGGGTGCCAGCAAATTGCAGGTGCAACAATTCTGTCAGGCCCTCGCCGATCTGGCCAAGGAGCACGAGAATCTGACGGTCATCACCAAGCTGAGCAACAGCGACATCCACCAGCTGACGGACAATAATGTTGCCAAATTGGGTCATGTACGCATCCAGGTGCTGCGACTGAAGAGCGGCGTCTTTCGTGAGGTCGATGGCAAGCTGCTAATTGAGCGTGTCCTCGACGAGGGCAGATATGCCTGCGAGGAGTCACGCAAGGAGGTTCTATACAAGGTCAACGATCGCAATGTCAAGATATTCAATCCCGGCGAAATCGGTGTCAAAGTTTAGCACACATGCACACCACACACTTCTTATAATTTTATATGGAATTTATTAAAGCCATTTTGATATACAATTGCATATATTCGGTAGACTTTACTTTCCATCAGCCTATTGCGCATTTAACTTTTAAGTCTTTATCATCCCTGGTTGTTGTCCGCTTGGCTTGTTGTCTGGTCTATCGAATGTCATGTGCCAAGAACAACTTCTGGCGCCGTTTGCCATATTATTCGGCCTCATTCTAATTGCGATGTCTCATCTGTTGACGTCACGTCAGCTGGCCGACGCATTGATGAACAAATAATGATGAATTAATGTCTGGGCCCTGACTGTGCGCCAGTCCAATCCTGTCCGGCAAAGTAAACGAATACATCGAGCTGAGTTCAAATATGCTGTCTATGAACGCGACGGTCACATTACATAAAGGACAACTTTTTAAAATAGAAAACAAAATGAAAATTCATATTCAAATTGGATGAAATTCGCCTCTGGTCGGTGAAAACGAAAATTTCCAATATGCAAAAACTTCATTTTTTTCTGGAAATTCAAGCTTTTCTCACATTCAATAAACCGCTTATAAATAATGTACTTTCCTTTTAATAGTATCCGTTTACATTTCCTTTGCTTTGTTTTTTTTTTTTTTTTGTAAAAACAACATTCAACATTTGTAATCTTAATATTTCCAAGTGAACAGGCGATGATATTTTGCATTTGTATTTCTACATGCCCCCAGGCGAGGTTGTCTTAAGCAAGACCCTGCCAACATTCTAATTAATAGCATAAACGGTTCTTGTTCCACAGACCACCCAACTAGTTAAATTCAAAGTCAAAGGACACGTTTCTCCTCCCTTACGCAACTATTTGTACGTAATCAGAAAATATGCTTAAAGCGTGGCAAAAACGTGCTTCAATTTGAGAAAGGAGAAAAATGGTTGGCTAACCAAACGGAAGTTAGCTTTTAGCCAGTTATATTGTCTTTTGGGGGCGATTCTTTATGCATTGGCAATAAATTCGTTGGATTAGACGAATCGCACGTGGATTAGTCAGAAAAATTGGATCAGTCAGCACACGAGGCCCCACAATTTGTGTGTGGGTCGACTAGCCGAGATAATGACAGCGTTGCCTACAATTTAATGTGCGTGTGAGCAATTTTGTTTCATACTTTTGGGCCGAGCATCCTGTAAAATGTTTACGCCGACGCCGACGCATATGCACCACACACGCAGTCTGCGACAATGGCTTCATTATGCAAAAAAAAAAAGAAGAGAGAATAAAAGATGTAAGAATGTCGTGAGAGTGAGCTCGACTACGAGATGCTTTAAAAAGCCTATCACACTCAAATGTAAGCAACTGCTCTCATTCCTTATGGTCGGCATGGGTACTGAAATGCGATAAAAAAAAGCTAAGACAACGCATGGAACCGATACTGAAATCATTGGCTTGCGACAAGTACTTTGAATGTAGTGAGATCAATATGAGATGTTTCTTATACGATTTCATAGATTATTTGTACAGTTGATCAATAATAAGTCATAAGTCATATATCATTTAGAAGCCATTACCTTTAAAACTGTCGCTTCAATTGTTATCGGTAATCGATTTGTCTCGATATTGGCGAAACGCGTGCAAATTAAATAAATTTGATCTGCGCGGGGATCTATTAGAACTTATATACCAATTTTTAAATCTCCATCTGTTACAGATCCGCGATTTCATAGAAACGGACATGGCTATATCGACTCTATTGTTGATATATAGCTTGTGGGGTCCGAGATGCTTCCCTCTGTCTGTTACATACTTTTGCGCAAAACCATTCTACCCTTTTTAGGCACTTTAAATGGGTTCATGATATAATAAAATGAATAACTGGCGTACGCCAAAAGTGTATTCGCATATGTGGGCCGAGAATGGAAGCGAATCTCATAAACTTGATTCGCCTGGCCACCCTTTCATCAGCGATAATAACGGCATATTAGTGCCGGCCAGGCTCAATATATTTTTGCAGGCAACGCGAACAATGGCCAAATAAACGAAGCACTTTCAGGGCACACCCCCCACACACATGGGCACTGATGGTCATATTTTAAATTTTTTGCAAAGATTTCGATTTTATTTTTAGTTTTTATAGTCAGTGTGTCACCCATGTTGGCATTAATCTCGTTTATAATTTTTTTTTGTTACACGTGGCGTATGCATAATATTTATTTAACAGCCACGATTTTCGCCTTGAAATCTGTACAGCTAAAGGGGTTTTGCATTAGATTTTCTTTTGGAGCGTTTATTTATTTGATTTGCCAGCAGAGGAAGTGCTTAAGCTTAAACGGGTTTGGCTTTCGCTTAAGTGAGTTGAGAACAGCAAAAACTTTGCTCAAGCCGGAAAACAACTTTGAAGTTGCCGCAAATGACAAGCACAGTAGTACTTAAACAAAAAAAAAATGTATGCATGTCCTAGAAAGGACATAACTTGGTGCTGCCAAATACTCAAGAAGGTGCCCACAAACGTATATTGGTTGTACGTGCTTTTTTGTCTCACAGTAGATGATTCATGTTAAATTCTGTGTTTAGCTCAAAAGTGCTTTAAAGCGCTTTATTTTTATATCAAATGCAATTTAAGCCTTGAGTGTAGCGCTTCTGCCTAGCAGGCGATGAATATTCGAGGAAGTACAAAGCATAGGACTGAATATGACTGGAGAAACGCCCAAGTGACAGGACAAATAAAGTTGTATCTCTATGGCAAAGGCAATACAAGAAAATTGAAAAAACCAATTCCTGATAAATGAAATTGTGGGTGACAGTATGGTAAGTGGTTTAAAAAAAAAAAATGCTGATGCTTTTAGTTTTGGTATTTATCGTATTTGGTCATCTTGCGGTTTTTACATTTATTTGTGGCAAACTGTGTAAACTTTAACATTCCTATGGTTTCCATAAATTGTTGACTTGAATTCAACAGAGAAGGGCGCGCACCAAGAGACAGATAGGAAAGTTGCAAAACTAAACATGACGATTTCATTTTGGTTGATAAAGTGAAAACCTAAATTGACAAAAACGAAGTAGAACTAAAAACAAAAATTAAATAAAATGTAAAAGTTGTGAGTACCCGACTAGAAGACAGCGTATAATCTAGAGTTAATAGTTTTATTTAATTGCACATATCTAACAAGAGTCAAGCAGCTCTTAAAAGCTACGATGTGAATTTGAAATTCGTTGTGGAAATTGTTAATAAGTTGATGGAATTTTGTAGATAGCTTGGGGACTTCTACACTCGTACAGAAATCGCTGGGAAAACTAGAAAATGCTTCTTGTTTTTAAAAATTATTCCTAAAAACCGAAAAATAAATTGATTAACTGCTAAATGCTTCTTTAATTTTTTTCAGAAATGTATTTCTTAATTTTTTATGAATTAAAAAAAAAAACTTTTTAGAAATTCAAAATATAGTGGTGAAATTTTTTTCTAATTACCTTTCCTGTCGCCCAATCTTTAATGCTAGCAGAGTGTAAAAACTGGGAAAAGCACTATTTTTTAGCAGAAAAGTGCAATTGTCATTTCAACTCTGCCTTCGTCACATTTGAGTTCAACATTTCGGTTCCTTGTATTCCTTTACTGTTTTTTCCGGCCAATTTGTTCAAAATTTGATTTCATGAAGCTTTTAAATGCCGTAATCGCATTGCTCTGATGGTTGTGCCGCAAAATGAGCTGTTTGATAAAACCGCAGCTGATTAACTCTGCGCAGCATTCAAAGTGATTACCTTGCGTATACGGAACATTTGATATTAAACCGCCTCACGGTTGATGGCTTTCCAATTCAAAGGCGCCAACCTTGAAGCGGCACATTGCCATAATTCAGCTTGCCGAGTTGTGCAGGAGTTGGCGCAAAGTGCCACCACATTTCTGAGTTGCGACAACGGTTTAATAACAGAATGTGGGAGTTATTTTTTTTTTATTATTTATTTTTTTTTTTCGATATTTGGTTAGAAACTCGTTCGCGTTAAGCCATGTTGCTGTTTGACACCTACGTACACGGGCCTGTAAATGAGTTTACGACTTAATGGTGTCACAATCTTTACAAGTTTTGCCAAGCTTAAAGGATAACCCCATTTGTTGGTTGTTCCTAGAGTGCCAATCAAATGGAACCCATAAAAAGAAAGCAATATCGTTGCGTTTATGTCATTTGTTGTGGCTTGCTTGTAGAAAATTGCATTAGAATGTTGCTTACCATGTTTTGCTTTATTTGTTTCACTACTTTTTTTTTTTTTCTTACTTGTCCTCGTCGCCTGATTATTGCACGCATTCGCATAAGGTAAAGGGCAAGTGGCAAATGGCAAGTGGCATGTGGCATCTATGGCAACAGGGTAGCAGAATACGATGCCATTGTATTAACGTTTGCATCTACATCATTGAAATGTATAACATCAACACGGCCAGGAATGGATCCTTTTGCTCTTCGCGTGTGTGCATCACATTATCGACCGTGGCCCGGGATGGCATCAAGTGGCGGCTTATGAAATACGAACATGAAAGTGAACTAAAATAATGAAAAGCAATTTATGAAAATATGCGGAAGAGCAGACGTTAAGTTTAATAACTAAGATGGCTGTCAAGGAATGGACAAAATATATTGGACTTTATTAATTTTGAAATGTAAAGTTACTCAATCCTCAAATCATATCATCAGCTGCTTATACTATTTTTTAGTCAAAACTTTGGTCTTTTTTATACAATCAACAATTTAAAAATGGGTAAGAAGGTGATAATGGTTTTGAGCAGACTTAACAGATAGAATGAAGTTTCTTCGATCCCACAAAGTTTAATTATTCTTAACAATTAACAATTTTTGGCCTGCCTGTGCTTGTGCTGGGTTTGCCCAGAATTTGCAATAAATATTGAAACATTTTATATTATAATACCCCCGTTTTATTAATTATCTCCTTTGTTTTATTTTTTCCTTAATTTTAAATTAGTTGTATTTCATTTTAAATTTTCATCTGCTAAAACCTTTTCTGCAAAAATGTTTGCACAAAAACCATTTTAATTTTCGCAGACTTTAGTTTGCTATGCAGTTGTTGAGCCAAGTGCTGACTTGGAAAGGAACTCGAAAGTCCATTTAAGTTTCGTCGTTTGCTGGAATTAACTTGGCATTAGTAATAGTAATGGCTGACGAAAAGATTTGCATTTGGTAATGGGCCAGTTGGACAGTGAAAATTATGCTCCAAGAAATTGCTTTTAATTACATTTCTGTCGAGACTCACTATCTTTCTCTATTTCTCCCTCTCTCCCTCTCTCTCTCTCTATCTCTCTATCTCTCTCTGTTGTTTTTCTTACTTTGTGAGTCGCTAATTTGCCACGTGCTGACTCTGCTAGCCAAGTTTATTGCTGTAATTGTGCTAAAAACTTTGGCATTTCAGTATATTTTGGTAGGGACTTCAGCTTGTGCGGCGGTGAGTTGACTTGAAAGTTGCATCAGTAGGGTTTGCTTGGAGCCACAATATGTAAAACCAACAAAGCCACAGCATATGTGACCAAAAGTAAACACATGCTGACGGGCACAAAGGCACCAAATACACACACACACACACACACACAAACACACACACACACACACACACACACACACATACACCATACATAAATTGAATGTCAAAAGTCGAATGTTTGTTGTTATACCAACTGACAAATAGAAGGGGAAACGGATACGGCTTCACTCACCCAGAAACTCTAGAGTTGCTCATCATTAACCACCAGCATAACATTTGATATTAGAATGCATTACAGCAGATTAAAGACAACATTAGCTAGACAGCAGGTAGGCTGAATCAGCGCTCCTATCACCTACCTCATTAACACCCTGTATGTCTGCCACCTGCCACCAACGAGAGGCGACTGAAAAATAGCTTGAATGTTGGCCAGGTCGTTATGTTGCCCTTGTTGGGACTAATTTTAATTATTTTTTTCCAGCATTTTTCATTAGGCCAATGTCAAAGGCAGAGCATGCACTCAAAAAAAAAAAATCGCACTGAGATTTAGAAAGTCGCGTTATTATTATTTACTTAATATACTTAATAATTAAAAATATTTATTAAAAAGCAGAAATACAAACGCTTATTTTTACAAAAAATCCCTTCTGATTCATTCAGATAATAGTATTTAAATGTATTTTCTCGATATTTTAGAGTTAAAAAATTTTTTTTTTCAATATAACTGATATGAATTCATAAATTATCTAAAGTATTGGTTTAATAATAAGAGAAGTAACAAAAAATCTTACGAAAAGTCAACATATTTTTCTTAAAGTTTTCGAAAATGAGACCCAAAATGAAGAAAAGAAAAATACACTTTATTCATCAAGACTGAAACTTCGTTTTATAAATAAACTTTCTGAATGATAAGGTGAGTTACCTATGGCGTGAAGAATAGAGCGAATTTCTAAAATTCAGTGTCCTTTTTTTCTGAGTACACACACATTGAAGACCCCCTCTGGCAATTTTCATAATGAAATCATCAAATTATACAAAATGTGCCACCAAAATGTGACTGCAAAGCAACTTGCTGTTGTTGCTGCTGTATTTTTATTATTGGCAAGCCACATGAAATATAAAACCACTGCCGTCACTAACAACGCACACACAACCAACGCACACTCGTTTTTTGCTTAATTTTCTGTCCAATTTGCCGAAATAACTTTAATGTTTGGCAAGTGCCACCAGAAATAGCCCTTTGTGGCTCAATTACACAATTAATCACAATATTTGCAGTTTGAGTTACGTTTATTTCTTTCTTATGCTTAGCCGCAGTCAATATATTTTCGACAAGCAAAGTTTTTCAATTAACACCGGATTACGCAAATTGAGTAAAGGCCAAAGAAACACTCCCCGCCAGCTGCAGTTGCCAGTTGGCTAACTGTCACAGCTTAACCATAAAAATAAACTGCCAAAGTTATGAGGTGTGCGTGTGTTCGTGAAAGAGTGGCTTTAATAGAACAGCGCAAATGTTTTTAGCATTGAATGCAATGTAAATGCTCTGAGACTGTAATAAATAAAGTTTAAATTAATCAAGGGTTGATCTTTTAATAGTAGAGTTTTAGAAATCATTTTGGGCCACAAATAAATTAAAAAAGTTAGGAGACATCGTTGACTCTGGATTCTTAATGAGTATAAGAGTTATGGGAATATTTAAATGTAGCTTGTAGGTTTTGGAATGCTGTTTCCACAAAAAGTTTATTATTTATTGTGCTTCTTCAATAAATACTCCCGCTGACAATTAAAAGTTTCGTTTGCTTTCAGTTTGGATCTATAATTTTTTGCCTGTTTTGTTCCCTCATTTTAGGGAGATTTTCTAAAGTTCTGAACGATTTCTTTTTAGCGTAGATATGTGTCGATGAATGGTTTGATTGTTGTCAAATAGGTTCAATGTGAGATTTGTCTGTTTCAGCAAATTTCGGACATTGATAAGCGTTCACACATTTACTTGAAGAGCAACCGTCGCAGCCTTGGCAGCATAAGTGCTAGTGCAGAGAATGACTGCAAAACGAAGTTGTCGACTGTTCATTTGCTACATGCCACAAATTCCAGCAGTTGCAATACGTTCACTATATATATATGCATATATATATAAATGTATATGTACAGCTGGCTTGTATACCAATTTGCCAAGTGCAACTCGGGAGTTTTCTGGTTTTGCTACGCGCCACCGCACAGCTAAGTTGCGGCATTCACAAGATAGCTGCGAATTCTGGTCCATACCCCCCGCAATTGTCACGTCGCTATCGCATCCTTTGTGGCTGTGTGCTTTGTGGCGCATGCCACTTGTCGTTGTGCTTACTTAGCCGCCTAATTTACGGACTGTGATGATGCATTGCTCGCGAAGCGTGTGTGTGCATTTTTTGAGTGTGTGAGTGTGTTTGTGTGTGTGTGTGTGTGTGGGCGTGCTTATGTTAACTCTCTGGGTGTCAAAGGCGTCGTTGATATGCGACATGAGCAGACAAGCAGACGCCTCCAGGCTTGAAGTCAGCAGCTAAGATTGTAATTAAATCTATTTGTAACCGTAGCGATCTCACCTGTAAATGGTTTCAATTAAAAACAGTCAAGCGGAAACTGATTCAGGATTACACGTTTCACACATAATTAACAAACCTTTATTATGATCCCCGCTCTTTTTCAGCGAAAACGAAATTCGGAATGCACAAAAAGTACTAGAACAGAATTAACTCATTTGATTAAAAGTCTATATGCGCAGTACATTTTTTATTTCGAGTAATTAGAGAAATTGAAGAGCAACTTCCTGTCGCATAGGTTAACCAAAGTTGAAGGTGTTTGTGCTTTCATTTGATTTAATGTTGATGTTGGCAAATTCCGTTTTTTTTTTTTTTTAAATTTGCGCTCATTTAATAGACAACCTATGTGCGCAGTATTTTATGTTCTTTTTATGCTCGAGTAATTTGAGAAATTTAAGAACAAATCCAAATCCAATTTTGTTGAAGCGTCAGTCAAAATAAGGGGAAAATGTTTTATGCTTTCAATGGATTTAATGTAGATATTGAGAGTTGAATATTTTGCTTATATTTGCGCTATTTGTATAGTATACATTATTATCATTATATAAAAATCTTCATGCACATTAAAAATATTTTTAAGCTCGAGTAATTTGAAAAATGTGGTCACAAAACCATTTTAGTAAATATCGAAAATTGGGCAATTTTAAGATTTGTTATTTTAATTGATTAATGTTGATTTTGACAATTTGTATATTTTCCTTTCAATTGCGGTATTTGGTTTTATTCATGCATAAAATGTATACAAATACTAAAATAAAATGTACTCGTTTTATTGAAAATCTTCAGGGGCGGTAAATCATTTTTAAGCTAAGGTAATTTAAGAAATTTAAGAATAAATCCACTTTACAAAAATTACAAATTGATGAATTTTTAGAAGCATAAGTCGACGTAAGTTGAAAATGCTTTGTGCTTTCAATTGATTTAATGTTGATGTTGACAATTTGAATATTATACACTTTCCATTAATTTGCGCTATTTGCGTTATTTGCTTCATTATTTTAAATTTATGCCTTCTTCATGCCTCATATTCTTAAAAATTGTAATAAACTGCTACTGTCTCGACAAATATTGCATAATGCTCAGAAAGTGTAGCATGCTTTGAGGCGTTTACTTTTTGCGCTTGTTTAGCGCAGTTTGTTTAGCATTGATTTATGCACGGAGTGTTTTTAAATGTGGGCGAGAGCTATTTATGTGGCAGCTGGCCCTGTTTTTGCGTGCACTTGATTTGTGGCCTACCCACGAAAAGGTCAAAAAGTAGTTTGATATATTTCACTCGGCAAAACTGACAGCAGAAAATTACTTGCAACATTGTCATTTCATTCAGCCCGAACCTTTGCGAAATTAAATGGAATTTGATGTTCATTTGTACTTAGGCCAGCTCAATGTCTTGTTGCCTCATGTCTGAATTCATCTGTCTGCCTATTTTGGCATCAGCACAGACGACGACAGCTGAGCTATAGTAACAAGCCTCTGTCCTCATCCAAATCATGTCAATTAGCATCCATGCAAATGTGTGACACAAACCACGGCAACCAGGCCACATGCCGAGTCTGCATAGCTATTTCCAACTAAGAGTTACTCTAGACCAACAATTGGGATAACCGAAAGCTATCTAAGCATAGCTTAAATACCAATTTCCTCAAACCATTAACTCGTTGTGCTCCAGCAGACCGTAAGTTAATCAGCCAATAGACGACTCTCACATCAACAGCAATTCCTGCAAGTGGAAACCACACTTAAAGTCAGCTGAGAATTTGGTTTGCGTGTTGTTTAGTTTATGTTCCTTTGTAAAACGGATGTATCCCCACATTGCAGACACATGTCGCTTTTAACGAGCGACCCCCGCAGTTCTATTTAATAACATTTTGTAGTCTACCAGCGAAATAATTCAAATACTTCGGTTGCGGTTGTTTTGCCATTTTGTGGACAAGTTAGAAAAAAATACTCCGAATTCGAAATGCAAATGGATAAATGTGGTTGGAAATTGTGGTCAATAATCCGATTTTGGCTATTGGTGGAATGATAAACTTACTGTTAATATGCCAGAATAGTGTTAAGTCCATTGTGGCTATGTATAAACTTAATAACTTAATTTATCAACATATACAAATATTTACATATATTTATTTCATTTTAAAACCACAAGGTTGACAATATATTATATTATCAATTGCTAATGAGTGGCACTAATTGGCAAAATAAGAATACATTTTTTGTCATTTTCGATTTGCGGTTTTCATTTCGCTGTTTCGTAGTAGCATTTGTTAAAATATATTATTTGTTTTTGTTTGCTTTTAATGCAAATTCAATAGTTTTGGGATATAGTTCAATTTGCGCGACACTTTATTTCAACTGAACAAAGATCGAAAGTTTTGGCAGAAGCACAAACCAGGGTTAATTAATAAACTTTTAATACAAAAATTGATTATTGGAATTGTTGACAATTCCCTAATTAATTTCACTGGTAGGGTGCAAAAGTTTTGCGTTGCATTTCGCTTTATTAGTTGGCGAGAAATGCCTCAGCAAACCCAACGACTAAAACATATCCTGCAAGCTAAGCAATTTTTATGTATATGGAGGTGGTTAAATTAGGATATATAAATTTAACACATTCTTAATAGACAACTAAATATATTTCGAATTTAACTTTATTATTATTAAATTAACTATTAAGGGTTCTTAAAGAAAATTTATGATTGCTTAAATAAAATAAATAAATAAAAATTGAAAAGGAGAGCCTGTGGCATAACGTGTTTTACTCAATTCCCTTGTTTCATGTGATGCACTACAATAATTTTCAAAAGATAAATTTTATGACGATAACTGACATAATTTACACCAGATGTATATATGGGGCTATAGGATAAGGGCAAACTTCAGTCAGTCTTCGCGCACGTTTGCGTCGATTGCGAATGAGAAAGAAAACGCGTAAATTTGTTTAATAAATTTCAGTTGAGTGCGGGGCAGAGTTATCGACAGAGGGCAGCTGCGACACTAAAGCCCGAATGGATTACAAAGGACACGTTTCAGCCGGATATTAGGCAGATGGCGTTTACAGCATTTTGGGACATACAAATTGCTGAAGAAGGACAACCAGCCAGACAATAACATGCTCAACAGTTTACATCTTTAAAGCAATCTTAAAGCCTCTGCAGCCTGCGCAAATCCGACTAATTACTATGAGATGTTGTGACTAGGAATACAACGACCAAATAATATGTATACAAGACACAGAAACATAAAGAGACATCAGGCTGACTGGATTCGATGGCCAAGTGGTTGGGTGGATTGGGTGGTTGGTTGCTTAGTTGTTTGTTTGGTGGTTGGTAGTTCACGGGTCCTTGGTCAAGGCTGAGCGTCTTTATTGTGCGGCTGCAATTGTGCTCGCACAGTTTGAGTTATTTTTGGCCCTACACTTGTTGTTAGCCAAGCTGCAGCTAATCTTTAGATGTCTGCTTTGCGCTTTTTCCCTTTTGTTTCGCCTTCTCCTCTATCTGCCTCAGTTTGTTGTGTGCGTATTTGTGTTTTCAAGTACATGGAGGCCATAAAACAAACACTTTTAGTTTGTTGAACTGTGACCGGAGCCTGCATTTAATTTGTTGTCAAAAATATAAGGCGGGACCCCTCAAAAAAGTACAACAAACAAAAAATCATTTGATGCCAGCTGCAAAGCTGTTTTTTTTTTTTTTTTTTTTGTTTGCTTTTTAAATTTTTACTTTTCTAGTGATTTAAAGCTGTCAATATGATTTCCAACTGGATAAGTTGAAAGAAGCAATTTTAATGGTGCACTCCGTAGTAAATATTTATTTGCAATTTCATTTTTAACGAAGCAAACTGAAAACTATACAATAGTTTTGCGGTGTACTCGGCGACTAGTTGATTGCATTTTAATTGAAATTCTCTTACTTTCTATGGAAGTGTGCTACAAAAGTTCTGTTCAACGCAAGTATTCATCAATTTCAGATTTAACCAAAGTACAGGCAAGAGAGCTGGGGTAAAAATCAATGTCAATAATAGAGGCAAAAAAAAAAAAAATCACTTAATTTCTTCGCCATTATCTTCAGGCTATGAACCATAGAAGAAAATTGATAAATCTATTCAGATTGTAGTACAGTAGATTTTATTTTATTTGTTTTCTTTGCCCATATATTATATACTGTGTACATTTTAAATTGACAACCAAAGTTAAGAGCAAAATTTGTGGTACTCAGGTGAGTTTAATTAAAATGGTCAAGTGATTGTGGTTGTTGTGTGTTCGTCAAGTGCAAACAAGACACAACAAATAAAACTAAAAAAAAGAACGACTTACAAACTGTGGGTTCAAAATCTAAATATGAACTTCTCAACTTACGAGATACAAAGCTATCATAATTTTATACGTTTTGTACCTGCTGCCAGACGACAATGGTATGCAATGTTATGTGTGTGTAGGTCTTTTCTACTTTATACTTTATACATAATAAACTGAAAATGTCTGTGCATAATGCTCAAAATAGATGACTCAAGTACACAATACAAACTGTGAGAGAGAAAGAGGGAGAGAGCTGGAGAGGTATTCAACTGGCTGCTTTTCAACCGCGAAGTAAATTTGATTGATAATCTCCTTCACTTGAGCCTGAAAAGAGTTTACGAAAAAAGTCATGTGGCTTTCAACTCCAGCTCAAGGAGAATGTCGAAAGTTGAACAGAAATTAAATGCAGTAGTCATGTCGTTATCCTTGCGAAGGCAAAAGTACAGTTTGCTCAACTCGGAAAATGCAAAGTCAAGTTTTATGCGAAGTTAATGAACTGTTAAATGGAATTTTTGGCTTAGGCTTAACATTCAAAATGTGCTTTTTATGTCTTGCTATAAAGATGAATTCCTTTTTTTTTTATGTCGATTTAGATGTATGCTTTAGATTCGGCGCTTGTGGCTAGCGATATTTAAATAACATGCTAAGAAGTTTGAAAAATCATTGAAAATGGGATCTAATCATACCAATAAAATTGTTGTAAGATTACAATCACTTTTTAAAATATTATTTAGATATTTGCCATTTATTTTGGTATACTCATATTTTAAATAATTCTTTAAATAATCATTTTAAAAGTGAACTTACGCTTTTTATAAGAAATATTTTTCAATTATTTCCAGCTGCAAAATCATGCCTAAAAGAAATGCCTTCCGTGCAAAAAAAAAAAACAAAATTCACTTGGATGAAAGTGGCTGGCAAAATGGCTAGCAAAGTTGATAGAGCGCCAGTAAAAACCTCTGCTGAGATTCAAGAAAAAATATTAATGTGCTGCCACTTTCACAGGGACATCAACTTGACTGGCAAGCCAAAAGAAGCAAATCAAACATTTTTGTTTTCTTCGGTGCAAGTAAGTAAGAGCTTTATTTGTTTTCAGAGTACACATACTTGTTGCCACCCAAACAATTGTGTGCTGCACTCAAGTTGATAGCCAAGTGGCAGGGACGAGGACAGTTGGTCAACATGTGGCCAGCATTAGCATTACTTTATGCTGAGCATAAATCGTCTGGATTGCAATTGGCCATAAATTTCCATGCAAATGGCCATAGACTCAAAGTCTGCCGACCCCCTTACACATCACTTAAAATATGCTTCAAATAGTAAGGTAGTAAGTTGAAGAAAGTTTGTCTGCTATTGGCTGACTAGAAATCGAAACTGCGTTAACGTTAACAATGTTGCTACCTAGCTATTTGTAAACATTAATTCAGCTAAACAACTAACAATTTAAAGCTAACGGTTAAGTCCGATGCCGTTTATCACAGCGATTTGGGCGTGGCATAGCCCACTCTGCCCTCGCTCCTCTCATTGTTATTGGCCACGTTCTGCTTTTGCCGCTTCTTGCGCCACTGAAATTTGCGCACCTCGGCACCCGTCGTCGTTGTTGCGGTTATCTCTGTGGCACTGTGGCAAGTCTCCTGCTCGGGCAGACTGCTGCTGCCACTGTACGTCGCCTCATCACGCCGACTGATAACGCGCGACAGTTTCAAGCGCGTTGGTGGCTGTACCTCCTCTGGCTGAGAGTTGGCCAAAAGCAGCGGTCCATTGTTGGTGGCCAGCAGAGTACATTTCCCACGGCGACCAACATCGACCAGTTCCGTGTCGAGCAGCGAATGCGAGTTTGCGGAGAGACGCGTCTGCAACAAGCGATGTGGCACAATGCTCCCAGGCACCACACCAGCTGCATACAACTCCGACTTGCGAACACGTCTAACACTAGCAACACCAACACCACCACCAGCACCACTGCTATTGATAGTCGTTGCAAGACTAGTGCTGTTTGTGGTTGTGGTTGTGTTATTGGTCCTTATGCTATCCTGCAGCGACAACTGATGGCTGGCATCGCGGCAACGGAACTGCACCACACGATAAGAGCCATACGGTTCCATGGCATTATTGTTGTTGCTGCAGCTAACGGGTTGCAGCCGCATCGACCCCTGGAGTCGCATCAGTGCACTGTAGTTATGGTGATGATACTGACTCTGCTGCTGATGGTTCCGTGCCAAGCCAAACTGACGTGTCAATGTGATCTGCAAGGCAATTAATACACAACTATAATATGCTCAGCAAGGGTTTGGAGGGTGGAAATTACCTTAAATGCTTCTCGGAACTTGTGGCTCATGATGTTGTAGAGCAGCGGATTAATGCAGGTGGACAGAAAGTAGAGTACACCGGATGTATAGTCGAGAATGTGAAAATAATCATTGAAGGCATCCTGACAACGACACACATTAATCAACGACACCCCATAGACGGCCATAAGACGTTGGGCGTGAAATGGCGCCCAGCACAGGAAGAAGGCAACGGCTACAGCTACTGCAAAGAGGGGACCATGTAAAGAATTAGATATCAGGCGAGTGGGTGCCATCTGATTAATTTGTTTGGTTGGTTTGGCAGCCCACATGGCGTACGCGCATCATTTGGCAAAGTGTTCAAACAGCACTTTACAGAGTGTGTTTGTGGGTCTGTGGGTTTGTGGCTTAGTGTGTGTTGACAGTAATTTCAAATTGAACGCCCCTTTAATGTAGATATTCATAAAAAAAAAAGAAAAGAAAAGTTTTGACGGCGTTGCTTAGCGCTTTGCTGCCTGCTGATTTTTCCTCACCTACCCAACATTCTGATGACACGACTCTGCGCATTAAGGCCACGATTCGCATCATAGGCTCGCCGTGGCAGCGACTGCATCAGTCTGCTCCGCTTCAGTTTCATTCCAATCAAGACGTAGAGCACACAAATTGCCGTCATGGGACCGCAAAAGAATATGAAGCCTGAGACGGCAAATACATGGGCATAAAAATTGTTCTCCATCTATTAAAAATGTGAATATTTTACTCTTAGCTGATCTTAATGCCAATCATAACATCAACGTTACGCACCGTGCAGGAGTAGCCGCCATTATCCTGGTTAACCACCGAGAACTGCATTGCCTGCGGCAGTGCCAACAAAAACGCCGTCAGCCAAATGGCAAAGATGAATTTGATGGCTCTCGATAACTTGGACATCGTATGTTGCCTGTAAATGAAGTTGGGCAAATGTGTTTTGCAAATATTACCCATTAAAATGAGATTACACACCTCTCAAAATGCATTTCGATCTATATAACATAATATATCGACTTAAATTTTAATGCAAGACTTTATACACGCATAGCTACTATAAAATGTACCGATTCTTTTTATCTGTAAATATAATATGTGATATTTATGTAGAGGATATTAATATATAAGTAAACTGTTAAAGCATTAAAGTAACTGGAATTGAACACTAAAAGATTTACATGCAATAACTATACGACAGGGTAATGCGATTAGTTAAGTAGTTCAGCTCTATAACTTTTGAATGGAATCAGATCATGCTTTCATAATTGTCATGCTTAAAATTAAATGTACTTTCTACACTCAAGAAAATAATTGTCCTGGCATATGTGGCAACACATATAAATAAACCAACTTTTAAATATTGTTACTTAATTTTGCATTAATTAGATTTGAGATTAAGCTATATGCTTTGATAGCTATATGTTGATTTGTTCACTTTTATATTTAAATCCTTTGTGACTAGTGCAATATCTTATAATAATGAAACATATTTTTGGTAATTCTTTTTTTCGACTGAATCTTTTAAATACATTTTTTTAATCAACATAAAAGCGTTCATCGTACTTTTAAATTAAATGAACTGGAAGCTTATAAATAAAAAGTATTGAAATGTAACTAAAGAGCTACAGAATACCAAAATAAAATGAATGAAAGGAAGGGATTTTGCTGTCTGCTTTGTGTCCATTGAATAACAAGAAAATTGCTGAATCCAACAAAAGCAGTTGATATCAAAATCAGTTCTTATCTTAACAGTGCTGTATGTCCTTGATCCAATTTTGATTTACTCATTAACCTTGTGGTATTGATATGCATTAATTACATGTATTATTTCTGCCAGAGGTGTGATAAATACATTTACTCAAATAAATAATGGCTTAATGCCAGAATACTATCGAAAACTACCATACAATTTGGATTTAATTAAGAAAGCATATATATTACACTTATTGAGTTGATTTATACTATGCCCTTAATGCAGGCACTCACTTACCGAAACGGATGGCAAATGGCAATATAACGCTCCACGGTGAATGCCGTTATTGTTAGGACCGTGGCATTGGCAGCCATTTCGGAGAGGACACTCTCCACTATGCAAATGCCGTCCGTAAATGGATACGAATTAGGACACCACAAATTGTATAGTTCCTGCGGTATGCCTAATGACGAAACCGGATGCGATAGTGGCGTACCATATATTAAGCATAAGGCCCATAGTCCGAGTGGGATTTAATTCAGCTTACCTGAGACTAGCAATATCAAATCAGAGACAGCCAAATTGAACAGATAGAAATTGGTTGCCGTGTGCATAAAGTTGTTCCGTGATATGACAATGCAGGTGATTAGATTCCCAAGTACGCCAGCGACAAAGATTAGCGCATAGCAGATAGTTAGGATTATGAGCAGCGTGGTGGACTCATCGTAGATGCCATACGTGGTTGTCGCCGTTGTGTTTGTTGTAGTCCCGTTTGTCATGTTTGCGCTAAGCAGGCTTGTTAAATTCTCGGTCGTGATGTTCAGCATTTGAGCGACATGTGTTAGAAATTTGTCATTGTGCAGCAACAACAGCTGCGGGCTGGGACTCTGAATGGGACTTGGACTGTGGCTGAGACCGTGGCCGAGACCGACACCGACTCCCAGACTACCAAGGCTAGGCCTGGAATTGGGCAACGTATGAGCCATGAATGATTGATTGAGGACATCGTCAACACTGTCGGTGGCAAAATCAACGCCTTGCATCATTCTCTTGCCAGTTGTCAATTAATTGTGGGTGTGGCTTATAGCCACCAGTTGAGTATGGGGCCCTTTATCACTGTTATTAATAAAGTCTGAGAACGGGCTGCTGTTTGAGTGTTGAGTGTCCCGACTTGTGGTTATGGTTGAGGTTCTCGTTCTGCTTGTGCACATGGCTGATAAGAGCGACCCAGACGACAAACAGCCCCAAAATTGTGCATTCGCCTGTAAAGCAAACAACATTAAAAATCATTAGTCTCAAGAATGAATTTAAATTGTATCCGAGTTGCCTGTCATAATAATATGCGACCACATTCCCTTATCTACCGGAAAGCCTGGCTGCTACAGGTGGCAACCAGAAATCATGGCCAACTTTTGTAATCTCAACTGCGCAATTTAATTGCCTGTCCCTCACATCATATAGTAAATTCCGGATTCAAGAAAAACAAAAAAAAAAAACAAATGTGCCATGGAAACCTCCTACATCGGTTGGCTATAAATAGGCAACACAGAGTTCTTAATAAACCTAGATACAAGTTTATCTGGTTTCCGATTATTGTTGGCCTTGATTGTGGGCCAAAAAAAAAACTTTTTTTTTATTTGTGTGGCATTTTGTTGTTGCATGGTACTGATAAAATTGTGTGCCGCAGGACAAAACTTTCGCAAGTGGAGAAAAAATATTTAAGGGCCATACTTTCAGTCTAAGCCATGGCTCAAATGGTGAAACATTTGGAATATTATATTTAAAGACATCTGTAATAAATGGTATTTTGAGCTCATAATTCACTCATTATTTCTCTGGCACGCATGCCAATAGCCTGTTACCAACTTGCCAAGGTCTCGACACATCTTGACTGCTGGTCACATTTCACACATGCAGCATACTGTTGTTGTCAGACCTCAGCCTCTTGTAATTAATCATAATTTCAGCTCAAGTAGTTATGGTTACCTTGAATTTTGAAAATCATTTTCTTTACATTGTCGTCTGTGAAATTTTAGTTAAGGCTTAAATTTATTATGCCTTTTAGGGTTAACATACATGAATTTATGCAAACGACTTACGGACAACTTGTTTCTGAATCAAATTGCTTTCTTCTGTGCTCATAAATATAAAAGATTGATGAGCAACTAGTAAGAAGGGTTCAAATTCATAAATGGCATAATTCTAGACTTGTTCAAGAGCAGACTTCTGGCGATAACTAGCCCAAATGATACTTAATTAATATTGCAATTATGTTTGTACATTTATATTAATGGGCTTGTATAAATAAAGTATAAGAAAATTACTTTACCTAAACACATTTTGATATATTTACAGTTCGCATAGTTAACACCAGATTAAACCCAAGCAAAATTTAACCATTTTCTAAATTAGCCATACACAAATCAATGTTAACCTTTTTTGCTGTTTAATGTGATTTATGTAGTATTTATCCAGAAAATGTCAATTTACGCATTTTGAATTAATGAATTTTGTGGCAATCATGAGGGACGACACAATTTCCGGCATTTTGCGTCGTGATAATAATTGATGACATAATTGAGTTGCCATTTCATGTGTGAAAGTTAATTAAGACTCAGATTTTGATTCCGATTCAAATTAGTGTGAATTTCTGTCATCTATCTAGTCCGTCAGTTGGGTACACTTATTTCACTTTAATACCATGATCCAACTACCACCAACAAAATTGTCAAAAATAGAAGACATTTTGACTTTAAGCGGGAGTCAAGTAAACAATTCGCTTAAGTGGCAAAAGCCATCTAAAGCGGCTGACTTTCTATTTGATTTGCCGTCACTTTCTATGGTTGCACAAACCTGCGGGTAACGGTACAAGTTAGCGGTTGCCTTTTTTTATCAGCCTGACAATTGCTTTGTTCTTTCCTTTTTTTTGTCCCGGCTGATTATAACAATGGGTGCACAAAGACGTTTCCGCGATAATATCTGAGTGAATTATGTCTTTAAGTAACCGAGATGTTTCTTAAGACAATTAGCTAAAAACTTTTGCACATTTTTGGTTACGCACAATGTGGCTCATTCTTAGGGGTTTTTTATTGCAACCAAATAATTAAGTCAAATTTTTTTTAAAATTTTGGTCGTCTCGTTTCAATATTTCGAAATTGCTTATTTTGTAACTGTTTTGATGCCCGGACACGTCCGTTAAGTAGCGCAGTCAATTGTAGACTGAGTTTCCGTGTGTCCAACGAGGCAGCACTAGACGCTTGCCTGTTAACTGTTAACAGCTGTTAGCAGCTAACAGCATTTCTTTATCCTGTTAATGCACAGTTTTGCTCATTTTGTCTCTTGCTCACGCTCGCGCTCTCACACACTCTCTCTCTCTCTCTCTCTCTTTCTGTCTTGGTGCCTTTAGCATTTTGGCATAATTTCATTCATAAATACAAGCACATTACCTTGACTTTGACTCATAGAGAGGGACACACACACACACACACACACAGACCATCCACATCCTATATTCTGTGTCACAGTACGTATGAGTAATATGGTGATACTGCCATAAACGGAAAGCAATTGTCTGAAATTGAATTGAATTAAAACTGAACTGAACATTTTTTGCGTCAAATTGAAATATCAAATAGGCGCGCAGCGAGTAACACTTACTTTTAATATCTATTGGTCACGGCGCCGCTCATTAAGGCGTTCAACTGGTTTTATATACCCCTGTTTCTATCTCTCACGCAGGTAACCCTCTCCAACTCACAAGAGAATCGCAGGCGAAACAATCAAAACACACGCGAAATCAAAGCACCAGTTGGATCCTGGGTCAGCCAGCCATTGAATACCCACAAAATACTAAAACAAATGTTTTGTTTTTGTCTTGATTTTGCCAGCAGAACTTTGTGGTCTCCGTTGCCGTCAATGTACAAAGAGCACATATTAATCTTTTGGCTCGAGCAGCGTTAGATTTGTCACATTTGTTTTTGCCGGTCTGTGGCTGGTGATTTTGGTTGAAGTCGTGGAAGTGGTGCTTGGCGCTTAATAGCAGTTTTTTTGCTGGTTCTGTTATTGCTTATGGTTATGGTTATGCCTTTGGACCAGTGCCGCTAGCACTTTGTCAGCAGCTCATAATTACGTCCAAAAATGGCTGGAGAAAAAAAAAAGAAAACGAAATTGAAAATTAAGTGCTATTCTGTCTGGCATTTAGTGAAAAAAAGTTAGAATAATTGATAGTAAGCTCAGATGATCAGACTTTCTATAATATGGACATGCTATTTGCAATTTAATTGACATGCATTTCAAAAAGGTTTGTATAAGCTTCAAACTACTTTATCCTATAAAGTTATATGGAGTATTAAGCTTGAGCCCAAACCTGAACATAAAATATATTTGCTTTGAACAATCTGTTGAGTTTTGGCAAAGTTCCAGAAGTGGCAAATATGGATGCTTAGCTACATACCACTATTAGGAAGAGAATTGTAAATCAATCACTCAACAGTAAGTTAGACATAACAAACTGTTTTATTTATATTGAGAAATAACAAGTATGCGTTAATATAAATATAGAATACATATGTATTACATGTCGTCTCATCTTGCTTTCCTTTTCCATGCATTTAGTACACATTTTCTAGATGTAGTCAAATCAAAATACTCTTTCTCAACAGATTTTTGGCTGGCTTATACATATTCAAGCTGGAGGATATCTTAACCGATTGTGACGCAAATAATTGCAGACCATAATCAGTTTTCCAGCTCTGTGGATTATTCATGAGATAGATAGATAAGGTACGGCAAGGGAAGCACAATACTTATGAGTTTCTCTCTCTCTCTACTTAATTGCGTATACGCCGCCTTGCCACTGTCGACAATTCAATTGTAATTGCTGGACAGCAGTTGGCAGAGAGCTGCCCAGCAACAGGACAACTGATTAGCATAATGTGGCTCCAGGGCGCACATGTGGACCACCCATTGTGCCCGCCAATTTGGGTGCAGCTTAAATCAAAAAGGGTCGACCACAGACTTGATACCACTGTGGCTGCTTTTCGCCAGCGCTCATCTTGATTTACGAGTGCAGTGCGTTAAGCAAAAAGTATAACGATAACAATAATTTAACCACATAGCCCCATAAACGTATTTTGGAGAGCTTCAAATGATTTTAAAGTGCGCTTTAATGTGCCGCCTAATTTGACTAATTAAATAATTGAATGAAATAAGTTCAAATGAGCGTATAACCGAGCCTACTGCGCCCGAAGGCTCAATGAACTTGGTCGGTGCCAATGCTTCACTGTGCATTACCAACTTGCTTGTTGCTCATACAACCCGTTGTGCCTTGACCTTGACATTAGCTCTAACAATTTTGCATAGCGTTACGAAAAGGCTCTTAGTCAAATGAAACCCCTGTCAAATATCGAACTTTTGCAGGAGTTCCGTTATGGGAAAGGCTTTGCAAGTAATGCCAAAGCTTAACTACTAATCGAAGACCACAATTAGCCAAGAATGAAATTCACAAATGGCCGACGATGACCGCGTGCGTGCACCAAATAAATCGAAAACAATGCAAAAAACAAAAAAAAAAAAAAGGCAAAAGGGGAAAAAGAATTCAATTAAAATGAAACGTCTTTGCCAATGTCAGAGTGCCAAATTTTGTATACTTTTTGTGAAATTCAACAGAGAATTAAATGCTGTTATTAAATAGGCTTTTTTATGTAAGCATGCGTATAAATTGAACCTTAAGAAAAATTCAAGATTCATAAAAGCGAATTAGTTCTTAGAGTTCCGCAAAAAAAAATTAGTTAAATTCTTACACTTCAATCCGTATTAATTATATTAGATATGTTATTTTCCATCAGGTATTTTGGATAACTTGAAGTCGAGCCGAACTCACGAATGTGTCTGTGACATGTGCGTTGCGAGTTTGATGAGTTAGTAGTGGTATTTAAAACATTTGTCCAGGGCAAGTAATGCGCAACGGGTTGGTCGAACTGCGAATAACTTTGACCTGACTTGGTTTGGCTTGCAATCAAACTAAATGAATTGGAAACTTGCACAAAACTCGAGACGAGCTGCTGACAGGACTAGCTGTGACCAAAATTTCAAAGAGAAAAGAGCGCAAAAAACAACTTGAACCCAATGTGTCTCTCTGCTGATGTCATGCCTCGTGACCATCAAGGAAAAAGCCGTATTCTTAAACTTAAACGTAGAGAAAACTTATACAATGGAACGCTGCAAAAGACACAGAGCACTGGTTGAAAATTGAAAGTTTACAACTGACACTTGAGTCCGTGCGGCAATTATTTTGGGCGAATCTCTTGGCACGTGCTGTGTGTGTGTGTGTTTGGCTTGGTATTGAAAAGGATATGAGTAGTCACAGTTCTAGATCCCGGGCATACTGCCATCTGTCAACGTAATGCGGCTCTTTCCGTGTTTGCTTAGGACTTTGTTTTGATTAAGTGACAAAAATTGTTTTACAATATTTGCATAAGGATTGAGAAATTTAATGCAATGAATTTGATTTATTTGCCCTTGGCACTAGAATCACATAGAAATTATACATATATATATATATATATATATATGGGAGTAACTTTAACTTTTATGAGCCGTAAAGCTATGATAGAAATGCCTGCATACGCCCATAAAACAAAGAGTTTGCAAACGCCCAGCGGACTCATAAAAGATTACCAACTACACGTGATAGCAAATAAAATGCTCTAGTCGGTAGAGCTCGATAGGTGATACTCTGTACCCTATGATGCACATATCCAGTTCATCTTAAAGTCAGTCTTAAAGTTAAAATATATATACAATTTTAAATGGGCATAAGTTAAAATTTACCAATGCCATAACTTTGTTAAAACTGATCCGATTTTCAAAAGCAAGGGCCTTTTGATCATGGTTTAATATCTGGTTCAATCATACATTCAAAGTTGAAAACGTGATTTTAGGTCATTCAATTTTTCAAAACGTATTCTACCCTAAAAACTCGCTTATCATTAAATACTTCTATGTGTGAAATCTTAACATAATAATGATTTAAATAAATTAACGTTTATAAAAAGACAAAAAGCTAATGTATGAACCTTAGAAAAAAATACAAAATTATAATACAAATACAAAATAATAATTTTGATGTTTATAAAAGTAATGGATTATAATCTAAGCACAAAATAAAATGTTTCCACGTGTGCTTATGTGTCCAAATGTAAGATTTTATTCCATGGACTTTATTAGCCAGCCGCTGATGGCCACGAATAAATCTATTGGTACTCTCTCCGGACCAGGGAGATATACTACAACATATCAATAGCAAATACACAGATCAAGACGCATTGCACTTGTATGCATGCCAAGCCATGCCGGATGTACATATGATCATCTCGTTACCATCGTTACGAAATAGACGCGCCATCTCCTCAAAACAAATGTCATAGCAGGTTCCAATCCCAATCTTTTGACCATCAACAGTGATCACAGTAAAATCATTGACATTGACATTGTTTTATCGGATTCCGTAAATCGGACGGCGCCCGGGATGTCAATATCAAAGAGAGTCGCCAAAGGGTCCCCATGCGGTGCACGTGCACGCCCAAGTCGTGTATTATGCCGCCCACAATGTAGACTTGATTATCTAATGCTGCCCTCGGGAGTTGCTGGCTGTTGTAGCCATTAGGGATCTGCTCTGCGCTCTTGGGAAAGTAAGAATTGAACACCTCTGGCAAAACTATGAGCCGATAATTATGCTTCTCAACAGGCTCTTCTAATTTGCTAACGGCATCTAGAACACTAATATTTTTTCAGAGTGGACATTTAAGTCAAATAATGTGGCTTACCGACTTACTATTACTTAAAAAAGTACTTCTCAATGAATTCGTCAAATATTTAGTAATAAGCGATAAAACAAGCACATGTTGTGTTTAAGAACATTTCTAATTTGAATTCGTTCAACATTCTGGCAGCGCTATAGCCACCAGACAGCCACTAATCATACTGTTGTGAGAGAGTGGCTCAGGGGGAGATCAACCAGGTCCCCCAATAAAGATATATTTTCTGAATTGGCTGTTAGGGTATTGTACAGCCTGTCTGCCCATCGCTTTCTGTAAACTACTTTTTATACTCAATTTAAGAAATTCCCAAATATTTTACTACTTTGTTTTCGCAGATTTTCCGTCTCTTACCTCACCCAATCAACATATTTAGGCCTCAGTTCAACATTCTTTTGAACGCTTTAATTTATAAATGTTCATGTTAAATCGCTAACAACCTTCTTTTTATATACTATTCATTAAGCAATATTTACCAACACTTCTTATGATTTACTCAAAATGGCTAAACTAATTCTCTTTTTACGTTAGTCTGGCAACTCTTCACTGCCGGCAACTTTCGGGTAGCGCCTTTTTGATTAAATAAATAATTAAATAATTGTACTGAACTTACTGTTCGAATGTATTAATAGAGCACGGGGAAATCATCAAAAACATGCATCCCTTCAAAAATTCGAACCGTTAACTTTGCTTTTATATGCATAGACAGTGTTTGTTTATTGGACACAAAAAATATTATTTTATTATTGACTTTTAAACTGATATAAGCAAACAGATTTCCTAATTGTAATAAAATCATATTATAATTCAAATATGTTGTTTTTGAAGTTTAAATAAGTTGTTATTTCGTAAAAATTGTACTGAAAGTCGCAAATGTGTTATTTTTTACTGTTCTGTAAATACCATTTTCTCTTTAATATTTTTTACTTATCTATTTATGAAATGCGTTAAAGCACAAAAATAAATAGAAACAAATAAAAATAAACAGAAAAAAACTTGCTTACATTGTAGCTTAGTTATCATTTGTTATCAGTAATTCGCGAGCGGCGCAAGCAATTATTTGCCAACTTAATTTGAAAGCATACATAATTGCCTCAACTTGAAAAAAAGGCTATACCGCAAAATAATCATACTTAATTTTTTATTTAGATTTCCTAAGTGTAATTTTTTATCATATTTATATAGTATAATATAAAACTCTTAAGTCATATAAACGTCGTTTTTGGTGCAATTAATGCAATCTTGAATCGAAATTACAGAAAAGTCTTAAAAACAAATAAATTTAAAAATGTGCCGCATTTTAATTGTCATGCCAATTTTTCAGAACGATGTCAATGGAAAGCCTCGAAAATGATGTATATTTTTTTAATAGTTTTATTTGTTTTATTGCGCTTTAAAGGTGTCCGCAACTCACTTTTCCGACCATGGAAATGGTCAAATGCAATTTTTATTATTTTAATACAACATAAATAAAATAGCAATCATTTGGACTTCTTATCTGTACTATATAGATCAAGACGACGCTGGCTAAACACTGGAATTTGTTGACGCACTTGCTCCACCAGAGAAAAGTCAATATCAGCGGCCAAAGTCTGCTCGGCTTCGCCAGCCCTGCTTTGGACTTTGGCCCATGGGTCCACAATCATAGAATGACCATAGGCAACGTAATCTGCACTTGGGTCCCTGGCTGGTGACGTAGTCACCACAAAGAGCTGATTATCGTTCGCCCTCGCCCTTTGCAATAGCTCCCAGTGCAAAGGACCTGTTGTCATATTAAAGGCTGCCGGGTATATGATCATCTCGCATCCATCGTTGCGATATAGACGCGCCATCTCCTCGAAGCGAATGTCATAGCAGATTCCAATACCAATCTTGTGACCATCAACATTGATCACAGTAAAATCGTTGCCAGCGGATAGCGTCTCGGATTCCTTAAATCGGATGCCTCCCTCTACGTCAATATCAAAGAGATGCATTTTGCGGTGTTTGGCTATTAGTTCGCCTGTGGGTCCCCATACGGTGCACGTATTGTAAATGGCATCGCTTTCGCCTAATTCTGGTATTGTGCCGCCCACAATATAGATCTGATTAGCTAATGCTGCCTTCGATAGCTGCTGGCTGGTGTAGCCATTTGGAATTTGCTCGGCATGCTCCCGAAAATATTTTGTGCCATAAGGACAATTAAAGCACTCTGGCAACGTTATAAGCCGAGGCTGATGCTCCTTAACGGCAGCTTCAATTTTGCTCACGGCATTTAGTACATTTGCGGTTTTGTCCGAGGAGCCCTTTAGCTGTAACAAAACAAGGCGCATAACTGCCAAATGAATGTTAATATTTAAGGAATCAAATCATATGCCTTACTACACTTACTATTACTGGCCTTGCTCATGATATTTGATCTTGATATTCCCACAATTAACAAAGAAAAATGCCTTGCTTGCCACTGTAATCGTCTGCCAACAAATATATATGTTGTATGAAATATACGCAAACATATGTTCTGTTGCGATCTGGCAGGGCTATTCGAAAACATCGCAAGTAGAAGATTACCAATTTGATTTCATGTAATGGGGTGGCAACGCCACAGTTAACAGCTTTTCCTTATAAATTGTTCAACAATCACATAATCGTAATATAAATATTAATTATTTAGTTTAAACAACAATGACCAACGATCCTAGGTGTACAGTGAAAGAAAAAAGCAGACTTCAAGTCCAATGTGATATTCATTTTTGTATGTAAACTGTGCAGTGGTGGCCAAAAAAAAGTATATAAATTGAAAATCCGCTTCTTATTTAATCACACGCCCGACCAACGTAAATACGCGATAGGACATCGACATTACCTACGAAATAGTGTTATTATTATTGGTTTATAGGTAAAAAATATCACTCTAGTGTCTACCCACTTCCTTAAAAGTGTTCAGCGATATACGCATATAGCCCATGGCACTGAGTACAGCTGGTCTCTGGGCACGCAAGATGATATTCGCTAGGGATTTCTTGTAGGCCGACGTTGCATCCGACCAGTTGTTGTTATAGGCGGCATGGGAGATATTTGAGCTCTGCAGAAATTAATTGTCGTCATTCAATAACAAAACATCAAAGTATTTATAACAATTACAAAGAATTGAACCATCTCGCCATAATAGCACACGAGATAAAGCTGTGAACTAGCCGTCATCATATATGCAGTTAAGGTAATTCCATCTAGATTTAGTCCCTGAATCTGTGCACAAACTGCCATATTGCAGTATAGTATTGAAGTGGTAAGCAGACTTAACAAAAGTGATCCACCAAAGATGCCATTTATATCCTCCTGGAGGCTAATAATGCCAGTCAACATTATTAACAATTTGACAATTGCAGACGCCGTACTCACTTAAGTAATTGACTATGCCTGTCCACCAATTGAGAAATGAATTTGAGATCGATGGAGTCGTGCGTCCAGTGAGGTTGATAATTCTCCAGGGATCTCGCCATATAATCAAGGTGCATGCATATCTGCATCTCAAAGTGCACCAGCCAGAGATCAGTGCTCATATTCGTTGATATCATTATAACGCTGTGCAACCACTCTACTATATTAATGGCAAAGTATTCCCACAATGGATCTTGTTGCGGATCGAATGTGAAATGTGGATAGAAATGCAAATAGGGATAGTAGTTTGTCCTTATATAAATAAAAACCGACTTCAGGACGGGCTGTGTTATTACCAACACTGAGGATGTGTAATATACCGCAACGAGCACGAGCAGTGGACGGGGCCAGTAGTGATCGTCGACCCTGTAATCGATCCTTGCCTGCTTGGATTCTGGATAAAGTGCCGCTAGCTTACCATTTAACCTTCGAATTGCCTGCTTTTGTATCGCTACTGCGTATTTGGTGTACGAGTTGATTACATAGGTAAACTGCATAGTAAAGCGTGCTATCAGTAGGAAATCGTTTCCAATATTATCCCACTCGATTAGACGTTTTAGCATGGTCACCACACAGCAGACGTGGCTTACCACACAGGTCCAGTGGAATAGTTGCATCAGGATGCGGCGACGGGTCCTTTTTGCCTCCAGTATCTCATAGCCGCAGAGATGATAGCTAAATTTCGGTAACCAAAGAAAGTCCTCGTAGCTATATGAGACGGGCTTCATGGTGTTACTTGTGAACTGTGAACTGTTTTTGCCCATCAGCGCCATTTATAGAAGTGCGAAAACTGAGAATTTCCTGCGGTTACGTTTGATTTTCAACGGGTGCGAGTGTGGTTAAGTTCGAGGAACAGTTAAAGAGATAATTGACTATTGTAATATATTGATTTTTTATACCCATAATTATAGAAATATTATAGTTTTATTGCCTGGGTATATTTGTAAAACTAATGTTAAAAAGGGAATAGAAAACGCCGTTTAAATAAGCTCGAAAAGAACGTATGGCCTACGTTTCTAAAGCTTTTTAAACTTCACTTCTTCGTCCTTGAATATGCATCTTATATATGAAATCATTCATCAGGATAGAATTGAATCGCCAGAGAAACAATTTCTGCTCTTTGCTCTTTAGGGAATACTAATTAAGTATTAGCTCATAGAATTTTAGTAAGAAATGTTTATTCTCATTTGTGATCTCAGCACCATGCTTTATGTAATCGTCTTACACAACCCAATAAATGGAGAAATTCATTCTTTTGAATTAATCAGCCAAAATAATTTTGCAGTTCCGATCAGGAGTACTTGGATTTTTTATCATCTTTCTCTTCAAACTGTTTACACGAACTTTACATCCATAATCAACTTCGCATCTTATGTTCCACTTAGAATGATCTTTTCCCCTCGGTGGATGGTACAGAGGTAGCTTACATTTTGCAAAGGTCCTTGCACCATTTAAATTTACTGTTCGTTAGTTATAAACGTCCAATAGAAGTACTTCCCTTTTCTCAGTCTTATTTTCAGTTGGCGTTATATTTATAGCCCAGTTTATTGCGTTTTCTTAATTTCGATAGTTTTTATAGTAGTAGTACTCTGGCAACGTCATGATGTTCTTTAACGGCCGCTTCAATTTTGCTAACGACTCTTAGCACTTTTATTGCTTTTATTCGAAGTGTTTATAATATTTGATCTGCAGATTACAGTAATTTAAAAAGAGTATAATTTGCTTAAATTTGAAGCTAACGTCTGATAACAAATATGAAAATTTGAATGCACATAAGCATATGTTTTGTGCCAGTCTGGCAGGTCTACTCGAATACATCACAGTAGTTTTGCTAGACGATGTGGCAACGCCACAGCAAACAGCTGTTACAGCTTGTCAAGCAGTCACATAATCGTAAATGTTTATTGTTTTTTTTAAGAGTCAGCACATAATTAATCCAAAGTTTTTCTCTTCAGAAGATGGCTGGAACTAAAGTGCTCCGCTCCTTACTACACGAATTGCGTCAGTCGGCAAAAGATCCTGGAGGCATTAAGAACTCACTGGCCGCCCGCTACATTCTGGCGCAGTACAAAAAATTCGAAACAACCGATCAGCAGTTGTGCAAGGCTCGCGACGAGGCAATCTTTCTAGGCCAAACATATTTAACCTATCTCAGCAGTTTGCGCAAATACAACGAGCTCTACAAGGAGTACCATGGTCGTGGGGAACGCACGGTGAAGGAAACAGCAGACATGGTCGGCTTCAAGCTGCCTACAGACCCGAAGTGATGTTAATATAACAATGTAAACTGTGCAGTGTTTATCCATAAATATGTATAAATTGAACATCTGCCTCTTATTGTCGGTTCAACGAAAATACGAGATAAGGCAGCGTCACCTAAAAATTATTGTTATTATTTTTAGATTGTAGTTAGGCAAGATCACCCTGGTGTCCACCTACTTGCTTAAAAGTGTCCATCGATATAGGCTGATAGTCTATGGCACTGAGTTCGGCTGGTCTCTGGGCATGAAAGATGGTATTCAGTAGGGTTTTCTTGTAGGCCGACGGTGCATCCGGCCAGTTCTTAATATAGGTGGCATTTGTAAATATTTGAGCTCTGCAGAAATTGATATAATAGCACACGAAATAAAACTATGAAGTAGAAGTAATCATAAATGCAATTGAGGCAATTCCCTCTAGATTTAGTCGCTGAATCTGTGCATAAGCTGCCACATTCTAGAATAGTCCAGCAGTGGGAAACATATTTACAAAAAGGTACCCACCAAAGAATCCTCAAGGCACATTCTAGCAGAGAGTGTCGCCTGTAACTAGGAAAAGATGTAGCATCCTAGGCCTGCATGTTATGATCTTCAAAGACATAGAAACCCTTAGCCCTCAAAAATTCTTGCATTCGTGCAGGAGCTGCGGTTGATGGAGGAGCTATAGGCTCAGAAGACGGCACAATAGATGTAGTAGGTCGCAGTGTGGATATCCCAATAATAATAATAATAAAATACAATCACATTTTGTGGGCGATTTTGCATTCTTATATATGCATTTCTGCGATTCATGTCTTACAAGTTCATTGGAGTACAATCATTAAATTGAAATTAATTAAAGTCAATTGAGCGAATCAATTTATGAATCGAATTTGCAAGAAGTAATGCTTAAAATACACATATTTAAAAATGTATTATTATATAAATTATAAGAGATTTAATTACGTATTTTTTAAATTTAATTAAACGTTTTTCAAACGAAACGACTTTTATAATCAGAACCATTTTGGTGAGAACAGATATATTAAATTGATTCATTACTTTACTATAACTATGGATTTTACACACTTCTAATAAAGAGACACAACAAAAAACTGGTAATTTTGGAGTTAACTTGTTAAAACTGCCCATATCACATCTCAAACCAGAAGGAAATGAATAAGTTTAGTTTTTCTCTGTACTTTTTTATAAGAAATAAATAAATATTTAAATTTAAAATTTGTAGTTTACAAATATAAAGATCCAAAAATTGTTCACGCCATTCGGTTTGCCTTAATTTTTTGCGAATCCTTCGATTTAGCAAAATTTTGAAAATGTGATGTGATTAATAAAATTATAATAAAATAATTATTCAAGAATCTGTAGTAAGTATTTACACGTACCGTTCATTCAAAATAGTTTGTAATGAGTAACGACATTACAAAAATGTAAAAGCTATTTCAAATTTGATTTGATTCATGGTCCTAAAAAGTAGGAGTTTGAATGAGACTCTTACTTTTAATCCGTTCTTAAAAAATTCCTTAGCAATTTTTAAAAATACTTGTTATACACACAAATATTGAGATCGCAGCAAGGCGTGAAGTAGGAAACATATAAATCAAATTTGCAAAGAACAAACCAGGTTAGGCTACGTTATGGCGGTGGTCAGTAATGGAGGAGAAGACCCACTACTCCCACTCCCAAATATCCATTTGAGCCATGCTTGACGGCTCCTTTCAATAAAATTCCTCTAAAGCGTACTTAAACATAATAATATTTCGAACTTCGAGTTTGTTTAGGTACATTAAAAAAACGGTTCCAATCGAATTTTAGAAATTGGCCAATGATAACTCAACTTATTATTCAGCAAATAATTTTATCCGAAAACCATGTCTTTTCTTCTCTTAATTACTGGGTAAAATTTAATACAAATATTTCTAGTTTTTAGTGTTTTTCTTCCTATTTTGTAGAAACAACTCTAGCATTAGTTATTTGGTGCGATGTTTTGCTGGGCCCGAGTGTATGGCTTATGTAGGGTATGGAATATTCGGTGTGCATAAGTTAAACGTTCGCTCTTCTTTTATTCTTACTCTGATGCTTATTAATTTCCATAAAAGCTGTGCCCTCAACTCCCTCAGTTTGCTTTGGCATTTTTACCGTTGTTTGCGTTTTGTTGCAAGTTCTTGTCATTGTCGATGCACTTGTCCGCGTTGCCGTCATTGTTGTTTTTAATGGTGTAGTTGTTGCTGTAAATTCTTGGGCATACCAACATCAAATTGGTATTGATATTACTGGGCTCCCCTCTCATAAGGCATCATCTGCGTGGCATGCTAAGCAGCAAGGAACTGTTGGCTGGTATTTCATTTGTTTGCCATGCAACATGTGTCGTGTGGTTGATTGTGACTGTAATTGTGCAGGTTTCAGGTTAGCACACACACATAAACACATAAACATATACACACATACATCATAATTATTTATGTGACCACTTGATGGATTTTTGGCTTTTTTATTACTATTAAAAATTGTACGTTTATTTCATTCATTACATATTACACAATATTTTTGAGTTATTCGCTATTGTTCCCAGTCCCCCCAAAGCACATAAAAACGAAATTGTGCATACGGTAAGAAAGAGTCCAAACAGCACTAGAATTCCCTCATAAAAAACCACTGTTGTGCAGTGCATTCGTAATTTCTTCATTGGTTTCAATTGAATGTGAACTTTTCGTACGGTTCAGAAATGTGCCAATAATCAGTTATTTTCCTTTTTTCATATATGCTATAGATAGATACTGTTAGCATCGTCTGCAAATGTTTTCAAAAAACACTTTCAATACTTTACCGCCACATTCCAAGTGATTTATGAGATCCACCAAAACAATAGTCTCTGCTAAAATTAGATTTTTATGTAGAACGCCGCGATTATTTTTATAAATTTACAAGTAAAATTGGGCGTAGTAGATGGGCAAGTGCAGAATGTACTGAGTAAAATGTGATGTCTATACAAATATATGTGCAGATTAAAGTTAAATGTATGTTTTCTAAGAAGTCCGCGAAGTCATCCCGTCATAAAGTGGCGTGGTGTCTCCGGAGAGTTAAATAGTTTATGATGCTCAAGCGTATTTTGTCTGGGGCAAACACGGCGCCTTTTTCCGGCGCATTGACAACCGCAAACATCCTAAACTCCAGAAAAAAGCAAACAGGCAAACACATTCACACAAACACATTCTGCCGTCAAGAACAATGCAGAGAGTCCGGACAAGGTACACTCAGAAAAAACTCGCACAGAATTTTAGAAAATCGCCATACTTTACTTTGCATAGGCTATTTCACCTTATTATTCAGAAAGTATATTTGTTTTCGTTTCTTAATTCCAGGTCATATTTTTCCAATATGTGGAAAAATTATATCTAATTTTCAAGGATGTTTTTTACAAATGCCTACACAGAACTATATTTTAGATAGTTTATAAATTCATTTAATTAATTAAAAACTTACAATCTAACGCAGACAGCAGCTAAACTTTAGCATAGATGTTAAAAGAGCAAATTTTATTACTATTTTAAAGAATTTTTTCTTTAAATAAGGCTCTGCACTTCTACAGTTTATAAATACTTAAGAATTATATTTGAAAAATAAAAAAATATGCTTTTCTAATTATAAGAAATATTTTTTCTAGTATTTAAAAAAATTCGAAAAAACCAAACATTGTTTCTATTTTTCGGAGCAATTTTCTAAATATCAGGGGTATTTTTTTCAGAGTGTATCGACTTATGTGGTAGTAGTTAAATGGGCAACAGGCTGTCTGTCTGCCGCAGTGGCAGTCCAATGAAATCAACGGAAATCGCAGGAGGGTTAGCCTGCATCGTGCAACAAGGCACCATTTATTTGCCACCCACCCACAATCGATGTTGGCCGCGTTTACAATGTGCATCATTGGAACGAGTGAAATGCGAATCAGCTTAAAACAGACTTTCAAACATATCAGCATTATGTGCAGCTCCTTCCAAACGCACAAAGAATAACAAAGGACAATGGCCAGGTTGCTGTCCCGACCTCACTTTGCCATTTATTAATGAATTTATTGGCCAACTGCATTTGATGGCCAAAATGCATATCCTAACCAGATTGTATATGAAGGTGGGACTATTTTGATTTTTGAAATGCAATTAGTTAGCTTGGGGTAACTCAGTAGTCTTTAATTTTATCTTCTCTAAATATAGTCTCTTCTCAATACAAATGGATTTTTATATATGGACCTCAGTAAGATCTATAGACATACATATTTTCCACAATTTTAGTTTCCTACAGTATTACAGCTAGATTCTTACAAGCTTGATAAGAAATTGCCCAGCAACGCCCAACTACATTATCGAAAATCACATAGCCGAGTCTGATAGTTCAAAGTTAAAGTTCAAAGGAAACTGATAACTGCTAAAAACGAACAAAATACAAATTTGGGTGGGAAAGGGCTAAAATTACAACACTGGCGTGTACAACGGATGTGCATTGAGCATGCCAAGAGCTCTTTCAGTTGTTACCAATTTGTTTATTGGGTAGCGCACAACCGGTTGTGTCTCTCCCGATGTCTCTCAGTTCGCTCGCGATGCTCATTCGCCGCATCGCATAGCGACACGAGCGACTGTTTTACGGCTTGTCATCATCGCCTCTGTCGGCCGGCGCTCAGTTCGCGCTGAGCATTCGAAGTAAACGGTTTGATTCGGTTCGGTTCGGCACGTTGGGGCTTGCTATAGTTTTGATTTGTGTGCGGCATCTGGCATCTGTTGAGAACTGGCCATGTGAGGGCGAAGCATCTTACGATACGCAACTTGTCTCCATGGTAACCGTCGCGTCCGCTGCGCATTCAACAGTTTGATAAAGCATCCATAAACGATCTTTTTATTTATGTTTATGTTGATATATAATATACATTTATACAGAGATAGATAGACAGATATATATAGCAGATAGTGTATCGACAAAGTATTACGCACTGAAAGCCTCACCCATTGAAATTTGTGTGTTTCAAATTAGCTCATGAAACGGATGCGAAAGCAGATCTTAGTACATTATAAACATTTTGCAAGCTTATCCTAATGAATATTGCTTCTCTACAATATTAACTTGTAACGGTGCTTTTGTGTAGACACGTTCTTCTGTTGCTCGTGTTGCTGCTGCTGCTGTTGCGCTTCTTGTTGTTGTTATTATTTTGCTGTAAGTGCAGATGTTCCCCATCAGAGTTGAAGTTGTTGTGGCTCTGTCTCTGAGTCTGGCTCTGGCTCTGGCTCTGCCTGTTATTGTTGCTGTTACTGTCTAACCCGTTTATGTTTTAGTTGACTTGGTAACTCCAATACGTGTGTATGTGTGTGTGTGTGTGTGTGTGTGTGCGTGTGTGTGTGTATGTTAGAGGAGCCGAGCAACACGCACAGACAAGCAAACAAACAATACATCAAACTGTTGTTCTGGCGCTGCAAGCGCACTCTTGTCATAGTAGTAGTAGTAGTAGTAGTATCTATCAGTATCAGCGTACCAGTATCTGTGTGTATCCGTAAGATTCCTTATTATTGACGACTGCCTCACAAGTCGACGCTTTATTTTTGTTTGCCTGCCAGCAGCGAGCGAGGAAAACACGTTTACCTCTCTATCTCTCTCTCTCTCTCTCTCTTTCTCTGCAGCGAAAAGAGTAACAACTTCAAGTAACAACGCAATTGCGGCAAAAAACTCTCAAGAAAAGTTCAACTGAACCTAACCGTTTCAGCAGCGAAGAAAAAAAAATTATAATAGAAAGAAGAAATATACAAATAAAGACCCAATTTTAAATGACATTTAATCGATGCAAATTTATGGCTAAAAAGCTCTAATTAAAAAAAAATAAAGATATAAATATGGAATTTTCGTTGCCGGCAGCGTTTCTAATGATGTCGTTAATCAAGAGTCGAGCTGTGTATTTAGCAAATGTCGCGGCAAGTGCAAAACAGTGAATTAAGCATGCCAATGGCAGCTACTGCATGTGAAAGTTAATTTTGGCTGCGAGCATATCCAAATACGCACAAATACAAATACATGCAACCAACAGATATGTATCGCAGAGTGTGTGACAAAAATATTTAAGGCCCCAGTGGCAGTCAACAAAAAAAGAGAAAAACGAAAGAAAGAAGAAAATAATGCGTCGCAAAGACGCCGGAGTGCGATCAAACGGCAAAGTGTCAAAAAGAGTGGAAATAAGCCGCACATGCTTATGGCCATAAATATTGGCATGCAACAAGTGTTTGCCATATGTCTGTGCTTTTTTTTTCTCATAGTAGTAGTAGTTTGTGTGTGTGTTCGTGGGTTTGTGTGTGTTGTGTTGTGTTGCGCAATTCTCTCAAGTGAAGTTTTTTTTACTGCTGTTTCATTTTTAGCCTGACCCGTGCAATATATAAGCATGCAATTGTGACTCATTGGCAAAAATAAAAAAATAAGAAGAAAAGAAAAACAACAACAATTATAAATTTCGCGCATTTTAAAAATAATACACACAGCCAAAATGGGCTTCTCATCGGCCCTGCAGGGCCGCGCCGCGCACGAGGCGCTGATCGTGCGCCAGGATGCGGAACTGCGTCTCATGGACACCATGAAGCGCTCCATCCAGATGAAGGCCAAATGCGACAAGGAGTACGCAATCGCAATGGCAGCCGTCGCCCAACAGGGACTGAAAATCGATCGGGCTGATGAAATGCAAGGTAAGTCAAATAATTTTCAATATATTTTCTTATTTATTTATTCAATGTGAATAGAAAATAGTTCCAAATTTGTAAAAAAAAATGTATTAAATAATAATACTTTCAAATTAAAATTAAGGTTAAAGATATAACTTAAAGTCTGTGGATAATGATAATTAAAAAACCTCTAAAGGGGAATACATAAATGAAAAATATGAGAATTAAATTAAAATAAATTAACTCAATCAAAAGGAATGTCTAATTCAATATATATTATGTATAACATGGGAAAATTCTTGAAATTAATTTTAAATTCTAATCTTCAACATTTTTATGGCGCCCAGGTCGAAAAACTTATTAAAATAGATTCGAATATTTATTAAATGGAGCATTTCATTTTTGTAGTTTGCATATATATAATTCTAATTTTAATTGCTCGAGTTCTTCAAAAATACTGATATCTTCATACAGAACACTAAATATGAATTTCTACTTTTATCAAGCACATCAATTCTTGTAATGACTATTTTATACCTCAAATTTCGACAAATCAAAGCGATTCTTTTTTGTTGTATTTCAATTTAGAAGATAGGCATGCCTATAGGAAATGCGCGTGCAAATAGCACTAATGTAAACTAAGGTGATAAGGTTGCCTTCAATGTTATTTTTTATTTTTTACCTATAAACAATTCAAGTCATTTTGCTGTGTGGCTGCAGCTGATAAGCTAATTGAGCGTTTAAAAGTAGTCGCTTCTTTTATCAGTGTATTGAACCGTGAAACGTACATTCCGATTGAATCGCCCCAAAAATTGTACAACTCAATAAAGATATTTTCTATTGACGAATTTGATTGTAATCTATTTAAGGAACTTTTAGTACAAAAACTAATTTTCTTAAAGGATTAAGAAATACTAAAAGGAAAATGTTTAATTTGATAATTACAATATTCAAATCTTAAAAGTGAACAACTTATTTATATGCAGAGTTTCGTTAAATAATTTGAACTATTTATTAAATTACACACAATTCTATTCTACTAATTTATATATAGAAAACAATGTTACCTATTTATTAGATATTTATATAATTAATCAATTTAATTGAAAAAAAAAAATGATTGTAATTATAATTGTTTTGATGAAGAGTCGATAACATTCAGTCACACACCATTTGTTGGGTGTTGAAAAGAATTTGAAGTCGATAAGATTGTCGAACAATTGCATAGTTAATTTATAAATTGCACAATTTATCAGAAATTCAGATATTCTTATGATGTGTTTCACTTGTTATAAGCAGATGTTTATAGCATTGTACGTCAAATGCAAACGCAAATGTGGCATTTTTTTTTTTTCAAGCCACAGCACTCTTCTACGTCATACTTGAACGTTTTGGAATTTACGCTGAGCTGTCTGGCCGCAAATTGTGGTGCATTACTCACGACCGAAGGTCTTACGTGCATGTGGTCCGGATTTAAGCCGGACCCGGCTGTTGCACAGACGATCGGACAGACAGCCTATCGCCATTAGTCACAAAAGTCGGCTGTCGATAAGCCTGCAAGTGATGCGCCAAAAAGCTTTCACTTTCCCTGGCTGCCGGCCAGTGGTTGGGGCAGGCGCAGGGCACGGACTCGGGTTAGGGACTAGGGGAATGAATATTCACTGACCATCATTGCGACGCCGACTGGTCACTCAACTCAATTCCAAGTTGCAAGCTCAAAGTGCAGCGACATTTAATGGGATATAAATGATTGTTGATATTGCTGTTCAAATTGTTGCTGTTGTTGTTGCTGCTGCTCCCACTTTTGTTTGGTGTGAATTTGACAGCTTGCAGCTAATGTTCATTGTATTTAAGCAGATGCCACCCTCACAATCGCGTGACTTGATCTCATTTCAATTTCAAACTATAAAAAGACGTGTAAAGTATATTTCAGATGGTTTTAGATAATGCCCAGACGAGCACATTATCTTAAATTGCCTGCCTGTGTGGCATGACCAGGACCCGAAGAGACTACACTCAAAAAAATAATATATATATTTATATTTATATACATATATATAATATATTAATTATATGAAATGTAATTTGGATGAAGGCCACGGAACAAGGCAATCCTGTTTTGTGATCCGAGTTGGTCGATCTTGATTCGTATTTTCATCTTCTTTAGTGCGATAACTGCTACTATCGGCAAGGTTGGCGATATCTTAAGTTTATTGTAATCTTGTCTTATGCTAATATTACATCCTTTATTATATAATTCATCATCATTTCATTCATTTCTTCAATTTTTTTTCTCTTTTTAAATTTTTAATTCCCATTTTATTCATATTTAATTCAATTTATAATTTGAAATTTAAATTTGTATTTATTAATATGTTTCTTAAAATCTGTAAGCTTGAGCCCACAATAAATAGAATCAAATCAAAATTAAAAATAATTAATAACTGATTCTCGTAGACAAATACTGAATAATAAACAGTTAAATTATCCACTTTTCAAAATGGGCGTTAAATAAATAATAAATATGAATATATCACTTAAAAATAACACATTTTATTATTCTGATTATTATTTATGGATCCACTTAAAATATATTTATAGTAATTTAAAAATTAAATATAAATAAATACTAGAATTTTTAAAATTCTATATTCCATTTAATAATTTTTAAATTCCATATATATATTTTTTTGAGTGGATAAATAAATAAATACATAATAGAATATGTAATTTCTAATTTTCATACATATATTTTTTTTAGTACATAGACACACAAATGTGTGTATCTATTATAATGTGCACATGCTATGTTTATACGTTTGTATCTCAAAGATGCAGCCCCAAAGCTTGCCAACTAAGCTCATCAAACTGTCGACAGAGTGCAGCTGCTTTTACTCGGGCTCCTTTCGACATGCAAACCTACAAACAAACATACAAAAATGGGTACTCGTATATTCTCGTAAATAAATAATTGCCATAATTTTCCGTGTCAGTTTGGCTTGCCAAACGCTTTTCGGTTGCGGCTGCTTTCCTTGCTGCTACTGGACCGGCTGGGTGCGAATGCAAAAAGAAAAAAAACGAAAACAACACGATAGCCATATTATTTAGTGCACTTTATCTGTTTGTCTGTTTGATAGTGCCACACAAACTGCTGCTGCCTGTAAATTGTTTTATTTTTATATTTATTTGCCGTTTTCAGCCACGTTAGCTACGTTTTTGTTGGCCTGCTTAAAGCTGCTTTTCACCTTGACCATGAACTTGCAGCCCGATTTGAATCCGGCCGCCGTGATAATTAGACCGAGAAAAGTCAAGCAGCAACAACGAAAAAATGCAACAAATTTGTAGTTTAACTGAAAAATTAACGAAGCGCAGCATATTGCCGCTCTCGAGAAGTAATTTGTTTTAATTTAGTTTCAATTAGCCGAGCTTCGCTTCGCTATTACCGGATTATATAATGCTTTAATAACATATTAAAGCGTAATATTCACAACAATAACAATAACATAACTGACTCCTCTGCAATTTTTGTCTGGCACACTCAAAATGATTCATTTAAGTCAGTTTTGATTTTTAATCAGCTGCCAAATGAGCTGCTTAGAATAAGTCATTCGATCTGCTATGAATCACAAAACAAACATAAGCAAATTGTGAATAAACAAAAAAAAATGTTTCTATATTTATTTAATTAAATTACTTTTTATTTGCTTGACTCATTTTAGGCAGCCTTATCACTAAATCCTGGCGATCATATATGGACGAGTTGGATCAACAGGCCAAACAGTTCAAGTTTAATGCCGAGCAGCTCGAGGTTATCTGCGACAAGCTGGTCCATCTCTCACAGGACAAACGGAAGGCACGCAAGGCCTACCAGGAGGAGCATGCCAAAATTGCAGCACGCCTCAATCATGTGAGTAACTCTAAAGAACAATTTATTTTATTTTTTTCTTTATGTATGATATAATCCACAATATAAAATACGTCATTTGAGCTAATTATCTCTCCGGGCTTATTCAAAGTTAAATATAAACTTTGCAACTCAACAAATCATTTTATTTTACTTGGAAGCGTTGTCCACTTTCTAAAACTTTATGTTGCTTAAAACTTGAATTTAATTTATTCTCAGAGATTATTATTATTATCGGAATATAAATAAATACCCAGAAAGCTTGAAGTCGTAGCTATGCTATTAAATAGAGTAAAATATAAGGTCTTGTTTAATGATTTATTGTAATTAATAAAACGAGTGAACTGCATTAAATTATTTAATTATATGTATATAGATATACTTTTTTTTCTTTTAAACATGACACGCAGTTAAATGGAAAAAAAATGAAATTTAAAAAAGACAATACTTATAAACGTAACTTGTACGCCAATTAATTTAAAGACAAATCCAAATCACTGAACGAACTGATGCGCACTTGTCTGTTGCCGCTTATTTGTTTCTTTTCCATTTGTCAGCTTATTGGTGTTGATTTTTATTGTGTTGGTCATTCCTTTGAAATGCCACAATCAAAATAAACATAATAGGCTTGTATATAATATATATGACTGTGTATACAAATATCTATAAAGATATGTATATATATATATATATCACTATATATATACATATATATATATATATGATAAGCGCCAAACGAGGCATACAACAAGCTGTTGATATGTAAGCAGCTTAGGCGACTATAGCAGTCATTGTGAGAGAGTGAGAGAGGGTCAGGGCGAGCGAGAAAGAGAGAGAGAGAGAGAGAGAGAGATAGAGAGAGAGAGAGAGAGAGAGAGAGAGTAAGAGAGCACGCCAAATGCTTTTGTTATGCTATATAGAATAAAGTGAATAACAAGAAGTGTTGATTTATGATCATTGCGACAACAAGTTTATTAACCCAACGTGACTACTACAAAGACACAGGTCAACTGTTACAGTAGCCATAGAAATTAACATATATGTATTTATCTTGTGTCTGTTTATAGACCATGGACAAATGTTGCCAAATATGGCCGCTTAAATTTCCACACCGATGGCCCAGTAAAATTATTTATTATTTTTCGCCACGCTGCAAATATTTATTTGAAACGGTTTAATGCCTTCCCAACGCCTTGATCAAATGCAAACAAATTTCCATTTGCCATAATTTTGAATGCCGTCATATTGTATTATATGGCATCAAATTATATTTGCATTGCACTAAATGCATATGTGAAAACCAAATAATGTTAGTACGCAGTTTTTAGCCACAAATGTGCGCTGATATATTTTGGGAAATGTTATAAGTATTAAGTTGAACAAGTACTATATAAAAGCCCAGTGAAAATATGACAATGTTTTTTTAACTCAAGTGATTATCCCACAACGTCCATCTTGTTTTTAAGTACAACAGTTTTTTCTGACTGATTGGTAATTGGTATAACTTTTTTCCAGTGAACACAACCCAATTTTCAACACTAATTTTCTTTAGGAAATTCGCACTCGTGTGTAGTATATTGAGTGGAAATTAAACTTGCTCCGCACCATTAGAAAAAAAGGTGGAAATACTGATACGTCAAACTTATAGAAAACATTTTGCACCGACAAAGTGGGGAAGTCGTTATAATTACAGAAAAAGCATCAACACTGCACAAACCGTTGTTACAAATTGTAACTTACAACATTTCCTCCCAACTTGATAAAAAGAAATTAAAATAAACTCAGTCAATTGACAATTTAGCGAAGAAGCAATAAAAGTTACGAAACGACTGGCAGCAGCCACAAAAAGTGAAGCAAATTTTCAAGCGAAATTCCGGGCAAGAAGTCACGTAAAAGATGATTTTTTGTTCAGACAGCAAGTTTCCAACACTCAGCTTCGTTTTTTTTCTCCATTGGACTTTGACTTGGAATATTTGCGCAATGCATTGAGCACATCAGTAACAAAAACTACAACTTGAATTATTGTACAAACAAACAGAGGGGCAATTGTTGAGGTTGTAATATTAATAAGTCGCTTGAAATGGGAACGAGTTCGGTGCCAGAGCATTTGGCTCTCTCCCTGCATATCTCACATTTTCCAATTAAGCAACCAATCCATTGATTAACAGATCAAAGAGTACAAATTAAAAAAATTAACGAACGATGCGCCTTTGTGTCAGTAAATAAGGATAATTCTCATAGAATGCAATCAATTGTTGTCCTTAATTAAGCTACACAAAAAAAGAACTGATTTTTCTGACTGATTAGGTGACTAAACGTGTCAGAAAATAAAAATAATTCTCGGAGAATATTATAACATTGTCATCATTATTTAATGTATATAAAAAAAACAGATTTCTGACAGTTTGACTGACTGATCCGATTTTTAAAAATTCATTCGCCAAGTTAGGATAATAAAAAGCTGTTGAAAATATTATTTATTGTTGTTTTTTTTTATTATTTATTTATTTTTTATTCGCTTGTCTCTGGGCTCATTATTAAAGATCTATTTGACAAATTATGAAAGAACGATTGTCTGTGAATTGCCTTGTTTTGTGAAAATTACATTTTAAATTGAGTAAAACACATATCTTACTTTTTTTATAATTTCTCGTATAAATAGCAGCATGTTAATAAATAAAGCTTAGGTTTTGGGTTTTTAGTACTAATACATCATCAAATTGATTAGATTAGTTAGATTAGTGAGAGAATTTAATTTGTATGTCTCATATACAGTCAAAAACTATTTTTCCCCGCCTATGCACTCTAAAGATAAAAGTAAGAGTCATATAATTAACGATCCACGTCGTACTCTAAAAAAAACATAGTTTATGAACCGTGTTTTACTATAAAAATATTTTTATTAGCTTTTCCTGCTTTACGAGTTGAAAAAAATAAAAATAAAAAAATGCTATAGAATTAAAACGAAAGTACTTAAGGAAAAATTAGTTAAAATCAACTATTTAGCACTGAATGCTGTCAACCCTCTTGCCCGAAGTGGCACTTATCAAAGTGCATTGACAAATGCTTGACAAAACATTAGGCCAACTGCCGCTGACTCGGTTATTAATCGACAACACTTTGGCGGCGCCAACATCAGCAGCCGCCCACACACACACACACACACACACAGACACACTTACACACATTTAGCTAATGGATATGAAATTGGTTGAATGTATCTTGTTTCTTTTGGTTTGTCAAACACTCGGGGCGAGTGTATCTCAGAGCTCGGAACAGAACGAGTGAATCGAACCAAATGAAAACCAAAACGTATTACAGCGGTCGACATAGACTACAAACTGGGATTTGACTTCCGGGTGGGTTTCCACCGACTATACACACACACACACACACACACATATATATCTATGCACATATTTTCTTTACTGGGGCTTCACATTTTTTTATTGATAGACCGCAGAAAGCAAACAATGTTCTTATAGGGACAGCATTGAGGCGTTGCGCACTCGTATTAATTACAATAGTTTCAATTCAAATATCTTCATAGACATACATATATATACATATATATATATATACATATAGACACATACACTCGGAAAAAACCCGTGCCGAGTGTGCATATGTATGAATGTATGTATGTATGTATGTATATGCAACAGCATCAGCAGCAGTGCGCCTTTGGTATGCCAGATAAGACGATAAGATATGGCGAGTAGGCAAACAAGAGCAACAAAAACAACAACAACACAACACAACACAACCATAACAACAATAACCACTTCAGTTGGACGTGCGAATGCAGCAAAGCCATATAATTATATTTATATCTACAACTGGTCCCAGTCGGCTGGCCACTTAAAGATACATAGAAACAAGTACACATCTACTTTAAGCGAATTATGGCAAAATAGAGCACTATGGAGTCAAGCAGACTTGATTAAAATTCTATATACAAGTTGACTTGTATACAATTCAAGGCAGTCACATTCTTATACGGGGGATTCCATAACGAGGGTTGCTGTCCTTCTATGAATATACAAAAATAATATAAAATGAAAGCTCCCCTATTAGCAGCCGACCAAGCGACTCTTCCCCTCTCCCTCGACACTTGAGCACGAATGCACAAAAACCCTCCACAAAACATTTAATTGAGCTGCATTGACCCCTCTACTTAAAGTTCTCTTAACCATAATTGGCAGACAGCCTGATATTTATAGCTTTATTACTTAAAGTGAGTACAGCTATATATGCTCGATCAGGACAACAAGATACTTGGATGCATTTGTGCTTCTTTTTTTTTAGGAAAGCTATAATGTGAATTCGAAAGTTGTTGCAACACTCAGAACATAAATCTGAATTGTAGAAAACGGGCATACTTCTGGCGCCAAGAGTAAGTCAGCTTATTATTCAGAAAGCATATTTCTAAGACGGAAGGTTGTATTTTTGTTGAAACCAAAGTTTTGCTTTTTTGTATTTATGATAAATTTGTCTACAATTTTGAAAAAATATGTTACATTTCCCGAATGTTTTTTATATGTTTAGCTCTTCGATTAGAAACACAAGAATTTTTTTTTATATTTGGAAATTATTTCTAAATAGCAGAAAATCTTTCTGATGCTGATGCTAACTATTTAATAATTTTATTCCAATTACGTGCATTAAATTTAACCAAATGTGATTATAGTACTAATATAGATTCTTTTCACTAAATCTCATCGCGTTTTCTTTAAACGACCCAACTACACTGCTTACAAAAGGAATTCAGTTACTTGTACTGATTTTAAATTATTGTTTGGCACGCTTAAGCAGGGCTGGAAAAGTTTCTTGACATTGCGACAAAAACGGCATGGATTGCAACATCAAAATGAACAGCAATAGCAACAGCGACAGCAACAGCAACAGTCGCAAATAAAAGGCACACACTGTTGCTTGAGCACACCAACTCATAGATACTTTTGTATCTGTTTTCTTCAGTTAGTCACTGCCATAAGTTTCATACATGCAGAGCCAGTGATTTTATCTGTATGGCGGCTGCAGCTGCCAACTCGCAACGAGTGGCACACAGCATAAAAATTAGAGCTGATATTTGTTGACAACAAACATGTGGCCATGTTGCTCTTGTTGTTGTTGTTGCTGCTGTTATTGGCTGCGATGTTGTTGCTGTTGTTGTCGTTGCAAGCTAAACGTCGTGCAAAGATTGTTTGTTGGGTCGCGTGCGGCAACATAACAACAACTTTTAGATACTAACTACACTCAGAGAGAAAAAGTGAGAACGTTGCAGTCGGCCCTAACCGACTACGAAATACTCTGATACCATAAATAACACCACCTGATAACGGATGCCATAGAACAGGGCAGCAGGTGGTTCCTAGTGGGCGTAGTATATGCCGATCTTTCAAGGACATCACCAACAACCTACAAACCAAATTTTGTGACTAAAGCTTTAAATTTGTGTGAAGATATATGGCTTTATCTATTTGCTATTATCGATTTTATCGATTACATAGCCTCCTAGTGGACGTAGCACCTCAATTTTGACACTTTGTCTGTCTCGGGCACAGATCAGTATATTTCCCAAGTTTTAAGTCTCCATCTCTAAGGGTGGACTGAGACGAACAAACTGACAGACAGCATGACAGACATTGCACAAAACCAATATACTATAAAACCTTCGATAACAGAGAATAAAAATACGACCTAGAAATTCAAAAAATACTTTTGGTACAAAAAGTTTTTTTGAATTTACCGGTTTTCTTTTTATTAATGGGAATTTTTTGAAAGTGAATTTGCCAACATGCACGATTGTATGTTTCTAAAAACCAGGGTTATTATTTAAAGCTTCCATTTTTTGTTTTTAAAAATACAAGGTAACTTTTTTTTAGAATTTTCCAATAAAATTATTGCGTATAAAATAAAGAATTTAAGAAAGGTAACTTTCTTATTTGACAAAATGTTTTTCTGAGTTTTAGAATAACAGTTTCGAAAGATGTTATTAAAAAAAATATATATATTAAGCCATATTCATAATATAGTCACCCCTTTCTTTGAGTGTATTCACTGGGCAAATAAATTGTCCAAAAACGAAATTTTGCGACGTCATGGTGTGCAATGTCCTACGGTCGCCAAGGGTGGAATCATCCAGCAAAGATGCGAAGGACATTTCGGTGGGGGTTGCTCGCATAATTGCAATATAATGGCATGGATCGACATTGGCCAACGCCAGCCAGTTTGGAAGTTCCGCCATCAATTCAAGTCAAGTCTGCAGCATTTGCAGTTGAGCAACTTTCATTTTGGGTCTGTCCTCTGTTTGCGGAACTATTAACTGCCAGCCAAGTCGAGGCTTATCGCCAGCAACGTCTACGTCATCGTCACCCGTACCCGGAGCTCGGTGTCGGAGGGAGTGTTGGAGTCAAAGTTAGGCGACACAATTGCAATCACAATTTTGCATTGTGTACGAAATGGTGGCGCCCCATGTGCGTGTTTGCCAAAGCCAACGATGCCAACGACAACTATATACGACCAGTAGGATGATGATGATTACTTCCGTCATCCGGCAGTCGACTGCACTACGATTTCCAGTGTTGCTCAAATTTTCCGCTTCAACTTGACTGCAAAGTGTAATCAGCGCTCAAAATCAAAAAAGAAAAACAAGTGAAAAAGTCTCAACTGTCGAGGCAAAGTCGACGCAGCTGACCAAAACCTATTGGCCATTATGGACCATGTCAAGGCAAAAATTGTGCACACAAATGAAAATGTCATCCAATATGCACGCTGATGAATGTTTATTGGCGTGTCAAGTTAAAATTTTATAGACATGTGACAGAATGGTCTAGTCACAAGTGCTCGACTACAGTATTCCCTTTTTTTAAAGAAACCAATATTTTATTTATATGGAAAGTTAAAATTAATTTACCAAGTCACATTCATCAAATATATTCATTTATCTTCGATCTGAAGAAAAACAAAGAAACGAATAACAACAAAAGCAATTTCTAAGTAAAATCAAAAGCAAGAGATTTGCAAAAATAATGGCATTTTCACATTTAGCAGTTATCAGGGATTAACAATGTAACTTATTCTAACCAATATTCAAAAGCCCACAATCTGAAGAAAACCCAACAAAAAAAATTCAAATTCTTGTTACTTTAATTAATTTTGTTGTATGCATTTTAGACGCAGAAATTTTAAAGTAAAATCAAAAGTAAAAAATTAGTAAAAATAAAATTGATATGGGTGATGTAAGAATAAATATGTAAGCTCTTACCCTATATGGATTTTCACTGTAATTTCTTCGAAAATATGTTATATATTGTTAATATTAAATTAAGCTTGTATCTTCTTTTGTTTTGTAATCATAATCAGGCTAGTGATAAAATATAAATAGAAGCCATAAAATATATTGTTTTATTTTAGCCTGAAATACGTAAAAAATAAATATAAATATATGTATATATATATATATAAATACACATGCCTCTGTACAAGGTTTCAAGTATCCCAATAGACGTGCGTCTTTGATATTCATTCTGCCTTTTAGCTTTTTCTATTAGCTTAATGATGTTAAAATTACTAACAAGAATGCATACACATAATAATTACTTTTTCTTATATATATATAAATACTGTTTGTTCCTTACTTTAACATGTTCTTCAAACAAAAGTCTTTTCTTGAATTTTTCGTAAATAAATTATAGGTAAATAGCATTAATTAGGTTTGTGGATCTTATTTTCCTGTTGTTGCCATTGTTTATGGCAAAGGTGCGGTTCGATTTTGGTTTTTCTGTGTGTGCTGTGCAAATTATCCGGGGCTGCCCCTGGGTCTGGTTGGATCGCCCACGCTGGCAATCTACATAGCCAAATATTTACACACATATGTTGTGCATTTATTTATAAACAAAATGTTGTTTGTGTTTTTCGTAGATCGCTAAATGACGACAAGTTCGCTTAAATTACTGCCAATTTTCCAAGAAAAAAAATTAATACGTATACATTAGTATCCGTATAGTATCTGATAGATACACATTGTACAAAAATGTATACATGTGTTTTCATTATACGCTTCACAGTTATGCATTTGATACAGATTGCATTTCGCAGACTGCCTCTAAATTGAGTTATTGCCGAGCTGACAACGTGAAACCCAAAAAAAAAAATAAAAATAGCCGGTGAATGTGGTGAAAGTCCTTAGACCCACCGGCCAATGAAGGGTCAGACAGGACTTCTGTGCGGACATTTTGGTCTTTCAGCCCGTTGCAGACAGATCGACTGACTGACTGGCAGACTGACATGTTGCGCACGTGAGAAACGACAAAAATGAGCCACTGTGTCCGGAGCAGGGTTGATAGCCAGACGGACATACATTAGACAGTAGACTGGAGTCAGGAGACAGGCCATCGGACGGGCCGAGAGAGCCCACATTCATCGCAACGCATAAAAGTCACTCCAGCAGCTACACTCGAACAAATTCAAATAATGCCAAAAATGCCGACGCCGGCTGTGACAACAACAGTAGTAAAATGAGTGACGGATTATGAGATACCCTGCCTAAAATACATTCGTAGTTACTTTGTGTATGCACTCAGAAAATGAATAATTATTAAACATTCGATTTTTAAGACTTCTCATTAAATTGTAATCAATTTTAAGGTGATTTTCTCAATTTTGGGGCGTCTTTCGAGATGTATACAAAAATACAAAATTAGTGAAATATATTGAATTTGTATATATACTATTCTATTCAATTTTTTTGCCTTTAGCTCTTAATATCGTCAATATATGAAGAAAAAAATCGAAAATCGATTCTATTTTGATTTAAGAAAAACAAATAGGAGGTTTGATAGATAGCTCTAATAGTCGATGAGTGATAGACAAGTAAACAGATATCGCCATGGATAGATCGACTTGACTGTTGATGCTAATAAAGAATACATCTGCCTTATGGGGTTGGAGATGTTTTCTACTGCTTGTTACATGTGCAAACTTCAGCATACCCTCTCAGGTCATTTTTACTGGGTGCAGTAACATCAGCTTCTGCGGTTGCTCCGGCTGTGAGCAATTTGTTGAACCCGAAATGCAGCCAAGTGCCAACAATTTCGTAGTACAGCCCTTTTTGGTCCACGTCATGTGCTCGTGCCATGTGGTTCCATTTGACCCTCGGCAGCGACTCCAGTCCAGTTTGGTACAGCATCGAAATTGCAGTTGCCATTTATGGACAAATGTAAAAATGTACATTTGTGGGAGGCGTGTGTTCCGGGTGCTATGCTGATTTAGCTGGCATCCTTTTCGATTAAACTAATGGAGGACATAACTCAACAGTCGCCACCTAGTATGGCATCCACTTTAATTAATTTGAATGTATAGATATCATTCCAACACACAAAATTTAAAGCATCCACAGCTATGCAGGCCCAGACTCTGGCAGACTGGGGTTGGGTTGACTTGGGTTGTCTGCCAGGCATCGGCGACGCGGCGGCTATTAACGGGGCGCATTATTGTTTGTAATTCCCGTCAAATTGCCGAGCTAAAACCAAAACGGTGGGCGGGGCACAATCAACCAGAATACCAACTTTTGCAGACGCGCCCCAAACAACGACGCCAGTTTTACTTGCTGAAATACCCATAGACTCCATACACCCTTGTCGAATTGTTCCTTACCAATTTGCAGGTCTGTGGAATTATTTTCATGACGATAACGTCGCGACGCTGTCTTTCAACCACCTCATTGCTCATACGCAGCGTTGGCCACGTGAAGTCTTCTTCCCTTTTGTGAGAACAACAAGTGAAACACGGAGATGCCGAGGCAAAATATTATTATGCTCGTTTTTTTTTTTTTGTTGAAGCATTCGGCAAATGGTGGAAAATTGAAAATCAACAAGATATTGGCCATGACAAAGGGGGTAGGATGAAAATAAAAAAAAGAAGACGACCTGATTCTGCGTAAAATCTGTTTGCTAATTTGGATCGCAGCCAAAATGAAAAGAAATATACAATTGAAACTAAAATGCCGCTAGAAAATATGTGTTTAACTACAGTGAGCATTCGATAAATCGAATTGATTTTAAAGTAATGAAAATTGGAAAGAACTCAACTTGAAAATAAATAAATAATTATGAAATATTTTTTATCAAGCAAGTACTTAGTGAAAGTATGAAAGTTTATTAATCAGTATTTCTAATTATATATAATACTATTATATTTTATTTAATTTATTGGAAACACTTACGTCTTAAATATAATACTTAAGCTAGGAAAAATATCAGTATAATCGATTTATAAATTCACAAATTTAAAAAGGCAGCAAGAAATAATCAAAATCAGGCCCATAGGTTAGATATAAATTTGGATGTTGAAAAATATTTATATTTTTTAAAATCGACAAGAACCAGCAAGAAATAGTAAAAATCAGACTTATAAGTTGTATACAAATTTGTATTTTATTTTTTATATTCTATTACATATAAATATATATTTTATTCGCAAGAAAAAAATATTTCGCAACGCATATTGCTTAAAAAAGTCGGCTGTCTGCTGTTGTTTTATCCAAAATAAGATCATCATTCAAAATATACCAATTATTTCTGTTTTCTCTGTTCCATTATACACAATTGAAATTTTCTTGTTTATGTATTAATTCTGCAGAAAATCGATGTTTTTCGTTATTGATTTTGACTGTTTGAATGTTCTTGTTGCTTGCAACATTGAAATTGATGCACTTAAGTAATTTAAGCATATTGCATCAGCATCATTATCAGCTTTTGAGCAAAGACATTGCGAGTCTTGCTAACTGTTAAAATAAGCAAATTACGTATGCACCGTGTGCGCCGCGACATGTTTTTAGTTTTTGCCGTTAACAAATTGTATTTGGCACAAGTGCAGCCGTTAACGGCGACAGCTGCAAATGTATCTAGCAACAGCAACAGCAACAGCAACAAATTGATAGAGCCACCCGATTGTTTGTTTTAATTTTATATCAAAAGAAATCGAAAATATTTTATAGCTGCCACTAAAAATAAAAATGGCGCAGTGCAGCCAACGAGCTGAACACAAAAAGAAAAGCGGCTACAAATGCTACTTGGTAGCTCAACATTTGCCTATTAATTATGACTCACGAATCAAATATCAGATCACAAATTTAAATATGGCCATACCAAATGCCAACCAACCAAAAAAAATAAAAAAATGTATATATGTATATATATATATGTAAGACAAAAGTCAAGCAAATTCCGCTGACCATTTAAAGCCGTTGATTTTGTTGTCATAGCGACACTGTCGGTGGCGCTTTGGAAACCACAAAAGTGTGGGCGTGGGTCATGTTATTGGCGCAGGCGACCCCGACCTCACAATATGACAGCCTTTCCCCCAATCGACGTGCATACATATGTCAATCAATCGATTTCTTTTACGTTTCCACCTCAAGCGCAACAACAGTTGAAAAGAACAGCACATTTTTATTTGTTTATACTCATTAAAATGAACGTAAGCGACACAACAGAAACCCCATCGCGAAGGTAACGAATATGAGCAGCGAAGACTGAAAATGACAGCACTGCAAACTGCAGCAAAACAATTTGGTTCTTATGCCAATGCTGAGAATAAGAGCAAAAAGACAAAAACAAATTGATACAAGACCAATAACAGCAATATGATGCAAAGAAAAACAGCGCATTGTTCTAGAAGTGCTTGTAAGCGAGGGCAGCGAGTAAAATTTATGACACTTCTCAATTCAATATCAACAACTATGGACATATATTTCTATAGTCTTTGGCAATATGTTGTAGAATCAATGAGCATCTTAACTTTCTGATCCCAGCTGTATGTTTGTAATTTGACTTTTGGTGTGGGGCGATTGAGGTCAGCAAAGATACATTTCTTCATAAACTATGTAAGTACTATATACACTCAGAAAAAAGCATGTTCTAGGATTTTTAAAATCATGGCAAAATTTATATTTATTCCATTTTTCGGAAAATTGTTGCTTAATAATAGAAAGTATCTCTAAAAAGTAGAAATGAAATGAAAAAAGAAATCTCATTTAAAATTCTGAATATATTAAACTCTATATCTATTTCTACTTATATAATAAAGTTTAGTTGTTGTCTGCCTTAGAATCCTTCACTCCTTCTCTATCTTAAACTATCAAAAATGTTTGCATATTTCAAATCTTAAAATACAAATGTTTGATAATAATATAAGTAACAATTAAGCTAATGTTAGATTTCTGTTTACAAATTAAAAAAAAAAACAACCTGGAAATTAGACATTAGCGACTTTTTTCCTAGTGTATGATGTATGAATTTTTCTCGTAAAGTGAAAAGTCCGCGTTGTGTCAATTAAGGCATGAATGTTCAATGTTCAATGTATGGGTTACGCCTAGATGTGTTAATTGATAAACTGAAATTCAGAGGAAACTGCACACAAAAATCACTTTTTTCTCTGCACTGCAAAGATTACCTAATCTGAATGATTACAATATCAATTAAGCTTCACATAGCTAAAACTAGTCTGATAATTGGGGTATTAAATTCGTGCGCAGAACTGAACCATAAGCAACTCTATTTCATTATTAATTAGATTTAATGCGTACAAAACATGTGTACTAAAAATTTATTTGTATAGCTTTTAAAACTTCTAATTTTTTATTTCAATGACAAATTAGGTTTGTGGTAAAAACCACATTGTTCATTAGGGAATAATAAAAAAATAAATGAAATCAAAGTTCGCTCAAGAAACAATTCTCGCAACTCATTTTTATGTGCCTTTTAGCTTGCTTAACTTAATAAAATTCATCCTAGACATATTTATGCCTGTTTGTACTTTTTGCTGTTTATCTGCCAGTTGAGCATACGCGACTTATTAAACCTCTTACTCTTTATTAACAGAAGTATTAAAATTCTTTATTGGCGTTCTTGCTGTCAGTTGCCAGTTGTTTGTTTATGTATTTGTTCCGGTTTTTTTTTCTTATGTTTTGTGTTTGCAATTTAGTTTTTTTGGCATGCCTCTATATTGTTATTTATGTACGTTGCTGTTTACACACAAATTTCGACAAAATAATGGCAGACGGGGAAGGGTGATAAAGACGGAGACCAACCTATGGCAAACCATATGGCATTGAACTTTGACAACATTGGACGATGTCAACACTCTCAAATTACCGCAGAGCGTTGTATGTTTTGGTCAAGGCAATTGCGATTGCGAGAATCGGAGTGACAAAGTGCCACTAGAAACTGTGGCAGAGCTAAACACCAAGCAAGAGTCAAGCAATTTGTAGTTATGATATACACATGAATAACTGTGATTATTTATGGCCAGAGACAATAAACTTGTTGTGTCAATGGCCAACAATAAGCATCAATGGTCAGTATTCAGTGTTCGGTGCGGTAAGCGTCATGGTGAAATACGTGCAAAAAAAAAAATAGAATTGAGCAAAAATGTTGAACGGTTTTTTATTTTCTATTTTGGTAAGGTCAACAATATGGATTTTTTATTTTGTTTTGTTGTCGACTGGGATTTTGGGGTGGCTTTTCCATGGGTAAAACGGGCGCAATGCATCAAAGTGAAGCTGATTGTCAGCTGAACTTGTTTGCTGGCGGATTTTGTATATGTGTATGTGTGGAGCACAGCGCTAAATCCACATCCGTGTCGACAGAAAGTGGAGCAATCTGACAAAAAAAAAAATAAAAATAAAAAACCTGAACGTCTTCATGTTTAGTATTTCTGGTTCTTGGTTAGGTGGCTTGGCTGAATTTCTTGTTTTTCGTTTGCGTTGCGATTGCGGTTGTCTTTGCACTCGCAACTGCTTAATTGAAGTGATTTGAAGTCAATTATTGCGAAAGAGAAATTCAAAAAAGTTGCACTAACTTTCGACCGTGAAAGTAGCGCGACTTACGAATCTTCACACTCGGCTCTCTAATGTCCACTTTACACACATCTAATAATAAGTGCTCGAAAGTCTCTACACCTATTACTAGCATCCAGCTGGCCAATACAATGATTATAGTCAAGTAGCAAAGCAAGCAAATTGGCTGCTAAATGGGTGACGCCTACTGAAAATACTGGTATCTCTTAATTGTCATCTAAATGAGGTAAATTGCTAAATCCGATTAGCTACAGTTAACAATATTAGCTTTCGATTTCCCTATTTCCAATTTGTGTAATTGTTGCCAGCGATTTTATTTCGATTTGCCTTAATTGCGTCGCAAAGTGGAGCAATTGTCTTCGAATCAGAAATTTGCGCAAGCTGTTTTATGCTAATAATAACAAGATACGCACATGATGACGTCAAATGCAAAGATATTAACTGACAACTGCACGACTGATAAAACCGGTTCGTGCGCACTGCCCTCGAAAGGTTCCTTTTCACTCGCTCTCGCTGAGATATTTACTTACTTGCTCGTTATCCATAAATGTGTACATTAGGGTGGAGTAAAATAATACGTTTTTCTTTAAACTTGGGTTTTCCTGTATCGATAAATAACGAGATCAAAGTGATTCTTTCTAAGAGCATATTATCAACTACTACAACTAATTACAATATATAGTTGCATACTTAATTATGTTTTAATTGTATTATATATATACTATATCGATACGTAAGTATATGAGAACAAAATTATAGTTTTCAAAAGAAATATCTTTAGCTGGCGAAGTAGAAGTGATTATTTTAATATTATAGTTTACAGCTGTTAACAATTGCTTGTTTTATCTGATTTAAAAATAAAAAAATTCTAAGATTTTTTCTGAGCAAGCTATTGCTTGTAATTGATTTTATTTAAAAGAACCACAATCATAAACACATGTACATATACACATTAGGGTGGAGCGAAATAATACTTTTTTTTACTTTGTTTTTCCTGTATTATTAATCGATTAACCACAGTCTTAAGTTGATAAGTGCAATGTTTTAGTTTTGTAAGGCAATATCTTTTTAAATAAAAATACAATTGACAGCTATAAATAATTTTGTTTTTTAATATACTACTTATATCAACGCTAAATATCAAAGCTAAAAATATAGATATTTTTGTATCTAAGCGGAATTCTCTGAATCTGATTTTTGTGGAAAAATAATAAAATATTTTAAGTGTATTCTCCGTCTTGCTTTCTAATTGATTTTATTTAAAGAAACATATAGTGGTCAACTTTTTAAAATAATGAGAATAGTCTTTCTTCAACGCGTTTATTTTTGTTTTCTTCGATTTAAGAAATTACTTTTTCCCTATAATAAATTAAGCAAGCTTTTTCGTGAACCATTTTAAAAAATTTTAATTTTTAACACACATGCTGGTACTTTTATAGGACAATGTATTGACAATACTTGAGATAGGAAGTTTAACCCCACCCTAACGTACATGATCTGTATGTATATAGTACACATTTTGTATGTACATTTAAATACATATGAAATGCTTGCAAAAGCTCGGATGACTTGTCGTTAAAAGTGAGCACAATCTGAAATGCTGCGACAGAGTTGATCGCCCTCTCGCAGACTGGTACGAAAGATGCCGAAACGACAACAACAACAATAAGAAGAGCAGCGAGAAGAACAACGGTAACAGGGTCATAAACAATAAACAATTAAAATAAGTGACAGACCATGTATAATACTACTATGTAGCAAGAGCAGCAACAACATCGACTGTGGAGTCGCCACGATTTGTATCTGGTGTGAAATGTTTTGACTCTTTTAAATGCTTCTACACATTTTTACAAAATTAAGTTGCCGCAGCCAAGACTACAAAAACATGGTGTCTATGTGTGTGTGTTTGTGTAGTTGGTCCATTGTCGTGGTTAGATCTGCCAACAGTCGTCAGTTTGCGGAGGTGGCGCTTATGGACATGATCACCAGTTTGGTTAATGATTCGAAAAAATACTCAAAAGGAACTGGAACGCAGGTTACTAATTGATTTAAGAAAAAAAATTTAAATGGGACTGAGATTGAGATCAAAGTATATAATTAAATTAAATTAACATAAATTTATTATGTAGCAATTAAGTTTCTAAATATATCTGTATCAACAATTACAATTTCACCTAAATCGAGCTCAATATATATATATATATGTATATATATATTATTAATATATATGTTTATGAATTCGCAATTTAATATGGTAATTTGTTGAATTGGAATTTAATCAAAAATATTTACACACACATATCTATATAATTTGTTAGTGGGAATATGTATTGTTAGCTACTTAACTACTCGTAATGATATAAACCCCTCAGTTAGCATGCCCCCCGGCTGTGATCTTGCACCAGTTCTAATTGAAGATGACCCCCAGCAGGTCAAAAAACACACACACATTCACAAAACAAGAGACTTTCACACACACACACACACACACGCACACATACAATGGCATACGTGGAAAGCGCGTTAAAATGTTTTCTAACATTTCATTAAACAAAGCCCTTTACCATTGCCGTTGTCTGTCATTTGCCCTTGGTTGCCAGCATTATTTACACTGAGAAAAAAGAATTGAATTAATGAATGACGAGGATACTATGTCGCTAATGATCAATATAATGTCAATATTAGAAATTGGAGTTTGTATTTTCATACATATTTTTGAATCGACAAAAAATATTAAACAAGCCAACATGTCACAAATAAACTAAACTAAATGACAGATCAATTTTTAATAACAACATAGCCATAAGATAATGAAAAAATAACAACATAGCCATAAGATAATGAAAAAATAGAATTATCTCAATTTTATCCATAACGTTTGTAAATATTCTTAAAAAGCTTTGGATTTTGACTTCAGTGATACAGTTGCACTCAAAACAATTGAATATCTTTGTTTTTTTCTCATTTAAAATTTTTTCCAATTATTTTGAGGACATCTGTATATGTTTCTGTGAAGAATATCTTCGTAAAAAGTATAAATAAATACCATATTTAATATTTCAATGATTTCGTAAATTTAAAAATGATTTGTAGCCGCATGCGTGTTACGCTTAGAACGATTCTGCGACATATTTTATTCCCAGTGTAACCAAACACACACTCTCACATACAAGCATACATATAACAACATCAACCACGGCACAATACAAACAAAAACAGAAACTACAACAACAAAAACAACTTGGCCGGTACGCTTGGCTTTATCTCATAATAATCTACGCGCATGTGCGGCATATCTTTTCAGTCAATTTCAAGTACATTTTACCTTTTTTGTTTTGTGCCACCGCTGTCGCCTGTTGATGGCTGGAGCTAGAATTCGAGTTCGTTCCAGAGTTGGAGCTGGAGTAAAATTGAGTTGAGCAAACAGCTAGCAGCAGCAGCAGCAGCAGCAGCAGCTACAACAGAAGGAGTAGAGTCAACGGCAATGGCAACGGCAACGGCAAAGGCTTTGGCTACGGTAACGACAACAAGCGCAGGCAACGTTTGTCGGTCAAAATCAAAATCAGCCCCAGCCTTTGTTCCTCCAATTCCGAGAATCGTGGACCAGTTATGAAACAAGTCTGCAACATGCACACACAAACACAAACACACACACACACACACACACACACACACACACACACAAGCAGACGTACACAAACAAGATAAAGAGAGAGCGAGATAGAAACAGAAGGATAGCGTGCGCTGAAAAACAATAAAGAACCAAACCAGAGCCCGGCAACTGCCCAAAGCAATGGGCAATGGGTCTGGGTTCTGGGTTCTGGGATCTGGGTTTCGACTTGCGCCAGGGCCAGTTTCGGTCTCGTCTCGTCTCGTCTCGTCTCGTTAGCTGCATGCGCATGCACAGCGCAAAATACTTTATGCTCTTGCTGGTTACTTCAGCTGCGTCTTCGCGCTTTGTCTGTGTACCTGCCACTTAGCTTTTAGTCTGCGCTACTGCGCACAGTGGCGCACACTGCATAAAAAAGTTACTAAAATTAGAAAAATTTGTTTAGATAAGATTTTGGCATTCTATATGGCTATAAAAATACAGAAGTGAAGAAAATGAATAAAGTAAATCAAAATTTTAAATACTCAGAAAACAATTTTAGAAATATTTTTCTAAAAAATTGAAAATTAAGTCTATCTAAATGTATTAAAAAGAAGAAAGACTTTCTAGTTTTTTCTTGGGCTCATCAGCACATCTCTAGGAAATTTCGGAGCGTGGTTGAATGTAGTAAAATTATCTTAGTCCATAGGTTTACAGACTTGTCTATATCTTTTTTTCCTTCTCAATCTTAATCTCTGATTCTCGCTCTATTGGTTACGTTTTACTTTACCAATAGAGTTAAACAAGTTTTGTCTGATATGTTTTTTCTGAATATCCAAAATCCTTGCAATAATTACTACTAATATAATTTGTGTCTTTAGTATTCTATTTAATTTTTTTTATTATTTAATTATTTTGTATTTTTAAAATTGTGTAGTGTTTTTACTAAACAAATTAAATGCTTATTATTTATTTCTTTAACTAAGCTCTAAATTCTTTTCTGTTTAATTTTCATTTAACTTGTCGTACGTTACAATTCTTGCAACGAAATAATTCGAATGGCCCCACTGTGCACCGCGTCGACCAGTTGCACTCGGTGTACACCGCACTGCGACTGCAACTTAATTTCTCGCAGCCGCAACGCAAGTACTCCATCATGTTTGGGGCGCAGTAAAAATAAATTAACAAAGCCAGTCAGCTAGCAGCGGGGCCAACACTTCCCGACTTCTCTAGCTACCCGATATGGGTTTTAATAACTTGGCCAAGAACAGCGCTGTGCGCTCTCATGACATCAAATGCACAGATGTACAGTCTGTGGATCAAGATCAGTCAACATTTGCTCCATAAATCATTTAGAAACAGAAATGAATATATGTGTATGAAAAAGTTAATACTCTCTAACTACAGAAGTAAAATAGCTTTGTTGAGGACCTCAACTAAAAGACAAGATTATCTCATCTCTTTGTTCGACTGTGCTCTTGGGGACTATCTAACATTTGATAATATCAAATTAATACGAACTTAAATTCAAGCTTGATTTATTTATTACTAATGTGGTTTATTGTTGGAATAAGAAATAGATTTGCATTTAACAAAATCACGAATATTGATTAAAGATTCAGAAGTGAATGGAAAGCCAACAATTCAAAATAAACCAAAAATATATTCTTAAGTCTGGAATGAACATGCTTGTTGCCTTCATATCTTTGATTCTTATTTATAGGAAAGCATTCTAGATATTTAATTGTAGTTGATATTTAATTGCAGTTTATATTTGATATTAAAAATTTTGCAATCTACTATAAAAAATTCTTAAATCATAATTGATGATGAATACATACATATGTAATATACATGGAATACTTTCATTCTTTATGGAATACATTCTTTTCAACACATTGATAATTCGCTTTTTATCTACTTCGAGTGATGAAACAGCAAAGTATTTCATTATGATAATTTGTTTACATCCCAATACATGGAAACGAAAGACATTAAATTTGAAGATACTTGGCTACTTTTTATGGCCACTGTAAGGGTATGCTGTCTGTTTTTTATTTTTTTTTTTCATTAAGTTTTATGCTCTGCTCGGCTCTTGAAATTTATGTGAGACGTTCGTTTTAATCTGCTTGGCGAATTACTGGTAAGAGCTGAGCTGAGCTGAGTTGCCTGTATGCCTGTATGCTATGCAAAACAAGTTGCCACCGACACGTAGGTGGCTTTTGGATACTGAAAAGTGGTTCAACAGCCTCATCTCCTGAGCCTGCAAATTAAGACCTTCCTGCCAGCTTGCGGCTGCGCCGTTTGCGTTCTGCCCTGAAACTAAAGACTCAAGCAACAAACTCGTTGTGTTGCCCAGTGCCCAAAAAAAAAAATCATTGGTTTACCGCTGACGTACACACTTTCACTTGAGTGGATAATGTAGCTCGATTTGGCATTCTATTCTTCTGTCAGCTTTTAATATTCGACGGAAATAGAAAGTAGTGCCTCACTCAAACTTATGCAAACATTTTTTTGCATTTATTTACACGCAAATATAGCCTGAAATTGTTTCGAAATGTGAAATGGCTATTTAAATGAGTTCGCTTGGCATTCTGTTTATGGATCGAAAGTATTTTGCTTGTTAAATATTCGCAAATGGTAATTGAATGAATTGGAATGAATGTATCTCAATTTGAATGATGCATGATGATCCTAAAAAAAAAATACATACCAACAAAAAGAGGTCACAATGCGCTTACAGTTATATCCAGCTAACGAATTGGCATATATATATATATATATATATAGCGTGTCCATTGTATTGTGTATAAGCCTGGTAACCGAGCAGCGCAGAGCGGCAAAGTTCATTGACCAGCGCTTAGCCCGGACACGATCCACAACGTTCAACTGCGAGTTGTGTTGTGTTGTGTTTGTTTGTTTGTGTGTGTGTGTGTGTGTGTTGACCAATGTTCATAAATTTGCATAACTTGCAATTGCTAGCTAAATGGCCATATTTAAGACGCCTTAATATTTCATAAGAGAGACTCGTCATTATTATTGTTATCATAATGATTATGATTATTATTATTATTGGTGCTGTCAACGCTTATGCAACTTGACTCTAGGCACCGCCTGGCGCTTAACTATGGAAAATGCCACACAATCAGTTGCATTGATTTCCCAAAGACTCGAATTATGGACCACGTATACAACAAATACCACAACAAAAGGAAAATCGTTGGACCACATTATTGTTGTTGTTGTTGTTGTTGTTGTAATTGCTGTCACAGCTGCTCCACCATTTCTTATTCAAATTGTAAGCCAAGAAAAAGTCTCACGCGCTGCCCTCGTCATAAAAGATACAAAAGTGCCGAAACAGACAAAAATCAGCTCCGTTGCCTCCAACCACGAGTGTGGCTCAGATTTAAGTTTGCTATTGTGGTTGTTATCACTTTTTTTTTCTTTCTTGTGCTTTTCTGTTCGGGTATTTTTTATTACGTCACGACTCTGCAATACATTTGACAAATTTATTTTTATTAAAGGCAATTTCTTCGAAAGTGCAGACATGAATTGAATTTCGCTTGATTGAGTTGTTTTTTAAGTGCCTCCCCTTGTTAGACGACTATTGTTGTTGCTATTGGTTGGTTGGGGGGGTTTTATTTACGCTGTAGGAATATCTACTGTGCTAATAGACCAGTAAGTAATTTTAATGTATTTGTGTTATGTGTGTACGTAAATTTGATAGCACGTGCAGCTGATTGATATGCATATAAAATAATAAAAAAATAAGTTATTTACATTCATCTTAAACATGTTCGCGATATGATATGAAAAGCTGAAAATATGCAATAAAGAATGCAAAATAATACAATTTCTCATACTTATTCCGATTGAATAGCAGACGAATCTTGAACGGAAATGAGAATAGTTTTTACTTCTTTTATTCTTCGACAACCATCTTCAGTATTTAAATATATTGTCATTTATTAAATAACTTTTGGCTTGCACTAATAGAGTAATGTACAGCTTTATTTTATTTCGAAAAATAGAAAAAAAGATGTAAGTTAAGGGTGCAGGGTATATCCACGTCGAGCATATACCACCAAAGCATTTCTACTTGCTTGTCATTTCATTTGCAATATAAACAATAACAGCTTTTGCCAATGCTTTCATATATTGCTTTCGACGCAAAGAAAAACAACAGCAACAACAAGAACAACAAATCAAAAATAAAAACAAAAAAACTAAAGAAAAAAATCAGCGGAGGGAACAGAAAACCGAATTGAGCTTATTAATGCAAAACGTGGCAGTTGGCACAAGTTGTCACAGTTTCCATTAGGTCATCGCCGCATTTGCATATGTTAGCAGAATCAAAAATGTTTATGCCATGCGTTGTACCAGGCAAGAATGCTCAATACACTGAATAGCTGAAGAGCCAGTATAAATTGCAAAACTGGGAACAACACTGGACACTGGGCAACAGCCGAGATGACCAATTAAGCCCGATTGTGTGAGAAAAGCAAAGAAAGTTGTGCAGGTGCCGCAGCTGAGCTGAGCCCGGCGGCAACTTTCCTTGTCAGAATTCACAGCGAAGACGCAGGAAAATTGGCAATCATTTGTAAACAATGTGCGAGCCGAATCGTGGCTCATGGCTCATGGCTCATGCCTCATGGCAGTGGGTGCGGCAGCGTCAGCGGGTTGAGGGGCGCGGCTGGCCCGTATATACATATGTATCTATTGACTGCTCAGCGTGGTCAGAAAAATAAAAGAAATATGCGCCGCGTGACCCACTTTCAAGTTGTGTTTTGTATCTACTTATTTTTTTTTTTTTTTTTTTGGTCTGTTTGTTTGTTTATTCCACGTCGTTCCTCGTTTCTCGTGTCTGAGTCTCTTTCTAAGCAACAACAAGTTTTGAGGCAAATTAGCCGCCAACAGCTGCAAGAATTATCGACATCGCTCATTGAAAGTTGATTAACCACTTGCCAACTACTTGTGGTCAGAACTTTGAGAATACTTAACTACTAAATGCTCTCTCTCTTATATAATCAAACACTATTTGGCAAAGATAACAGCAAAAGTGTTATTCATTCTTAATTTTTAACAACAATTCAAACGTTCAATGACAGATGCATATATAAATATATACAAAAGATATACAGATGCGGATACAAATAACCATCAAAATGGGTTAACAATTTGTTCGCACTTTTGTGCAATTTACTGGATTTTTGTCTATTGTATTTTAGTAGCATTTATTATTTTTGTCGAAATTCAATTTGAATTTCATTGCTAATCAATGTGAATTGTTTTGTGTGTGTTTGACTATTTTGAAAGTCATCTATAGCTAAAACTGACTCTTCAATTTATCTTAGTTGTCTGTCGCATCCAGTGCCAAAGTCCAAAAATTTGTCTGTCATTAGCATATTGAGCCATCAGATACCCTACATAAAAATATAATTAAAATTAAAATTGTGAATATTGTTAAAAATATAATATTTGAATAAAAGCCCCATTAAGCATATCAAAGTTTTATTTACATTTTGAAATTCCCCGTCTTGTGTTTATTAAGGGGTATATTTTCTGGACTCAGGTGGCTGCTTTAGCTGCGTGCAATGTTGCGAGCTGTTGGCTTATGGCACGACATCAAAGTGACTAAGCAACTTTGTGTCAGCAACACTGCTGCAGCTGTGTGTTGCCAGTGGATATGGATATGTGGATATATGTGGACGTAGAATAACTGCACTTTTGTTGCCATTAGTTTAGCAACAATGATATTGAGTTTGTTGACAATGCTAACGGATGTTGGCTCAGCTGCATGTTGCAGTCATTTGTCCTTTTGGCCATTCACTTTACTTATCCGTCATTTGTACGAAAGAGAGAGAGAACGAGAGAGAGAGAGAGAGAGAGAACGAGAATGAGTGGATGAGATAGAAAGAAATAGACCTTCGTGAGAAAATGTGTGAGGAAAACCCAGCAAATAGCCGCTATTTCCGCATTTGCACACAATGCGTACGTTGAGAGGCAAAACGCAGTCAAGGGCCAAGCTCAGTTCATGGTAACATGTAATTGGCCTAGGTCATGAGAAAATGGATCAATGGCGCAGCCAGATTTTTTTTGTTCAAGTATTTTAGAAAGTAAATACGAAACCTACTTCGAGAGAGAGTTAAATGATCTTCAAGCAAGTATAAGGTCCGATGATATCAGTACATTTTAAGCCTGATTCAATACTTGAACAGCGTTTAAAACCTGGTCCGCTGTCATTAAAAAAAACTGCTGTATTGAATATAAATAATTTACGATTTCGCATTTTCACTTAAAAAATGTTTTTAAATTTAATAAATATAATAACTAATGATAACATTTTTGAATCTAATTTATTTGTACATTAAACAAATACGTTTAAAATTTAATACAAATATTCTTGAAAAAATAAGAAAACATTTATTGTGTTTTTCCAAAAACTGGGTTTTTAAATTATAAACACAAAATATGTCTATTTTTAGGATGTTTTAATATATGCAGATAAAACTCTAACGTTAGCTTTTGATTATATTATTATTAAACATAAGTATTTAAAGAAATCACATATACAACAATTTTAGATCCAACAACTAACAATTTGTTTCTTTTCTTATGCATTGCAGTTGACAGATGAAGTTGTGCGTAAGAAGGGCGAATACCAAAAACATTTGGAGGGCTACAAGGCGTTGCGCACGCGCTTCGAAGAGCACTACATAAAAGGTGAGTGTCCCTATTGGAACAGTGGTGTATTAGTTCACTAATGAATCAATTGCAACCTTTAGCACCCAGTCGAAGTGGTCGCAAACTGGACGATGTTCGAGATAAATACCAGAAGGCCTGTCGTAAATTGCATCTCACGCACAACGAGTACGTGCTGTCTATCACGGAGGCCATTGAGGTGGAGAAAGATTTCCGCACTGTGCTGCTGCCGGGTTTGCTGGAGCATCAGCAGTCGGTGCAGGAGAGCTTCATACTCTTGTGGCGCAACATACTCTTGGAGGCGGCACAACATGGCGATCTGACTGCCGACAAATTCAAAGAGATACAGAAACGCATCGACACTGTGATAGGCGGCATTAATCCAGCCGAGGAATACGGCGAGTTTACAGAGAAACACAAGTAAGCAGTATACACAGTGAACAATTATAGTTTAATAATAGCTCTTAACAATTTCATTATATTCGTAAATTAAGCAAGTAAAATATTTTTAGTTTGTCCAGTAGTTGATCGAGTCTATGTATATTTAAATCAATATCAATATCATGTAGCTTTCATAGAAACAATTTAGATTTCGGCAGTTTGACTCCAGTGTACAATCTTTGGTGTGCCTAAGATGGCCGATCTTTCTTAATTTTGTTTTCTGTGTACCACTTTTATAAATTATTTCATTTTAACTTGCAGAACTTCACCCGCAACGCCGCTACTCTTCCAATTCGATGAGACACTCATTGAGGATATACCCGGCAAGCTGACCGCCAGCACCCTGACCGTGGACAATCTGACAGTGGACTGGCTGCGCACACGTCTGCTGGAGCTGGAGTCCGCCGTGAAGGAGTGCCAGGAGCGACAGCTGAAGATGATCGAGCATGTGAATGGTGGATCACCCGTTGCGAATGGCAGCATCATATCCAATGGCAGTGGGACATCCAATGGCATACAGTCCAACAAAGATAGCCAGAAGTGTGTAGCTAAAAACCTTATATTTTATTCAAAATTTATTAATCATCTCTCTTTCGCTCTTTCGCTCAACCAGTCGGCAATCGAAGGACCTCAATGCGATGCGGTGTCAGGAGAAACAGAAACAGAAACTTGTCGATATGATCAAGTGTGCACTGAACGAGGTCGGCTGTGAGGAGCTGCCCTCGGGCTGCGATGATCATCTGTCGCTGGAGCAGAACTTCATTGAGCATGGCTTCAACAATGAGCAGCAGGTAGGTGCCACTTAGTAATCCGTTGGCATTGGTTAGCCATAAGTCGTAGTGAGGTTGTGGGTCACCATTAAATATGAACTAATACTACATTGAACTATGTATTTCTATTCAACTGGATGCCGCTCCCTCTCTCTCCACACACACACACACACACACAAACACATTAATCTAACCCAACATTTGAAATGAATCATTCCGTTCATCGGAAAACAGCGCTCCAACTCCACTAGCTCACCAGGCCTGGGCATTATGACTGAGCTGATGCGACGTGGTGGCGTCTTAACGCTCCTGCGTGGACGTGGTCGTCACTTCAAGCGCAAGTCAACGCCACAGCCAGCGACGCCGATGACCAGGACACGTCTGGGTCGACACTCGAAGATGCAGCCACGCTCACAGAGCCTGGGATCGTTGTCGGTAATTACGGATGCGCGTAGTCCTGCACGTTATGAGTCCATTACTGCTACTAACCCACTGCGTCTGGCGGCCAGCGTGCACTATCTCGGCGAGGAGATAGTGCTCAGCTCGTCGCCGCCGGCGCTGCCTCGTTTGCGACGCACCCAATGTTCCATGTTGTGTTTGGGCGAGGACGAGGAGCCGCTCGAGCCGTTGTTGTTGTTGCCAGTGTCCTCGCCCGCTTCCCACAGCCAGCTAACAAACGCTGCCATTACTACTAACACCAATAACAATCACATCTATGCGGACTTGGAGCTAACCAGCAAGCAATCAGATCCAAATGTGGACGTGGACAGCATTGTCAGCGAAGATGATGGTGTGATGAAGCGTCAACAAATTGAGATTGAGATCAATTGCGTGGAATCGGAAGAGTTGCAAACAGTGCCTCAAACATCGATCGATGCGCACCTGGACAGAATTGATGAGCTGAATCGCGCACTGGACAATCGCCTCAAGCGCAGCTTGCATCCTACATCGACTCCGACCAGCCCCATCGATGTGAATGCCATTGAAAATGCCGATGAGAATGTAAATGTGCGGCAAATGGATCCCATTGACGTCGACGTGCAGGCGAAGCGTAGCTCTAGCTCCAGCTCTGAATGCCGCTCCTCGCAGCTAAGCGGCAAAGAGGGAGGACATTCCAAGAAGCGTTCACTATCCTTTACGCAAAAGTCAATCAGCAACATCATTAGCAACATCAGGGAATTCTCCAAGAGTCCCCTCGCACGCATCGCCAAAAGTGCAACTCTCAACGAGGAGCCAGATGCAACAAAGCTGCCCAGCGAGACAAGCAGCGAATCTCATACTCAGCATAGTAACACAAATAGTAGCCAAAGTAGTAATAACAACAACAACAGTAACAATAACAACAATCACAATCCGAATACGAATACGAATCCGAATCCGAATCCTAGCCAATCGACAATCATAAGGAGCACGATTTCGACAACAATAACAACAACATCCACATCCACAACGTCCACGACGCCGTCCAAGGAAACCTCAAGACTGAAATTTAAAGTGCCAAAGATACAAAAGAAATCGAAAGCCATACGTAACACATTCCGTTCCAAGCTGCTCAGCTTTCAGCTGAGACGCTCGAAGCCGTGCAAGCAGTGCACGAAGCGACGTCGCATCCATCCCAGCAAAAGTGTCTTTGACTTTGCCAAGGAATTCGAAACGGAGCCGGGACAGACCGAGGAGCAGGAACAGTTCTGCAGCTGTCCCGGGCCACTGCCAAAAGTCAAGCCAATGCGAATGCGCGGCCCAAAGGATCGTTCATTTGAGACGCACAGCTCCGAGGAGCTGGACGATGACGAGAATAACGAGGAGGAGGACAACGACAATGGGGACAGCAGCAGCGACGATGTGCTCAGCATGAAGGAGCACTGCTATTGTGTGCCCAGCTTGGCGGCGAGTGTGAGTAGCGAGCCCAGGTCGAGATCAACTAAAATCGAGGCCGAAATCGTCAAAAAGCACCCTCTACAGTATCTAAACTGAACACCACTGTCCGCCAGATGGCGGCACTGTGCACCTGATCGCCTGTTCCATTTCGTAGTCATTGTAGTGCATTGCATGTTGATTGATTTGCATGTTCAACTTTTTCTTTTCAACTTCCTCTGTTTTCAATATTGAACGCGTAACAAGTGCTTGACAAAGAATACGAGAAATATCTAACATAATAAATAAATTATTTTGAGAACTCAGACGCAAGTGCGAGCGAGGGCTGCTTAAACATTTTCCAAGTACTCAAACAACAAATAAGACCCTTAGCAAGTGAAAAAAATTATTACACCAGGTTACAATAACGAAACTTTCTTAATTAGCACAGATAATGGATTGTACTACAATTAAGTTATAAGCTTTTCTTGACTTAATGGTTTGCTATGTAATGGTTACTTCAACTTTAAAAAAAAATTTATGCTCGCAATTATTCCGAGTTATATTTAATAGTATTAGTTAGATTAGATTAGTTAAATTTTAAATTGAAAAAAAATTATGTGTCCTTATTATTATTATTTTCTAATGTAAAATATTTAAATGTGATTTCGAGTATTTTTTTTATAGTAAGGAAGTAAAATGGCTTGCCAACAGAATGTTTTTAAAATAGTCTTCTTGATAAACGACCCTCTGAAATATATTGCTAAATTTACTTGTGCGTGCCTCGAGAGAAAGAGAGGAACATGTTTAACTGAGAATATGGGCGAAATCCAACAAAACAAATTTCATTCAGTTTTCGTAGATCTCGCGAGTGGCTAAGACGTTAAGCACCAGAAAGATTTGATCTATAAGGCAGATATATATATATATGCAGAAAGACATACGTAGAAATGTTTGGCGTCTGTTTGGCCAGTGAAAAGTTGGAAATAATTTGACTTTAATATAAATAGTGCGCGCTCGTATTTGGTTTTTTCCCTTGGCAAATAAGTATTGTGTTGCGCAAATAGCTGGGCTTGGGCTTTCAGCATGAGTAGCAGCACCACTTCCAGGCAAAGCAGCAGCTGCAGCGGCGCCGCAGATAGTGGCATCTTTGAGTCCATTGTTTTTGCCGGTCGCCCAGTGCCGCCGGTGCGCAGAAAGCGGCCCAAATCCCAACTGTTTGTGAGTCACTCGAAGACCTTGAACATTGTCATATTATTTCAATATTTGATGTAGTAACAATTTATTTATTTTTATGCACCGTTTAAGATTTTGAGTATTTTCTTGTGCGTTCTATGTATGTATTTTTGGATAACGCTTTTTAGGCTATTCTTTTAATACGCCTGCATTTTCTTCACAGATATTTCCCACCCACACATTTCCGTTTGGAAATGGAAATGGCGTGTGAAATTTTTAATTTGTGCTTTGCATGTTTAACTTAATTGCATATAAGAATATTTATTTTCAAAAGGCATTTCACTAAACATTCCAATTATCAATACTTATAGCTCTCGCTATCAACAAATCGGCCGCTTTATGAGGAGGAGTGGTTCCATGGTGTCCTTCCCCGCGAGGAAGTCGTCCGTCTGCTGAACAACGATGGTGATTTCCTTGTCCGTGAAACCATCCGCAACGAGGAGAGCCAAATTGTGCTGAGTGTCTGCTGGAACGGTCACAAGCATTTCATTGTGCAGACCACGGGAGATGGACACTTTCGGTTCGAGGGTCCTCCCTTTCCCAGCATACAGGAGCTTATCATGCATCAGTATCACTCCGAATTGCCCGTAACTGTCAAATCCGGCGCAATTCTACGCCGACCCGTCTGCCGTGAACGCTGGGAGCTAAGCAACGATGATGTCGTGCTGCTGGAGAAGATTGGCAGGGTAAGATTTACTCATTCACTCTCGGAACTAAATACAATAATTTATATTTTTTTAGGGTAATTTCGGCGATGTCTATAAGGCCAAGTTGAAGTCCACTAAACAAGATGTGGCCGTCAAAACCTGCCGCATGACCCTACCCGATGAACAGAAGCGTAAATTCCTGCAAGAAGGACGCATCCTAAAACAGTATGACCATCCAAATATCGTCAAACTCATTGGCATTTGTGTGCAAAAGCAGCCCATTATGATTGTCATGGAATTGGTGCCGGGTAAGTCCAATATACAAACATTTTAGATCGGATAAATTATATAATTTTTTCTATCAGTTGAAAAAATGTTCCTAAAGAGTTCAGGAGCTGTTAAAAATATTCCACAAGTTTCCCATTTTTAATGCTTTCGGGGTATACAAATTATTTCTGATCAAGAATTTATATTCCTTTTGTGATGCAAAACTTCAATCTAAAAAATCATCAACTTCTAAGCAATAAATAAATCTTAGGAAATATTATTTAAATTTTCGATAAATAATTAAAAACACTAAATATATTTTATTTTTACTCTTCATTTTCAAGCCTCAATTCTTTTATTGTACTCTTTTAATACACTTCTTTTATTAAATAAACTGGAAGTAAAATAAATTTGATAATGGCTTTTATAAAGCAAATTTAGCCATAGAAATTATTTACAAAGATTAGTGAATGTTTTCTTGAAATTGTGAAAGTACTTATAAAATCTGTAGAAATTCTCTTGTGGCTATAAAACATTTTGTGGAAATATTTATAACATAAAGATAATTTTCTTGCGTTTATAAATCCATTTCTTTCCATAATCACCGGTGAATATCCATCAATCGGATAAATACTTCTTTTAAGTGTATAACTTCTTTAATCCCAAAAACCCCATTATGAGATTCATATCTATAACGTTTGCTCTAACGAATATTTCAATATTTATCATTCAGGTGGATCCTTGTTAAACTTTCTGCGCAAAAACTCCAATGCACTCCAAACGCGCCAGCAGATGGGCATGTGCCGGGATGCGGCGGCTGGTAAGTGTCACTCCAACCCATCCACTAAAACACCAACCTACATCCACACCCACAAAATTGATTACTTGTTGTAATGTATTTTAATCGTGAATCATGATCGATTCTAGGCATGCGTTATCTGGAGTCAAAGAACTGCATACATCGCGATCTGGCTGCACGTAATTGCCTTGTGGACTTTGAGCATAGCGTTAAGATCTCTGACTTTGGCATGTCACGCGAAGAAGAGGAATACATAGGTGCGTACAAAACCACATATCATATTATATGGAGAGGATTGAACAAACTTTTATTCTCCATGCAACAGTTTCCGATGGCATGAAGCAAATACCAGTCAAATGGACTGCACCCGAGGCGCTTAACTTTGGCAAATACACAACGCTCTGCGATGTTTGGTCCTATGGCATTCTAATGTGGGAGATATTCTCCAAGGGCGACACACCATATTCGGGAATGAGTAACTCACGTGCCAGAGAACGCATCGATACAGGTACGTGCCACAATGTAGATGCCTTTGTTATTAGCTTCAGTGATTCAAAATATACAACTACAACTTTATTTGCATTATTTAAAACATATACAACTTAAACTACTACAAACCAAATCTAATTCAATTTGAATTGGATATCTCAGCTACAGAATATCAGAGACAATATCCAAAATTTATCAAAAAAAACCTTTCAAAAAAATTATAATTCCACCCGGAAGATCGAAAAATATACGGAAAACGGTCATATGAATCCATTATTAAAATATATCATTATTGAAAAATATTGTATCTACTTCAAACTTGATTTGAAAGCTGTGTATTAATTTATATATCAACAAGAAAAATGGTTTTGCAAATGATATGCTAACAATTAAAAATAATCGGACACATCTTAAAATTCGTAATAATTTCATACATTAAATAAACACACAAAAAATCACGAAAGTTAGTCACATCATTTATTTTGGTTTATCTTAAATCCATCAATCGAAAATAAGACATTGTTGTCTTTCAAAAATATCAAATTGCTATTTTAATGTATGCACAAATGTATGCCATGTGGAACCAAGCCTACTATTTATTCGTACATCGAACATTTTTCATATACAAGGCTATACTTTTTGGAAAGGTAATTTAATAACCTTTCAAATCCCGTAAAATAAGAACAGGTTTCATACAGATAGTATAGTATAGCATAAGCAACCTGACAATAACTTTAAATATTTCGAGAAAATGCATATGTGCCATAACTTAAAATTCCTTTGCAAGTTCAACATTGTTGTATAACTAGTATTGACATTTGTGTAAACTATTTTGCATATTCCTGTAGGATATCGGATGCCAACACCCGAGCACACACCACCGGAAATGTACCGTCTGATGCTCAAGTGCTGGGCAGCCGATGTGGAGTCTCGTCCGCATTTTGATGAGATCTACAATGTGGTGGATGCGCTGATCCTTCGCCTGGATAACAGTCAGTAGGCGTCGCAATGAATGCAATATGTTTTCTGAAAGTGTAATTATTAATCTAAATAAGTACTCAATATAGTTTTTAGTAAGCGCTTTTAAAGTATGTCACTTCTTAGAACTAAACAACGAAATGCCTGTATTTATAAAATACTATATACATACAATATTCGATAATTACATATACTTTACATAGATTTTAGCATATGAAGGATATTTATATAAATATGCATATATATATATATAAATATATATATATATATTTTATAGTCGTGTAACTGTATATTTTTACATATGTGTGTGTAATATGCTGTGTGCCTGTTTATGTGTGTGCTTGTGTGTATATGTCCGTGTGTATGTGTGTGTATGTGTCTGATTTGTTGTAACGAATCCTTATTGTGCCAAAAACAGCAGATAAAGAAGCCAGAGAACTTTTCGAAACTGAACGTGTGCTTGATGAACTCTTAGCGTTAAGGTCTTGAATTTATATACATATATATAATCTTTAGTTGTTTGTATTTAACTTTAAGCATATGTAAAATATTCAGTCTTGCCTCATCCTGTGCGTTAAGCGTTAGCTGGATCCTGGTTTGACTTTATATTTGAATTGTATATTTATTTTATGCTATTTACATTTATACTACGTTTACAATTCTATTTACATACATTCAAGCTCTAAGTTAAAGCTCAAATTCTTGCAACGCTTTGCAAAATTTGTGCAACAATAAAAATGAAAATAATTAAAAGATCCTACACATGGGGTAAATCATTTATCTCTCCGAATTTTCATTGTGCTCAAGTGCCATTGGAACATCGCAGAACTGCACTTTCGAATAGAATTTCTTTAGCTCGTTCTTCAACTCCAGACTATGGGTCCAATCCACGGTCTCGCAGACGACCTTCACCTCCACTGTATAGATATCGCGTAGCCAGGCACGCTCATGCATAATATCCTTGATAGAGACGCCCACGCGGACAAGCAGGGCACACAGATCATTAATGCCACCCGGACGATCGCTGACCTCCACATTAAACTTGACCAAACGACCCTCGGCGGCCAATCCACGTTCCAGACAACGACCAAAGACTGTTGTATCTATATTACCACCGCAGAGCAGCACAACAACTCTGGAAATGAAAAATAAAATCGGTCATGAGTAATGGAAACACGCTTGGTCATAAATCTCTAATTGCTCACTTCTTGCCCTTTAGGTCGTCCAAATGGCCAGATAAAATGGCAGCCAGTCCAGCGCCTCCGGCACCTTCAACCACACACTTCTCCTCCTCCACCAGACGTAGGATGGCCACCGCTATCCACTCCTCCTTGACCACCACCATACGATCAATTAGTGGCAGGGCTGTGGCATAAGCATTAACACCCACCTTGGGCACGGCGAGGCCATCAGCCAACGTGTTTTTGATCGATGTACTTATGGGCCCATTATTCTGCATGGCATTTGTAAAACTGGCGCACTTCTCGGATTCCACACCCTAAATAAATACATGTATATAATTAAAAACTTATTAAAATTGGTTTATTTAATGAGGAAAAATGAAAGAAAACAAAGAACCCATGAAATACGTTTTATTTTTTGACTACAAAAAGCTCAAAAATTAAGCATTAATTTCAGAGCGATATCTAAAACCATAACTTTTAAAATGTATCTTTTTAATACAACGCTCTGAGAAGTAAACAGAAAAATAATTTATAAGCCATGAAATACGTTTTATATTTTTGACAAAAAAAAACTCATAAATTACGTTTTAATTTCAGAGCAATAAATAATTCATAATTGAAATTGAAAAATATCTTTTTACTTTAACGTTCCCCCGGTGTAAATACCTATTTAAAATACTCACAATTATTTTTGTTTTGGGCGAGAGTGCCTTGACAGCTGTAGCAATGCCTGCAATAAGTCCACCACCGCCCACTGGCACCACAACGGCGTCCGGCTCTGGCACCTGCTCAAGAATTTCCAGGCCAATGGTACCCTGGCCGGCCATAATGTGCGGATGATCGTAGCCATTCACATATAGCAGCTCCTCCTCCTTGGACATACGCATGGCCAGTGACTTGGCCTCCCCCATATCCCGCCCTTCGACCACTACACGTGCCTTGTAGTTGCGGCACTTTTGCACTTTCATAATTGGTGCCGCCTTTGGCATTACCACGGTGACAGGAATGGACAACTTCCAGCCATGATAACACAGTGCCAGAGCATGATTACCCAACGAGGCGCTGATCACTCCCTTGCGCTTCTGTTCGTCCGACAAGCTGAGCAGAGCATATCTCGCCCCACGCTCCTTAAAGCTGCAAATGGTAGAGATCAAGATTATCGTTTTATCACATGGTTTCCCAAATTTGCAGCTGAAGTATAATAATTAATGTGATAAGATCGTATCAGACCTGTTTAAGCGGACGCCGATTACTAATAAGTTAATTGGCTTATTATTTTAGGATCCATAAACTGTAATCTTATCGGAATAATTTAACTTCAATTAGGCTCGTTATTAATATGCACTTTAAATGATAATTATAATTGATTTGCAATGGGAAAGAAACGCATTAAAATATCTCAGTGATCTGCATGCCATCGAATAAAATATTATAAAATCAACGATTGTAAACTAAATACAAGGTTTCTCATATACTAGAAAATACATTTCTAAATAGAATATATGTTCCTACTTGATTATTATTATATGCCTTATCGCTAGACGGCTAATATTTGCTAGACAACAATTATTATATATATACATATATATATATATATATACCCACCTATAGACATACATTAGAAACAAACTGCGTTTTTGTACTTTGACCCAAAATCTATGAACAATTTAATGAGGCAGTCTTCGAAACGAAAATGTATGCAAATGTGCCGAAGTTCTCTGCTAAAAAAAGTAACCAGTGCCAAGAAATTTACCAGAATAAATGGCAAGAATTTTGAATCGAGATACATTTGTGCATTATATAATGATCAAGCTCACCTGCCCGTATATTGAAGAAAGTCCTTTTTCAAATATAAATCCATGCCGTACGAATCGGACGATGTTGACTTCTACAAATTTAGGGTTAATCGCTGCCGCATTGATGATTTCATCATGATAACTTACTGGACAGGGAGTACGCTCCACGCCGCCCTTTATTAAGAAGGCGGCCGATGTGACATCGTGAAACGAAATGCGTTGCGGATTATTCGGATCACAAAAGGGATCGAGAATTTCTTCAACTCCGCCCGAGACGTGCCGAGTCCTGGTGTGTGGAACAGCTAGTTCCGTTTTAGTTCCATTCGTTTTGCTAGCGTCTGCGCCATTTTGGGCGCTTTTGCCATTTTGCGTTTCCACTTTCACTGTCTGTGACATTGTTTTGATATGACGCGATGCAGAATTCGATTCCAATGACGCCACTATTCCCGACGAGCGATCGCATACAACTGTTCAAAACGGGAAGACATGTGTACATTTATAAATGCCAATCAATTGAGAGTGCTTAGGATCATAAAACAGCAGCTATTGCGTCGAAGCCCAGTCATTTTATGGGATCGCGCTTGACGACTGCTGATAAGCGTCATTTTTGTAACAGCAACTGAAAATAATAACAATGATAAGGCTTGCACAGGCTATTTTGGCAACATCATCAAAGGCGCTGTCGATTTCACTTTCAATTCTAGCTTCAGCGGCAAATATCGATCTCAATGGTTCAATAACAACAATATGCCTGCTTATCTACAGTTAAATATAGTGCACCCCTCTTGGCCAAAGTAGAATTTATAGCTAAACTCGTGCCTCTACATATTATGCCAAATTTTTGATGGTGATTGATGACTAGAAGGATCCACTCGGCTTTGCATATGAAAAATAGAATTATTTACAGCATTTTAACATTTCATTTGTTTTCCCAATTTTAGCTTAAGAATTGCAAATTATCATTTTAATCGAGTCGAAAGGTTACTACTTGGTAATTATTGCTAAGTAATAATTTTGTAAAATACAAATTAAATAAAATTATTTTATTAATTTTTTAAAAAGTTTTGTCAACTATTATTAATAATTTGCTTATTCTGTTGACTACTTTGCTTTCAAGTTATCTAATTTTGAGTCTACACTCAAATAATAAGGACTAGCAGTCTATACGCCATGACCCGGTAACAGTACCCCTAAAGAATATTCAAAAATTCAGCGGATTAGTACAACAACAAATTTGCTAAACATTTGTTGATAAGAGCAAATAAACACATGTCAGACACACCCAATTATTTCATTTTGGGGGCACTACCTAAACAACACAGCTTATCTTATCATCACATGAGCACAACAAAACACTAAACAGAGATGCAAACAAATGGTCACTTTAATAAAAGAATCACCATGCGATGGCGCAAAGTTCACATGCGTATAATATTTGACGACTAAATATCTTTAGATTTCGATGCTCGGACATATTTGTGGGCGTGGTGGCAGTCGTTTGCTCAGCCTGGTCAATATTTACTACACGCTAGAATATTCTTGCAGCAACCGTATAATTGTTTTAATATAATTGGTTTTTCTATTTCTATTGCCTATATCCTATAAGCCTGGCAATTATGACAACAAAATGGTAAAGAAGACGATAAGTCCGAATCAAAACTTTAGATTGATTTCGTATCATGTAAAATATTTTTAAATAAAAACAAACAACAACTTGATTGTTAATCTGTTAAAAATATTTTCTTTAAGCAGCATTTTCAAGGATTTGTCTGTAAATATTACAAGATAAATGCAATTTGTCCTTAATTTATGTAAATAATCCCTGGGAAGTTTATAATCTTTCTACATTGTGTATTTATACAACTTAAACCGATACAGTTTAAAACAAACGCACGTTAAAATAGAGTACTCGATATTTATTTTAATTTGTCGCCGATTGTCCTCAATTCACATCAGACTGTTATCGAATCGTCTATCGCAACTCAGTTTGCCACTGCGTCGTCTGCAAGCTATCGGAATTGAGTTCCTCGTGCCGAAATAAGTGAGATACGTAAACAACCGGCTAATTTTCACCGATCTCACTTTAAAGAAGCATTTAAAATCCACAATATACGACAACATTGAAAAATGGGCAAAACTTCAAAGGATAAGCGGGATATATTTTATCGATTAGCCAAGGAACAGGGATGGCGCGCAAGAAGTGCCTTCAAACTGCTACAAGCTGATGAAACGTTTAATTTATTGGAGGGTAAAATATTTTTAAATCTCAAATGTGATCCTATCATGACTACATATGTTTTTTGATACACAGGTGTCGAACGGGCCGTTGATTTATGTGCCGCACCTGGCGGCTGGTCCCAGGTGCTATCAAGGCGCATGTACGAGACGCGAACTGTCGAGGAACGGGAGAAAGTGAAGATCATCGCAGTGGATACGCAGGGCATGGCACCCATTGATGGTGTCACACAGTTGCGCGCCGACATTACCAAAGAGTCAACAGCAGAGGCAATTATTGATTTTTTTGGTGGCAAAAAGGCGCAATTGGTTGTCAGCGATGGCGCTCCCGATGTCACTGGTAGTCACGATTGGGACGCCTATATGCAGGCGCAGCTGCTCTTATCCGCGTTGAGCATTGCGACCTACATTCTCGAGGAGGGCGGCTCCTTTATGGGTAAAGTATACCGGGCAGCGAATACCAGCAAGGTCTACTTGCAGCTGCGGCGCTTCTTTAAGGATGTGTGCGTCTTCAAGCCATCCGCATCCCGCAACTCAAGCATTGAAGCATTTGTGGTAGCCCGCCAGTTCAGTCTGCCGGCTGGGCATGTGCCATGCAATCTAATTACGGAATGGTACAACAGACCCGAAGAAGCACTAAAAAACACCACAGGAAAGCAAGGTGAAGATGTCGTCTGCCTACCTTTTGTGGCCCACACATGCGAATATGATGCGGATCTCAGCTATGACTTGGTATGAACAATAACTACTGCAATAATACATAATCTAAATAATTAATTTTTATTGTAGGATGACGATTATAAATATCAAGAGGCGGTGCAAAAGCCATTGACTGCCGCCTACCAGGAAGTGTTAGAGAAAACCAAACATGTATCCCTTAAATACGATTCCTTTATTGTGCGGCACGATGAGGAGCCGCCAGAGTCCTATGTTATGGAGCAAAAGGTATCAAGTTGCTATAAGCAGACGCCACCGGCAGACAAGCGTGAGAAGGCGGAGCAAAGTGAAACGAGCCACGATGAGAAGGCGCCACCGATCGATGCTTTGGTGCAAGGTGCCAGAAGTCGCGAGTCTAAGCAATGTGATTAAAATAAGCACACTTAGGTCTTAATTATGAAATAGTTATTTTTATAAGCAGCACATAGATCACTTTTCCAAATGTCATGTCGTCATGTATACAATCTGTAGGTGTGTGTCTCAGTGAACCGATTTTTAAGAATTTTGTTGGGTGTGTTTAGAATCTAAAAGAGGTCGTATCTTGCACACTAATATTAATCTGTAGTGCATTGTATAAAATCGCTTAAGTTTTAAGAATTTAAAAAGTTTTTGGGAATCCAAATATAGTACTCTGTATATTTTTTGACTTGTCTTCAAAGAAAACCAAAAGCGTGAAAAATCAACAATTTTATACAAAGTGCGGATTATGTGATCATCATATTTCCAACTTCAAAGGAATTAATTTACAATTCATTCAGTTCTTCATAAATGCTGCGCGGCCAGTTTCTCTGATGGTTTGACTCCATATTTGTAGACTTTGTTGAGACTCTCAGGAAAGTCAGGTAAAAGATTATTGAAATTCTCTACATGATGTGTATGCTGCTCCGTCCAAATGCCATCGCCCGTAAAATGAAACTCAGATTCGATGAGATACAAAATAAGCGTTAATATCTCATTATTGCTTAATTGATGAACATCGGAGACTGGCAGTTGAAGCTCTTCCATGGCATCAGTCGCTTGCAGCAGCAACAATTTTTCCTCAATGCGTTTGCTACAATGCAAAAAATATAGCATTAAGCAAGCTTATTAATAAAAGAGGCAGGCATTCCTACTCACATTGGATACAGCAAAAGGTGTATGTTATTGAAAATCTCCTCAAGCTCAAATTTTTTGCTGAGTAAGTATTCCAGACACTGCTTGACATGCAGTACGGGTGTGTGACACCAGTTTGGATGACGTGATAGCAAATTGCGCAGAATCTGCTCGTCTTTTAGAAGCATGTTACGCAGATAGACAACAATGTCGCGACCCTTTGTTCGATCCGAGCCATCGCGTGCAAATCTATTAAAGTAAAAGAATGTAAGTTGAACATATTCTTATTCATTTTAGTTGAATAAATTAATAGTTCCACTCACTTGGCAAATGCTTCAGAGCCACAGGAGAGTATGTGCAATGAGGCGCAGCGGACTTTTAGCTGATTTAAATAGTCGAGACGCAGGCGAGCCTTGTTCTGGTAGTGCACCAAGCGGAGTACACGCGGATTGCTGCCTAGCGCCTGAAACTGCTCGATTTCATTTAGATCGCGAAGGCGCTCCAGCACCGTATCTGGCCCCAGAGTAAGCACTTCGAGACAGCGTAAGACCGCATCCTCGCTGATCCCAAAAGAGCGGACATGCTGCAGCGTTTGCTTCAGACCATCACAGGTGGACATCAAGATCTTTGGCCTGCGATGTCCAATGTCGCGTATATCGTGGCCATTGATTGTGGGTATTTCATGAAGAATGCGGCGCACATTGTCTGCATCTGCGTACAGCAGGAAACAGTTCTTACGCAGCCGCTCCTCCGAAAATTTAAACGCATTGCTCAGCAATTCGACCGTATCCTGGACGGAGCGAAAGCTCTTATGACGTACACGGGAATAGACGCGCCACAGCTTCTGCAGATCCGCATCATCCATTTGCAGGCGTTCCCGCAGATACACATTGAGCATCGATTGGCGCAACGCCTTCAAGGTGACGCCCTCATCGACGTCCTCGTGCAGCAGCTTGACAGTCGTGAAGCATTCAATCAGACGCTGAGGCACATTCATGTCGTATGATATAAAGCGGTGGGCCTTCAGCACACCAATTGGCTTGTTGATAACTGTAACATATTTGGATAAGGTTTGTATGGTGACATTCTCGAAACCGCACTCGACGAGCACACTGTGGCGATTGGATAGCGTTGAGGCGCCATAGTAAATGATCATCGGCTTTTTAACAATATCATCAACACTATATTTCAATGACTTCAATGTGTCATACGAATTGAGTAAATCTTTTCGCTTGATCGTTTTCAGTTCGGGATGTTTCTCGAGAGCGGCTGCCCAAGTGCGATAACTACTGCCTGAATGAGTTACATATATTAGGTATTCATTCTTCTATTGCTTTTGCTTTAATCTCTCACCAAGCGTTCGCGCCAAATAGTTGGGATTCAAAGAGCCATCAGTGGTTGGCAGTTCTGAGCTGCTTGCCGGCTTTGATTTTGGCTCTTTGGCGGCAGTCTTCTTAACCGTTGCCAGACTGCGCGTAACATGGAAACAACTGCGTATCAGCAATTGTGCTGGGTTTTGACTATTCCGTAACAGCATATTTATAGCATTTAAATTAAAATTTGATAAAAACTAGAGCACAACATGCAACATATGAGCTGCACATCAATTCACAATAATTATTCACAATAAACAACGAACAGCTGACACGGCGCTGCCAACCTGCGTTTATCCTTGCAAGCATCGTCAAATTGCAAACAGTTGGCATTGACTGAACGGCGGCTACACGTGCGTGAATTAAGTTGATAAAATAACAATAAATTAGCATGTCGCTCTTACGCATCAGGTATGTTTCTTACAATTGCCAAATTCCGTGCAGATAACCGTAATTTCTTGATCTGCAGAAAACCCAAAACCCGCAAGGGCAAGAAAGTTCTGCTGGCCCGCGAGCCGCAGCTCATCGAGTCGGCTCGCAGCATGTTGTTTGTGGACGGACGCAAATGCAGCGGAAATGTGAAATTGTGCATGAGGGATCTGCAGCAGCTGAAAAAGCCACTGGTTAAGATTCTACATCGCAAGAACGACATTACACCCTTCGATGATCCCTCCTCCTTGGAGTTGTAAGTGAATTGTCATTTAAAATTTAACACAATCCGAATCCGACAATTGTCTCCATTTTGTTTTTAGTTTGACTATGAAAAATGATACGGCGCTGTTTACATTTGGATCGACGTCGAAGAAACGTCCTGACAACATTCTCATTGGTCGCATCTTCGAGAACGAGGTGCTGGATATGTTCGAGCTGGGGATTAAGCGATATCAGTCCATTGCCGAGTTCAAGAACGAGAAAATTGGTGCATGTGTAAAGCCCTGTTTGGTATTCAATGGTCCCAAGTGGGCCCAAACGGAGGAGTTGCGACGCTTGCGCAGCATGTTCATCGACATGTTTCAGCGGGAGAAGGTCGAGTCCATACGGCTGCAGGGTGTGGAGCATGTGCTCAGCTTCACCGTCACAAACGACATGAGTGTCCTGATGCGTTCCTATAAAATACTGCTAAAGAAGTCGGGTCAAAAAACGCCGCGTATTGAACTGGAAGAGATTGGACCATCGGCTGATTTTTCAGTTCGTCGCACTAAAATTGCATCAGAGGATCTATACAAGCTGGCCAGAAAGCAGCCCAAGCAACTACGAGTAACCAAGAAGAAGAACATCACCACCGATCCCCTGGGCAATACAAAGGGTCGCGTCCACATGGGTAAACAACAGACGGGCTCCATTCAAACGCGTCGCGTGAAAGCGCTCCGAAAGACACCGGAGGAGAAGCGCGAGAATCGCCAGAAAAAGAAGGTGGCCCTAAAGGCGGCTGCACTTGAGGCCTTGGCAGCATCCGAATGAGTTCCACAACAAGAGAATAAAGGATAACTGGCCTTAGATTTAAGTTAGTTGTAATTGCAATAAATTGGTCCAGCTTAAAATATAGTTAATATCTTGACTAAACAACTAAAAGGTTCATATTATTTAGTGTATGGCATCGACAATATTTTTAATGCGACGCGTCTTTGACTCGGCCAGGGCATCCTCGAGCGTTTTAATGATGTGCACCAGGCTGCTGACATCCGTTTGCACCAGCAAGTCCTTGCGATGTCGTCGCTCATCCTCCTGCATGGCGCTAAGCTCCTTTTCGCTCCGCTCAGACACATCTGTTTCGAGCAGCTCGCGATTCTCGCTCTTTGGCTCGGTGTGCAGATAGAGCTTCATTGTTATCACCACATTTGATTGCTGCAGCAGACAGCGGGACGCTGTGCGCACCTCCAATCGCCAGTCGAGATTGACCAGCCGATAGGCACGTATATTGGCCGACTTAATCGAACCCTCCACAAAACTGTGTTTACTATTCACGAACTGTTCGAGCACCTCAACCACATCATCGCTGAGATCGGGAAATGTCTGACGTATGTCGATTGTTTCGCCAGTCTTTGTGGTTACATGGATTAGCAGGGATATTAAGGCCTCCACGGCCCGCTGCACTATCATGCTGCTCACATCGCCGGCGTACTTCTTTGCCAGCAAGTCGTAACGTTCCAAGTTGGGCCCGTTCACAAGATAATCGAATGCCGATTTACACAGTTCGAGCACTTCGCTGGCCGGGCGTTGCAGCAACGCCAAATGGTCGCGTTCCACTTGACTCAAGCGCAATGCAGACATTATGATTTTCAATGCAATTAATATACGTTACAACGAACGATCACACAAAACGTTGCAACACCAATATTTTTTTTGATGCAAGATGTAAACAAATCTTTTTCTCTTATTGCATATTTTGCTTTATGGTATGCTGCTCACCCAGCTGCAACTAACAAATGTATTTTCAAACATTCTAGATTGCTTAGTACACGAAGCTGACTGACGGATAATACATTAAATTGTCAATTTTTTGATAACATTTGTATACTTATGAGATTGTATTAAAAAAAAAATTGTCTTAACATATAGTCCAATTTTATTTTGCTCATAGCTATTGTACACGAGTTATGAGCTGCAGACCGGCCTGCAATCGTTGTTGACAAGTTGTCAGCTCCATTCGAAAGAATCGATTCGATTCAAGAATCGGCTGTTTGCATCTCTCCTGCTTTGTTTATTGATTGTGGGGGCGTAAACACATTTGATTAATATTTATTATTTATTTGTGGGAAGTCGCCACAACAGTATGGAGTTCGACAGTCCGGAGGAGAAGGAATTTCCTGGCCTATATGCATCCGAAGCAGCCGATACCAAGTCCAAGAAGAGCAAAGAGGAAAGTGATTGTAAGTAGATCCAAATATGGCTTACAACCAAAAAAGGGCGCTACATAAAAATCAATTTCAATTAGTTAGCGAAGGTGATTATGACAAGCACAGCAAAAAGGATCTGCTCCTTGGGCGACGAAAGGATAAGAAGGACAAGGGCAAAGATCGCGGGTATGCGGCCCTAGATGGCGAAAGTTCGCCCGAAGAGGAACTTGACACAAAGTAAGCACAACAATCAAATCCAAATACAAACAACGCAACAAACTGGTTTCTTACTTCACTCAGAAGCCCCTCAAAGTCGAAGAAGTCGAAGACGTTCAAGTTCGTCAGCTCCAAGAGTAAGGAGAAGCGTGAAAAGTCGCGTGACAAAGAAAAGGAACCGAAAGGAGTAGAAGAGGAGCAAGCACTCAAGGCAAAAGAGAAGGAGAAGGATAAAGAAAAAGAGCGACAGCACGATGAAAAGGAGCAGAAGAAGAAGGAAAAGGAGCGCAAAGAGAAGGACAAAAAGGACAAAACAGACAAGAAGGACAAAAAGGATAAGAAGAGCAAGCAAACCCAACAAGAAGACACCAGTGAACACGACGAAGCCGTCGCCCTTGGCTGCCCGATCTTTGGTGTTCCCCTCAGTCTGGCCACGGAGCGCTCTCGCTGCCACGACGGCGTCGATCTGCCGTTGGTCGTACGCGATTGCATTGATGTCCTGCAGCAGGAGCAATCGCTGCGCTGTCCAACAATCTACGTGGTGGAGCCACACAACGTGTCGCACTTCAAGCGGCTGTACAACAATCGCGAATACGATGCCGCCGTGGACGAGATGGACACACACACCGCCTGCACTTTGTTAATATTGTTTTTGCGTGAACTACCCGAGCCGATACTGACCACAGATCTGTTGGCCAGCTTCGAGGAGGCGTCCAGAAATCGCAGCGTCACCAAGCGAGAGACGGAGCTGCAGCAGTTGGTCGAACAGCTGCCGAAATGCAATCGAACGCTCCTTGGCTGGTTGATGTTGCACTTCGATTCAACTGTGCAGCAGTGTCGCTACAACAAATTCAATGCCCAATCATTGGCGCTGCTGCTCCGACAGCATTTGCAGATGTCACAACGTTTAATGGTCGTGCTCATGTACCATGCCGCGCATCTGTTCCCGGATATCAAGCTGATAAAGTGAGTAAACATTGCACCAGATTACAGATTAGATAACAGCAGCTGCACATGATGTGCTGACGGAGAGATTGCTCTCTCAGATGGATGATAGACATGAGTTTAATACGGCGTACACGCAATCGTTTCCAGCGATTTGTTATCTTTGCGTGCAGGCAGGCACATCTATCCATTTTCCAGATTTCCAACTAACGTTCCACAATTCTTGCAGATATGTTCCACCACTTACGTCTGCGAGTCCCGAGTTGCCGGATAACCCGGAGGAGATACAAATGGAGCTGCGCAAGCAGGATAGTCTGCTGTCCCAAATCCACAACGAGATGAACGAGGGCTTCATCAACAAGAAGCGCGAGGAGCAGCTGTGGGAGGTCCAACGGATTATTACACAGCTGAAACGCAAATTGCGCAGCTGCGAAAAGAAGCAGGAGAAGTCCGTAGACGAAATAGAGACCAGCATATCGGCACCACCACCACCACCACAAGCAGTCCAGTCAGAAGCACAACCTCAGCCAACAGTTCCAACAGTGGTCACAGTTCCAACAGTTCCCACAGCCAATATCAGCGAGGATACAACCGATTCCAAGCCTAATCCCCCGCAAATCGAGGCGACAGTTCAGCGGCTCGGTGAGGCTATGCCTACGACGGATTCCTCGCCATCTCCACCCTCAGTCATAGACAAGGAGACGGGCTATTTGCTGTTGCCCAAGACAAATCCCCAGCGTGATGAGTTGTTGCGACTGCAAATTGAATACGATGAGCTAATGAGCTGGCAGAACGAGCTCAAGACGCGCATCATCACCGAGCGCAATGAGATCTTCCGCTTGAAGCAAGTCTACGAACAGGAAGCACTGAAACCGCAAGCAACAGCAATCGCCAGCCAGGAGCAACTGCCCGAAGAAGGCGACTACGAACGGATCATTGAGCATTATACGCGAGAGAATGCGCTGCTGGAGCACAAAAAGCAAATGCTCGGCATGGAGCTGAAGGAAGAGCGGCGAGCATGCATTGCGCTGCAGGTTGAGCTGCGTTTGCAGCAATTTTAATTAATGCATATGTTACGAACAATTTATGTGTCTAATCGAACAAAACAAAACAAATCAAATATAAGCATTACCTTAAATGTAAACAAAAGCTTTCGCGCGCGCTTCGTTGTCAAACAAGTTGGCAGCACCACTCTTTCTGCCGCCATCAGCTGTTAAAGCACAAGCACGTATTCCAACAACACGATTACCCCGCATTTAACCTTGCGCCAGGTTGGCCGAAAGCTTTCGCGAATAGCTATTGGGATTTTGCAAGCTGCGCAGCTGCTTATTGTTTAGCAAATTGAATTTTTGGACAATTTATTAAAAAACAAAAAAAAAATTAAAACAAAATGTTGAAGCAAGTAACCAAACAATTGGCACTGCAAGGCGTGCGCAACTTTTCGGTCAGCCAACAGGTGAGTAAAACCATGCAAAACAGAAAAACCGCAGAATTTTCTTTCAAGATGTTTACGTAACGAGACAAATAGTCAAATAATCTTAACAGCATTTTATAGTCTTACCAAAAACTCAAAGCAATTCCACGATTTTTTAAACTCCAGCTTAAATAACAAACTAGAATTGATTAAAAATATTTTTCTTATTGGCAGAACAACTACAAGGTGACCGTATGCGGCGCTTCCGGCGGCATTGGCCAGCCGCTGTCGCTGTTGCTCAAGCAGAATCCCTTGGTTACGGATCTGGCGCTGTATGATATCGTGCATACGCCCGGAGTGGCCGCCGATTTGTCTCACATCGATACCAAGAGCAAGACTGTGGGTTTCATGGGCGCCGATCAAATGGGCGATTCGCTTAAGGGTGAGTGGAATACAGAAAGTGAGGTTAGGTTACTATTTACAACCGAGTGGAAAATTACCATACTGACATAATTTCAGTGATGCATTTGGGGACTATCTGCATTTTTTGACATAATTAAGAAAATAATCAAAAAACGGTCAAGCATATACATACTAATACACATATATATATATATATATACATATATATGTATTTACGCTGATAAGAGCATTTAATAGTTTGATAAGTTGGCGGTTTACGGCTTATTGGGCATTTAGAAGTCGTGTGTAATCAGTGCAGGCTTTTGAATAATTTCTTAACAGTAGCCAGCATTTGAACCATAATACAAAAGATCAAAGTTGTCTTATATTATGACAGCCGTATTTATATATTGTTATGCACATGATTTTTAGCATAACAATTTATCTCATTTAGTATGTTAGTGATAAATAATTATTAATGTACACAAAGTACATTTTATAATTGTTTAACAGATTGAAATCTTACAACAATAAATCGATAAATCACATATTAAATAATTGGTTATATAGAACTTAAATTTATTTTCCATACAAAATCAGGTTTCCAATCAATTTTCATATATAATATAAATTTTGAAAAAGGTTTGCAATAAAAAAAATAAAAACTGATTTTGTTAAAATTGCATTTGAATGATTCCCTATTATGATTGATAGGATCCGATGTTGTTGTCATCCCCGCTGGTGTGCCCCGCAAGCCCGGCATGACTCGCGATGATCTCTTCAATGTGAATGCCGGCATCATTAGGGATATTTCCAACTCAATTGCCAAGAACTGCCCCAAGGCACTTGTGGCCATCATCACGAATCCCGTCAACACATGTGTGCCCATTGCTGCCGAGATTCTGAAGAAGGTATGTGCTCTAATAACAATCAGAAATGAAGCCGCTAATTGTCCGCCTTGCTGCAGGCCGGCGTGTATGATCCCAAGCGTCTGTTTGGTGTCTCCACTTTGGATGTGGTTCGTGCGCGCGCCTTTATTGGCCACGCCCTTGGCGTTGATCCCCAGAGCGTGCAGATTCCCGTGATTGGCGGCCACTCCGGCGTCACCATTCTGCCAGTGCTGTCGCAGAGCCAGCCTCAGTTCAAGGGCAACCAGGATGCCATTGAGAAGCTGACCGTACGCATTCAGGAGGCCGGCACTGAGGTGGTTAAGGCCAAGGCTGGAGCTGGATCTGCCACCTTATCGATGGCCTATGCTGGCGCTCGTTTCGCTGGCTCCCTGCTTAAGGGTCTGAATGGCGATAAGAACGTCATCGAGTGCTCATACGTGCAGTCCAACATTACGGAGGCAACGTTCTTCTCCACGCCGCTGGTGCTGGGCAAGACTGGCCTGCAGGAGAACCTGGGACTGCCCAAGCTCAACGACTACGAGAAGAAGCTGCTGGAGGCCGCCATTCCCGAGCTGAAGAAGAACATCCAGAAGGGCATTGACTTTGCCAACGCTTAAGCTAAATGAATTCTGAATGTGATCACAGCTATTTACTAGCCACAGTCTGTCAATCAGTCCCTTAAAAGTTTCCATCATTAGTTATCATTTAGTTTTTATACATGCATTGGTTATTTACTTAGCAAATTCGATCGTTTTAAGTTGAAAAGTGTGAAACATTCGTAAGTCCAAAGATTAAACAGCCATGCGCTACATTTACCATTGAAAATGAAACAAATTGATACTTAAAAAAAACTGAACTCTCTTAGAAAGGGTGCATGAATTTCCGTGCAGTTTTATTTGGTTTTACTTGATTGGTGATACTTGGTCAGATATTCTGTTAAAAAATTAATCCTCTTGCTCTTAAAGTCGGGTAAAACAAAATATTTAGTATGAATCTATTCCTCAAGTATATTTTTATTTTAAAGAATCATTTCTGATTTTCATGCAAATATTTTATACTATTTAATTTTTTTCCCTGACAATTAGAATCAATCGGACAATAAATACAGGAATCTGTTCAAAACATGAGAAAAGAAAAATGATAATGATAAACAAAGATAACTTGTTGGATAAGATAACTTTTTAAGGTTGAAGTTTATCTGGTCTAACGGGTGCAGCATATAGAAACATATGCAGAAGGAGAGGCGAAAAAAGTATGGCCAAAACAAATGTAGTATATTTCTCATTTTACAGATTGTTAAGGTTTCAAGTACGACTCGGATTGCAGTCTTCTTTAACTAAATATACTAGATATTAAATATTTTGATATTCAAGCAATAAAATACGTTTTTATTACGAGGTTTTTTTTAAAAGAAAATATAAGTCGAAGACCATTCGCTCTTCAGGTTTCAAGACTCAATCAAGTATTGGTATTTAGCTATAAAATTATGAAATAGTCAAAGAGTTGTTCTTAATACACAAGCAATCGCATGAAAAACTTCTTGAAAAATGCTACTAAAGCCAACTTATATAATTATTGTACAATTGTATAAAAATATGTTTTTTTTTTATATTTATCTAAAATCTGTCAGAGTGTTATAATTTGTGTGAAGCTTATCACGCATTGAAGAAATCGACTCCATAAAATATATAGATTTTCGATTTGCAGCTGAGTCGATATAGCAATGTTCATCTGTCTGCCCGATTATTTGCAAACTAGTCTCTCAGTTTTTAAGCTATCCTGATGGAACTTGCTATATATCTGTCCTTCTGCTGCCATAGGAACTATCGGTCAAAAGATGAGTTCTTGTATGACAAACGATTTTTTTATATTTCCGGACCAAACTCACAAGATATGCATACTACTATGTTTCTTATATTTGGGCACAAAATTATCATGAAAAACAAAAGAAACTAATTTAGAACTACGATCAGTTTTTTAATAATTATAGTGAAACTTGGATGCCAGCAACTTCATTACGGTCTACAAACGTATGGAATATTTGGATTGCCTAAGATAGCCATTATTTCTCACAATTACTGCTTAAGTCATTGAAAATTATATTATTTGTAATATAAACACGAGCTGCATAAGCCCAAGATCGATGATTGTGAATTCAAAAAAAAAAACGTAAGCAACATTACGATATATCGTATCGCAGGGAATATCGATGTTTGTTTTCCCAATGAGCATCCCTATTGTTTGTTTTTCGAGTCACATGTACACACCAATACATGCGCAAGCAATTAAGCTTCGTTAAGATCAATTGAAAAACTTGCCCGCATGTCATCCGCGTCCCCTTCTCCACCTTCTCCTTCGCCAGCTAGCCTGCGCTTGGCGTACATGTGGACAGTCGTCTGTCACTAGTGCGTACATATTTTTGGAATTTCATGTCGCATATTCATATTTACATACACATACGTATACATATATATGTGTGAAAGTATGTAAATAAGTAAATGATTATATGTATGTCTTATGTTAACACATACACACAATTGTATGTATGTTTGCAGTTACTGATTTGTTTTGCGAGCCCAAAAAATATCTAAGTAACAAAATCCTTGAACATTAACTCACGTATTTGACAAGTAGTTATTTTATGATTAATTTAAAAAAGCTATGGCTTATGAATGAATTTAGATGGCTCTGTTTTTGTTTTCTTGTGTTATTCTTTTTATTCTACATAAATTTTAAATTGATCGTTTGTATTCAACTTTTTGAGCGCTCACATAATGCATCTAAAAATTTCATAACTTTTTAATTACGATTAATGATTTTAATATTAAAAATATATTTCACAATTGGAGGCTACATATATATTGAATATGGCAAATCTCTCCTGCAAATTTGGAAACTGTCGATATGTTTTTGTTGTATGTATTTAGGTCAAATGTTAAAGTTCGATTTTAAGGCAAGTTTAGAATTTAAAATCAAAGTATAACTGTAAAATTACAGCTGGATTTGAATGTAATTGAAAGTTAATTGGCTAGCGCCTCCTTCAATCAAATCAATTCGATTTCCATTAGACAATTTGATTTGTTAATTAAGCCACTAACGGCGATTGACCCACTCCCAATAACTCACATCTATTTAGCAAGCACTTTTGTACATAGATGTACAGACAGACAAAATAAAAGACAACACACCCCCGACTTAATTATCGACGATCAAAAGGCAACGATAACAGCACCAAAACAATCAATTGATACAATTTCATTCATAAAATCAGATCAAAATGCAGGCAAAAATCACAGAGCATGATGACGACAATGACGACGACGACGCGAACGATGCCATGTCTCCATCTCCGTCCCGGCAGTGGACTGACTGACCAAGTGCTCGGAATGCTTTTAATGAAATAATGAGCAGGAATCAATTTTCAGACGCGTACTACACAAAACAAATATAATTTTGCCGGCCGGCCGGCGTTTTCATTACATACATGTATATTTTATATATTAAAACAAATTGGTAGCCATGGTCCGTAGTCCCAATGTCAGAGTGTGAGTTTGTAAGCGACCTTGTACAATTTTATTTAATTACAAACAATTAAGCCACACAGCTGCCGGCCAGCCAAAAGCGATAAGCTACGCCCACAACCACAACAAAGAGCTCTAAATTGAATTACAAATGAAGATACAACAATTTGGCAAACACTCAAAACATAATTTTTGAGTGCACACAACTTAAAGACAGGTTGACAGGTTGCAGGACGTGTAATCGATCATCGATATAATTAACTGAGACAAGACATCAAGTCCACATTTGCATAAATACATACATATTTACTTTCACTTGTATAAAACAATTAAATTGGCCTTCTATTATTCACTTGCAGCAGATTGAATATCGAGCGGAGTAAGAGTTTTCCCTTAAGAATATTTTTAAAGTTCAGTGGTTAAATAAAAAATTAATAAATATACAAATACTCTAGTCGAGATATGTAGATCGATTAGAATATACCTTAAGCCCAAGTCTTTCTATTTTCATAACTTAACACGTTTTAGTGAGTGGCAAAATATGAGTAGACTCTGTGTATATATGCTTTGGTAAAGAAGATAAAGTTTTTTCTAAGTTAAATTAAGACTAAGACTATTGTTATAGTTTTTCACTCAACTTGGTGGTATTCTATTTGGAATGTTTGTATAAAAAACGATTTAAGCCCAATAGCACGACAAGCTAAAAATACCCAGAACGTTTTCTTATTTCACAAAGTTGTATTTAACATTTTTCAAAATTCAGTCTCAGTTTCTGCGCCCACCAGACTGCTCTCTTATATATATATAAACAATATATATAGAAACAGGAAAACGTTTAAGCAAATTACTTAATTACATCATGCTTTGATACACACGCACACACACACATCAACAACTTTTGGACCTAGTTGCTTGGCAATGATCGCACCGTTTAAGTTATCAGTGACATTGCAACATGTTGCATCCATATCCATGTTGGTCGCATTAAATGGCGCCTTTGGCTTAAATAAGTCACAATTGCCGGCAATTAATTTGAATTACGCGCGCTGTGTTGCGATTTTTTTTTTTGCGAATCGACAAGACTCCGAGACCCAGAGCCAATTACAAGGGCCAAGCCAAACGAAGTAGTTGTCATCTCTATACCCATGAGCTATATATGTGCTTTATATACGCTATATGGTAGTGATTCTGATTGGGTTTAATTTATTGGCGTGTTCTCACTTTCACTTTGATTGCATTAAGTTGTATCTGTTTCATTTGTATACCCCTGCACCAATTTAATTGGTATACAGGGTATCATAAACTTTGTCAAGGGCGTAGAACTAGCCAAGTCCATGGCTATAGCAGACTATTTCATTTGCTTAAGTTGTTAGATACTTCGTGCCGAGTCCCTGCTTAGTACTGACCCAAAATCTTACGGACGAAACTTATCAAACATCGCACCTTAAAACTCAACGGATCAAAGAAGTTCGGATCAAAAAGTTTGCAAAAATTAAATTTACAATTACTTTAATTGTATTTACTCTATTTAAAAAAAAAAAAACACATTACTTGACGAATTGCATTATGCATAAAAAAGAAAGATCTTTTATACTAATTTATGCAAATATTTAAAATAAAAGAATGATTTGTATTCAAATTTTGGCTGCATAATTTATTTCACTATATTTGTGGAAAATGTCAAATTTGAGAATGGATGACATTTTCCATAAATTCAAACGGAACTTCGGATGAGCTCAAAGACCTCAAACATATTTCCTAGTTATGACAAATTTGCAGAAACATAAAGCATCTGCAACCATCATTATACGGCGCTCAAGGACGTGTCCATTATTTAAAATTGCAATCTGTTTTTTTTTTTGATAATATACTATATTGTCAGTAAATCAATTAAATAGAAGGAAAGAAAACTAGTGACAGTTACAGTTACAGACGGACAATATGAAAACCAACTGCAATTTTCTCTTTGACTAAAGATTATTTAGCCAATACCAAAAAAAAAACAGGATTGAAGGGATTCATAGGTAGCTATAACCTTAACCAGTATTATAAATATCTCCATTTACATTCTTGACTTGATATGAAAAGAAAATTCATATTTATGTTATATTTTGCCTTGGCCTTTTTGCATAAACATATGTTCAATTTAACAATATTGTTATTTCTAACTGTTTGTGCAAACTGACAAGTTAACTGCCTGATTGATGGATCCATGCACCACAATAAGAGTTATAAAGCTGAATTTTACACAGACTTTTCAATAGTTTTAAAACTTTAAACTAATTGTTTCCTTGCAAGAATATGAAAGCTTCTATTTATTGGCGTAAAACAAATCTGTACACATTTAAAATTATATAAATCGATACGAGATTTTGGAAACATAATAATAAAGTAATGCCAACTATTACCTACATACTGAGCCTATCCGATAGTTAAGTAGCACTAAATGCACTTAGGAAACAGAATTCGTGTTTGAAGTAGTACTTGAGGTACGGTTGAAGCTATACCAACCATAATCGTGTTGTGGCATAGGAAGACAAAATACGGCATCAATTTAGAAACGAGCAAAAACATCTACAGCAATTTAGCTGAGCAACTGAACCAGGTCTCAAGCAAGGCAAATGTCTCTTGGATAGCTATGATCAAACTCCAGAGCTGACACATATTTCAATTATTAAAAGAGGTCACCAAACAAAAAGATTTAATCAAAAAAGATTTGACCCAGCGATATGCAAGGGGAAGAATGGACTTGGAATACTCACGGTCTCTTGACTAAAAATACACCTCACTAATCCAGGCATAACTAATAGATTTTATGACAATGAGTTGGAAGCCTCAAAGCACATCATAGCAGATTGTGTCCCTTGGCCAGAAAAAGATATAGTATTATAGGGAAACATGTTATAAACTCGTAAGAGATATAAAGAGATACATATATAGATCTAATAGATCGCAGTGCGTGAAGCCCCTTAATAATAATGATAACAAAACTAAATACTTTCAAATGTACCAATTTGGAGTGATTTAGATCTTTCAACAATGTAAGAACAACAATTAATTCGATATCACATTATGGAGTCATCTAAAATCTTTTGTTAATTAGGGTGAAACAATTGCAAAATCGGAAGAGAAGAGTTGGAGTCCGTGACTGATAGCTGTAAGCAGTGGTTGTATAAGTATAGCTCGTGATCGGCTGGGTCAGTCAGAGATGCCAGAGATGTCCGTACATCCGTTGCTATCGAGCATGCCCGAAGGCACTGCATACAACTACATAAAGTACTACATATGGTACACATATATAGTGTCTCATCATGTTAAGTGCTAAAAGGGGGTAACAAGTGGGCAATGGGCAATGGGCAATGGGCAATGCGCAATGAGCAGCTGGAACCCCAAAGTGCCATAGAGAATTAACAAAATATGAAAAACTATACATCTTTGTCATGACGGGGTTCCGGGGCCCGGGCCCCGACCGACTTGGAGACATTGTCTCGTTCCGTGGGCTGTGTGGATTTCGAAACGCTTTTGCTGTTGTTACTGGCTGGCTAGCTGGTTGGCTGGCTGGCTGACGGTCGCCAGTCGACAGTCGACAACAAATAGCGATGGCAGAAATGGAACTAAAGTACAAAAACTATTTGTTATTTTATGCGGGATTTTAAATTGATCTTAACGAAGCTTAATTGAATGCATCTGTATTGCTGAACTGCTTTGCCCGATTCTGGACTCTGACACTATGTACTGTGTACCACATATACACACACATATATATATATATATATATATATATATATTTATATATATATACACATAAAAGTGTGTGCGTGTTTGTGTGTGCACGCCATATTGGAATTTCGTTGCCGCAGATCACAATCGCAGAGCGACTGGCATGAAAAAACATTAAAGATACGATCATACAAAACTTGTAACATGGGCGTCATCAGCAGGGTGGAAATATAACAGGGGTAAAACAAACTTTTGGCATGCAAAGTTGAGCAGAACTTAAATTTGATATTTTTTTATTAAATTCGGCTTAACGTGTTTGAAAGTCTCTAACGTAAACTTTATTTTTCATACTCTAAAACATACAGAAGAAGAGTCTATTGGTTGTGTGACCCACCCGTCTGTCCATCTGCTACACTTCAAATAATATGAAATAAATGATTAACAATTAATAGTTAAAATTACATTTAAAACGTTTAAAATAAATAAAGTATATATATATAAGATAGTAGATTAACTACAAGGAACTTAAATTTTAAAGTAAGAAAAAGAAGGGAGCGAGATATATATACATATTGTAAATTTGATAAAAAGAAGGGAGTCTTCTACCGATAATCAGTTAAATAAGCCATTGTTAGATTTACAAGGCAAAGGAAAGGGGACAAATTTCTCCGAAGATAGATTAAATATGGACAAGCCAATAAGTGTTTGTCTTCATTACTTTATGATACATAATCATCAGAATAGTAAGATATGTTAATGTTAACACTCATGAAAAAAATCACTCAAGTATCGCCAAATTCTATATATTCCATAATTTTGGAACCTCTTCATAAGATCGGTAAATTACTAGCCCAACAATCACAAACCCCAATTGTGGATAACTGCTTGGCTTCCCTTACTGAGTTTCTGACTACGCCCCTGAACTTCGCGTACATATAGAAATGCATAAACTAAAGGCAAACCGTCAAAGTATCTACATAAATATACATATATCGTAATACAATGTGATAATATTCCAGTGTAGGATGAGGATGCCGAATGATGATGCTGGTGAGTGACTGTCACTGGGTTCAAAACAAATGTGAACAAGTGCGATGATGGCCGTGTATGTGTGTGTGTGTCTGTGTATCTGTATGTGTGTGTGTGTGTGTGTGTGTATCTTAATGGTTATGGAAAAAATATGAAACATTGTCGCACTCGCATACAACAAAAGCTTAGGAAGCGCACTTTGCTTTGTGTGACAAACTGTACCAAGTTGCGGTCTGTTAAAGAAACCCAAGCTGCAAATCTGTATTTCAATTTAATCCGATTCGTAGTCACATAATAAAAACATAGATTGAGCCTTGAATGAGTGTTGCATATAATATTCAAATTAATTATATATCTTTCATTGATTTTTGTTATGTAAATAAATACCTTTTCAGTCATAATCAACAAACAAATTAAATGTAGATTATTGTGTGATCATTTAGAAACATAAATATAGTTCAATTTCTATTCTTCAGAGAACACTTAGTTTTTTGTAGATAATTTAGATAAAATCAGAGATCTAAAGGTAGCATTATACACATTAATTATTAGCTTTGCCTTTGTCCTTTAGCCCCGAGGGTTAGAAGTTAGCAGTCCCAGCATCCCAGTTGCAATTAACTTTTGATCTCTCTGGTCCCGCACCATCACATTGCCCACATAATTGGCGCAATCGCAATGCAAAACGTTGTCTGATGGATTCAAAAGGCATCATCTCTCCAAATGTGGGGTGAGTTCATTCTTTCCTTTTGCTCGACGCCGATCGCGTGCGTATTTCCCATTCTGGTTTCCATTCCCACTCCCATTCCGATTTCGATTCCGTTTCCGCTGCCCGCATTTTTCAAAACCTGCAAAGACAAATCCATCGGCATTGCCACATAGTGCGCGCAAAAGTATCAAATTATTTTCATATATTTTGTGCGCGATTCGATGGGAAATAGTCGTCACTGTTGATCCTTTCGAGTCCTGGGAAATTCAACTTGAAATTTATTTTTCTTAGGCAAGGTCAATGCGGGCAGTATTACGATTGGGTGGTGTGGTAAATGGTGAGAATTTTTTGGTTAGGTATTGGAATGGAGCTCTAAGGCGGACTTTTGCTGCTTAGACTATGTGTTGGAGTATATGGAGTTGGTTGGTAGTTTACTGGACAGATAAAACATATATATGTGTATATTTGCAGCACTAGAAACAATACATAATGTAATTTAAAATTAAAATGAATAGATCAGTTATAATTTAAAATGTAAAAAATACAACAAAATAATATTATTTATTAGTAATATATTTATGTAATAAGTTAAGATTTATTGAAAGAAAAAATAAACAACAGCTAACTAAACAATTTAAGCTAAATCAGGTAAATACTAGTAAAGCAACCTTAAAAATTGCCCACAGTTCAAATTTGATTAAAAACAGAATCGAAGGCAAAATTGCTTTTGTTCATGACTTGGTCACCAATTTTAAACTGCAATTGAAATTAAGGCATTATATTTTATTGTAATGTTAATGATAAAACTCAGAAAGAGGAGTGTTAGCAATTTTTCCACTAGCCTTGAATTAAATTTTATTATTAAGGGGATTTTAATGTGTTTTACTTAAATCAAATAATATTAGGATCATATGTAATTTTAAGTTCCGATTTTTTGATTTAACTAGAATACTTTCAATTTAAATGTGTAAAAGTCAAGAGTTATATTTTGTAGTATTCTTTTATTCTTGACCTGAAACCAGCTATATGAAAAAAAATGATTTTATTAAATTTAAATTGTATTGACTAACTAATGCCATGGTAAAAAGAACTTAAATGTTTAATACAAAATGCTCTTATACTAAAATCAAATTCTTATAGCGCTTTCGAGCTACCCACATGATCTTGGTTTTGGCATACCATTCTCCCTCCAATAATTTGCCACCTCCCCGTACCTTTCACTTTCAATATCCAAAATTCTGAATGTGAAATCTTAAAATCGAGACGAAAACGACCCATAACTTTACTATTACCATGACATACTCGTAAGTGCCCCGTGCAATACCAGCATTTGGCCAAAAGGTCGCGCACGCCAGTCTTTAGAGAGGGTGAGGCTCTGACTCGGGCCGAGGCGAAGGGTGAGGGCGACACGCGCAACAGCAGCAGAGCGACCCGTTGCAAGGCAGTCGAGTGGCATCCTTGAGGTTACGGTGGTGGCAAATAACAACAATAGCAACAAAAACAATAAGGCCCTCATGCGATCGTCTGGCGTGAGACAATTCCAATTAGAATTGTGTATAGCGGTAAATATGTGTCTGTTTATGTGTATGCATAGGGATTCGTACTGACCAAGTCTAATCGGAGGGCAAACATTTGTGGACATGCAGGCAGGTGATGGATAATTTAGCTAACGGCGGAGGGATAACTTTTGAAATGAACTGCTATTATTTATTTTTGTATTTATTTATTAAATATGCAAAGTTCACAAACATTCAAACGATTTAAAAAATATTAAATAACAAATAAAACAAAAATTTTAACTAAAGGTAAAGATTTAAAAAAGGAGCTAAAAAATATAAAATTAATAATAAAATTATTTATAATTTTTGTTATGTATAATTTATGTTTATTTTGTAAATGCTATTCATTTATAATGTCATTAGAAAAAAGGTGCTAAGAATAAAAAAAACATTTAAAATTCAAATTGTAAAATTAAAATAAAATAATCACAATAAACAATTCCAAATGAAAATTTATTAAAGTGTATAATAGAAGCGAATAAAATAAGAAAAGCATTTTTAAGAAATAAGATACCCAAATGCTTAGAACACATTTTCCCAGGACATGCTCAGCCGTCTATCGATATTGTCTGCCGATCAGCATAGCGAGAGCCCGTTGCAAAAGCGTTGCAACAAGCAGCCAGCAAACAGATTCTCAGCACAGTACAAAAACCACACCCCACTGTGCTTGGCAAAGGCAAAGGCAATGGCAAAAGCAAAAGCAAAAGCAGAAAGTCACACGAGCCAGCATAATACGCAAACACACACACACACACACGTAGCATGTGTGTCACTCTGCATGATATGCCTCTCGCTCTGATGGTGCGCTATCTGCAAGCAGCAGCCATTGCTTGTTGCTGATTGGTCGAAAGGGGCTGCGTCGCGTCGCTGCCAGCAAATTGGTATAAAAGGGCAATCATCTCGACTTGTGGGCTCAATTAAGGCCACAGGCACAGACTCGAACGGTTCGCAGTTGATCGCTGCGCTTTTGTACAGTGAGCGAGTGCAGTATTCACATCAATTCAGGAGCATTCATTCCAAACGACGGCAAATGCTTTTGCGCGTGCGCCAAAAAACTAAATGCAATTAATTCATTTACAACAATTAGTGAGCAGCGATAAATTGATTTTGATTTTGATTTTGCGCGCACTTTCATTAAACCACTAAATGGATTAACACTTAAAATCAACAACTAAATTGTGTCTGTGTGTGTGTGTTTGGTGTGTGTGTTTCCTTGAAAAAATAAAATGGAGCACGCCAGCTTCGATGATCAGATCTTTGGTGACTTTAGCAGCGGTCCACTGAGTCCGCTGGGCGCCAGCAAACCACTGCTGCCCACATCCACAACAACAATCACGCAGAGCAGCAGCCTGCATCCCGTGATGCTGGGCAGCGTTGTCCACGAACTCTGCAGCCAGCAACAGCAGCAGCAACAACGATTGCCCGACTGCAACACCATACTGCCAAATGGTGGCGGTGGTTCCGGTTCGCCCAACTATGCCCAAAAGCTGGACTTTGGTAATAAGATGGGCTGCTTCTCGCCCAGCCAAAAATACGAGTATATAACGACGCCACAGAAGCTTGTCGAGCAACAGCAGCAGCAGCAGCAACAGCAGCAACATCATCAGCAGCAGCAACATTATGCTGTAACTCCGCCACCTTCACATTCGCATCCACTCAACCACAATGGCATGTTGCATCACAAGCCACAGCAGCAGCAGCAGCAACTGGTTGGTATTATGAGTGATTATCATGCGCTGAATGGCAAGCTGGACTACTCGCCAAAGGATCCGTATGAGCCTCAGCAACAGCAACAGCAGCAGCAGCAGCATGTCCAGCTGCAACATCAGCAGCATCTTTACGGCGGCAGTCCGCATCATAGTCATGCCCATGCCCATGCACATGCCCATGGGCATGGCCACGAGGATGCCAGCAATGGCAATGGCCTGATGGAATCCTCGCCGCTGCTGCTCAGCAATGGCACAAGTGGCAAGCATAAAAAACCGGATGAGATGTGCTCCCAAATGGAGAATGCCTCCACAACGCCTAATGGCAACAGCAACAACAACAACAACAATAATAGCAACAGCAACAATAATTCCAATTCACCAACTGGCAGTGGTGCGGGTGGTGTAAATGCTGCTGCTGTTGCTGGTGGTGGTGGTGCTGCTGGCGTCGCTGTTGCTGTGACCGCTGCCAAAAAGGACAACAACAACAAAAAGAAGGGCGATCCCAACGGCATCAAAAAGAAGAAAACGAGGTAAGTGAGAGCCACACCAATTTGCCACAATTAACTTAACGACGGGAAATCAATGAAATTATCTGTCAATTTAATATACACTCAATGGGGCGTATACTTAACGTATTTTATGTGTCTGTGTGTCGGTGTGTGCCTGTGGTTGTATATAAAACAGCTGGAGTTGGAAATAAAATAGGCAGCTCAATGGCAGACTAGAATTCAGCTAAAAAAATTGAGAGAATAACATTCATTTAAATGTTAAATGCACTTATTCTCGAATTCATATAGTTGAAGTATTTAAATCTTGCTAAAGTATTTAAGGCTCGACAGGTATTTATTTCAGTTCTAAATCCTGTCGATAGCTTACCAATCACATAAGATTTGATTTGCTAATTGAAGAAATTGAAATAAAAAAAAGTTGAATCTCATTTTTTTCTTAATTTTCCTGCTTTAGTTTTGGGGGTTGAAAATAAATAAAATATGAAATGAAAATATTTTCACTCCCCTTTTTTCTGTCTTCTGCTTTAATTAGTTAACACGTAAATTAAATAGCAATTTTTACAAACTTTCAAACCTCTCAGCTAAAGTACAAAAAATGAAATTAAAGCAGTTACGCATATTTTTTCTTCTACTTTAGCTTAGAAGTTTAGTAGTTTGTGATAGTTCACAGAGTGTAATTAAAGTTAAATGCAAATAAATTTGATCCGCCTTTTTTTCTTTGAAATGAAAAGATGTTTTTTTTTTCACAAATTATCAAACTTCTATCAAACTTCTCCATTACATTTTCCTTTTGCCAAAAAGACTGGATCCCGTAGATAACTTATCTATCGAGAATTGCGATTGTAATTTAAATATTTCAGTTTGACAGATTACCATTCCTGTGGCATGAGTAGAAGCGATTCCGTAACACATCTTTCAAATAAAAAAATAAAAAACTATGACATTTATATTGTTATCAGTTTTATAAAATAAAAAGGCACACGCAGAAATAGGCAAGGATATACATATAAATAAAGTTCCAAAGTCGTTTCAAATGAAGAGATAGCAAAGATATTGCGCAGCTTTTGTGAAATATATGAATGCGGAAAACTAATGATTTCTTAAAAAATATCTCGATATACTTTTAATTGTAATTTAAAAACAACTACTTTTTACTGTGAGTTCTTTTAATGACAAAGTATTAATAAATGTATACAGGTATGATGCAATTTGCGAAAGCGGAGAAGCTTTCCGTTTTTATTTTATAAACGGATGCTCCAATTTACGAAAACGGAAAGGAATTCCATTTTGAAAATGGAACTACCAGTTTAAAAAGTAAATAACAATTTTTATCTAAAAAAGCAAAAGTAAACAGAAAACGGAAAAGTTTTGCGTAAATTGGAGCACTCCTGATAGTTCATATTCTTTTTTTGGGGTTTCTTTGAATATTTTTAGTATATATTATAAATATTTTCCATTAAAATATGTATATTTTATCTTACAATTTCTTATTATATTTTCAATTTATAAACACAATAAATATCTGACAATTTCCATTATCGATGCTTGTGCACTTGCAGAACCACTTTCACTGCGTATCAGCTGGAGGAATTGGAGCGAGCCTTCGAGCGTGCACCGTATCCGGATGTGTTTGCGCGTGAGGAGCTGGCCATCAAGCTGAGTCTGAGCGAGTCTCGGGTGCAGGTCTGGTTCCAGAATCGCCGGGCCAAGTGGCGCAAGCATGAGCCGCCCCGCAAGACTGGCTACATCAAGACGAATACGCCGCCGACGGCGGCAATGAACAGCACACTGGCGCCCCCTTTCGCCAGTTTCCCGCAGACGACAACGGTGACGCCGCCGGGCAGTATGGACAGCTGGACAAGCTACCAGACACCGTACGAGCTGAGTCCACAGTTTAGTCTACTGTCGCCGGCCGCAAGTCCGTATGGCACCTACTCCGGCCAGTATGGCACCTATGTGCACGAATCTCAGCTGTTTCCCATGCGCCACTTTGACTACGGCAGCCCGCCGCGCATCGAGATGAACGGAGCCGTGCCAACTAACGGCACCGCGGAACCGGGCGAAACGGGCAATGGCTACCAGGCGACAGATCTGCAGCAGCAGCAACAGCAGCAGCAGCAGCAGCAGCATCTGGATGCAACGAGCAGCAGTCAGCAGCAGTTGGTGGATGGAACGCTGGTCACAGTGCATCAGCAGCTAAATGGCAAGTATCTCAGCGCGGAGGAGGCTAAATATGTTCAGGTGCAGTGCCAGCCGCCAACGGGGCTGGACAATAGCAGCGTTGCTGCCTCCTGTCACATGGACACGCATCATTACGTCACTGCGGCAGCGGCGGCGGCAGCGGCTGCAGCAGCAGCGGCAGCAGCATCCGGCAGCGATGACAATGACAGCGGTCTGCACACTGTGATCAAGAGCGAGGATGCAGGCGTCGCTGTGCAACAACAGCAGCAGCAGCAGCAAGCTCAAAGTTATGTCCTGCCGCCTTTTTTGAATTAAGAGAAATGCTCACACATCGACAGCAGCAGCAGCAGCGACGCTCTGCCTCTGTCAACGCAACAGTGCGTTTCAAGCGGCCATTTTGAGTAGAGTCTCTGTTAACAAGCACCGTCTCGTTAACGAATCCCAGTTTTTATGCCACGAAAACCTAAGAGAAATGCAAGCAATACACTCAAATATCAACTATCTGAAAAATAACACTAATAAAGTGTGCTATTTCTGCTTGTATTTGATAAAAACTGGCAGTAATTAGTAACGTACAAATTTACAAATAGCAAGCAGCTTTTGTCCATAAGTCACAACAGAGTGTTATATCGATCTCGATGCAATGCCGTTTGAAATGTCCCTGATTGCGTGTGTGTGCAGCATTTCAAGTTGTCCCCAAAGTGTTAGAAAATGCCAAAATGTATAGATAAAATGTGGAGCAAATGTTTTGCCATAGGTTCCTTGTTACTTTTAAGCATCGTTTTTTAGTTGAACGACAACAACAAAATCGACAAGTCTTGCCAAAACTTAATGCTTTTTTATTAGTTTTAATCTAAAAGAAAAAGTGTTGGTTCTTTCTATTGGCCAACACATCATACGGAATGCATTCCAAATGTGCCTTACTAGCAGTGACCAGAATCTGTGGGCAAATAATTTCTCTTTGCTTCGATTCTGGCACTGAATATACCTAAAATTAATTAACCCTAATTATATCAAAAAACTGTTGTGTAGATAGACAATAAAAATGTTTGTATGGATTGTATAATTGGCGTTTGAGCTATACAAAAATGTTAATACTTCTATATTTGTTTACAATTTCAAATTCTTAGCTGCTCCCGTTTTGCGTAAATTTAATTTAAGCTCTAGCCTTCTTTCTAAATACTAAATACTAAATATAATATTAATACGCAATGTACATATACACATAATAATACATATTGTATATTAAAGAATAAAGTAACATATTTTGTACCACACAGAGTTCAAGTGAAAACAAAAAAACGAAAAAACTAAAACGAAAAAACAAACAAAAATCAACAGAAATCAATTAACAATTTTGAGAATCGAGACTAATTATATATAAATAACCGTATTATATAAACTAAACTACAGTCAAACTTACTTCTAGTTAAGGAAATAATATGATAGTTCACTCTAGGCAAGTTCGACTGTAGAACAATTAAAGTGCCCAAATTGCACAAATTCGCTTTTATCGATATCGATATATTAAATTCGATAGATGCATTTGATTTAAGTGTATAACTGCACAAGTACCATAATATCGATATCGATATATTCGATTCGAATTAAACTAAGTGGAAATGTTGCCCTGCTTTAGAACCGCCTGCCAATCGATGCCCTCGAAGAACGGATGTGCCTGCAGCTGTTCGTAGTCCAGGCGCAGATCCGGAGTCAGTTGAAGCAGTTTCTCCAATAAGCTGCGTGCATTATCCGAAATGTCCAAGCCATCTGATGGATACAGCACACAGCCGTAGAGCTCCAGCTGCCCGGGATGCACCGCTTTGTAGGACTGCAATTGGACAACGTTTTTATTAGCCAAGGGGATTAGTTATAACATCAATGAATCAGTTAGAGTAGCTTACCACACCGAGGAGCAGCTGGTAGAGCACCACGCCATAGCTCCACCAGTCGGAGCGAAAGCTGAGCGGTCGCTCCGGTGCCACGAAATGATCGCTTAACGCTCTCAAATTGAGCGCCTTGTGCACATAATTGTCATCGGAGCTGAGTCCCTCGTTCTGGTAGAAGTACGTGAGCATCAATTGCCCCGAATGGCCAAGCAGAATGTTCTCCATGTGCAGATCCCGTAAGATGACGCCCTTGCCATGCAAACTGTGTATGGCGACGGCCAGTTCACAAGCCCATTGCCGGAGGCAGGCCTCCGGAAAGTGCCTGCCAGCAGTTGATCTCGGTTGCCGGAGTCTCGGAGTCAGAGCACCCGCCTGCAGGCTGCTCAACGTATGAGAGACGGACTTGAGCAACTGCTGCGAGTTGCGCACCAAATCCGTCACATCGCTATCCTTGGTCAGGGGCTGATCATCTGGAAATAGGTCGGCGTAATCTTCACATTTGCTGGCCGTTGGCGTATAGCTTTGTATGTAGTCATAGAGACGTCCTCCCTCCGCCTGCTTAAGCAGTAGGAATATCTTCTGATCCGATTGAAAGTAGGCCAACAATTGGCACATGTACGGCACACGCTGCGGCAGAAAGATGCTTTGAGTGGGTGAATTACTGGCCGGTTTCTCGATGCCCTTCATAATGGCCATCGGCTGCGTTTGGGGCTGTGTGATACACTGCACCTGCATGACCCGTTGCCCGAGCACTTGGAGCACCTTGTATTTGGCCAATTGATTCCAGGCACACTCCAGCTGCGACACGTTGTCCACCTCATCCAGCGACAGCTGAAATTGTAGCTTTCTCCCTTTGTTTCTCACGGAATCGGAGCGCAAGAAATTTGCATGGATTTCGTCGGCTCGGGCCAAATACTTGGCTATCTTGGCCTTGGCTATAAACTTGCGATCCTCGTTGGCATCATGCTTGGCGCCGACGAGCAACAGTTCAACGCCATGCTTGTAGCGCCGGTGCGCCTCCTCATACTCCAGATTGACCTCCGCCTGGACAGCATAGCTGAATTCCAAGGCCGCCTCGTAAATGTAATCGCTATCTTCGCTCTCCACCGAGGCCATCGGCGTCAGCAGACGGCTATAGTCGCGCTTAGACTGCGGCTGCTGCTGCTCCACAACCTTATCACTGTTAGGTTGCTCGCTATCGCTAATTGGAGGCTCCACTGGTGGATCGTAGGCCACGTCGAGTTTATCGCAATTTGATCCGCTGCTCGGCGATTTGAGTGAACGTTCCACATACAATTTGCGCAGTGGCGACGCATTTGGCGAATGCGCCTCGCTGAAGAACTGCGTAAATGTGTTGCATTTGTACAGAGCCGGATGCTGGGCCACAAAGTCCAGGAATTGAAGAATGTAATCCTTGCGTCGCTGGATGACAGCCGCATCGAAACGCTTGAAATAGCTGCTATCTGTCGGCTCGGGCAACTTTCCGGGCAACTGAAGCGCTTTGTGCCGGCGGCTCAGTTCCCGATGCAGCCGCTTGATTTCATGGAATCGCTTCCACACAACCAGACAGGTCAATGCCTGTGGCACCGAGCGGGGAAAGAGCTAACCAAATGTTTCTCATCTCAATTAATTAATTATCAAATATATATATGCATATTGTATATGCACTTACGATCGATGTAATCTTGTAGATGGTGTAGCCTCCCTTGTGCTGCTGTGTGTCGGTCACTGTGAAGCTGTGTATCCAACCACCCAGATTGAGATTCATCGCGGACCGATTCCTTTTCGGATTCAATTTGCGGAGTTGCAGCAAAGATCTGCTGCAGAATATGATTGTTGACGCTAGTCAACTGATTTGAACACATTGATATTGTGGTAATCTATGATGAGAGCAAGACGCAATTGCTTTCGCTTCGCAATTTCATCCTTTCAATACTTATTTTGAGCAATGTTTGTTTTCTTTACGAGTTTCTTTTCATTTTCGACGAAAGTTTTATTGTTGTTTTCCCTCTCAACTGATTGGATTAGAAGGAGGCATAACAGCGCTGTAGCATTAACATTTTCGAAACTGTTAATAGCGATGAGCATTTAATTATTCAAAATTAATAAAATTATCTTTTCATTGGAAAGAAATATAAAAGAGCAAAAATAAAAGAACCAATTTATTAATATCAATGTATATATGCAATTGGATGAAATTCAATATAAGACATGAGTATTTGGCAGAAAATTAATGATTAGACCTAGATTTAAAATTAACAGCCCTGCCACTTTCAACACACGGTTGCGCAACCCTGGTTATTCCCACGCTCTACTCAGCGGGAAGGTATTCCTTATTAACTTATAAGTGAATACATATATGCATTAATTATTTTATTATTAGATTTTACATTACTACTGGTGCTGCTAGTACATGGTTGAACTGACTTTTATTAAGAGTATCACGATGATACTATGACTATCGCTGGCATACCACTATTTAAATATAAATGATCCTTTGCAAGGTCAATTAGGAGTATAATTAATAAAAATGTTGAAATGCTAATCAACCAATTTAGCTTTTTGGAAAACAAAATTCAAAACTTTTGTAACAACAATGCGTGAGTTAAGTGTATGGTGAGACCGTAGCGTAGATATAAATTGTACGATAGTTTGCTCTTATCGATATTATGCGATATTTTGTACAGCGCCATTCAAGAGCCATCTTTTTTTTGCCGCGCCTCGCATCTCATTCTCAGAGAATTTCCGAGCAAACGACGATAAAGTATGCATTTGAAAATCAATCAAATAATTTAAATTAATATTGTCTAGTGAGTGTGTGTGTGCGGAAAGACAGTTAACATTATAAATAGTTTTGACAGACCGAAAAACTGAAAATTATTCATTTTACCCCCAAAACATTCTTTACTGTACTCTCGCAGATTCGTGTAGCGTCCACGACGACATTGAAAACGGAACGGCAGCCGAACCGAGCGTGCGAGTGAGCTAAGCAGCTACAGCTACAGCTAAGCAGAGCGCTTGTCAACTCAAAAAGCAGTAGAGAAAAAGAAGGCGACGAAGACAGCAGCAGCAGAATCGACGCCGCACGTACCGGGAGCATTTAAAATAATTTTTTCTGTGGATTAATTTTACTAAAAAGGATTTAAAAAAAACACAATGACTGAACGTGAAAATAACGTCTACAAGGCAAAATTGGCCGAACAGGCCGAGCGCTACGATGGTAAGTACCCAAAAGATAGGGAAAAAAATTTTTTTTTGTCAACGGAGCTCCAACTATGGGGAGGGGTCGTCCAGCAGCGTCGCTGACGTCGCGTGGCCTACGTTTTGTCCAAAAAAAAAAAAAAAACGTGCTGAAAATGTCCACAATTTATACTGTGGACGACGAAAGGAAAAAAAATGGATTAGAAATTATTAATTTTGCAGACATTTGTGTGTAGGTGCGCCTCACTGCCAATATCTTGACTTTCGGCAGAAGCGTCGAGACGGCGTCGTCGCCTCTGCCGATGAGTAGTGTTTTCTGCGAAACGAAAGAATACCGAATGAAAAAGAAGATGACGATGAGGCAAAGCGAAGTGAGGCGAGGCAAGGCAGCAACGCTGTAGAAACGGCAAAGAAAGACTGGGGAAAAGAAAAAAAAGATGTAAAACAAACCTGATTTTTACCGGCAAAAATTCGCGTGGTTTTTTTGTGTTGGCCTTTGCAAAAAGCAACTTTGTTGCATATTATAAATGTATATATGGTAGTACGTACATAGTAGTAACTGGACTAAAGAAAAAGAATTTAGTAGAGTTATAGGTGGCAGGGGGGAGAGGATAAATTTTCGAGTTGAAATTTTGTGTATTTAGTGTTGGTGAAAGGCGCGCAAGGGCTGCGCGACTGCGACTGGGAAATGACATCGTTGCTAAGGGCTGTTTTGTAGTCATTTATGTATATGTGTCTGTGTTGCCAAGGCACTCTTTTTTTTCTTATGAAGAAAATCGTAAGCCGCGCATAATTTGTTAAATATTTAAGTGGTGGTATTATTAACGAGTGGTGTTTTCCTTCTCCCATACCCAAAATCGATGAGGCAATTTTTTATTTTATTTTTTCCACCATTCTCTCCTGTTCCTCCGCTCTTTCATTGCCACTCAAAATGTGCTTTTGTTGCGCAGCAGTAGCGGAAAGGCGGCGGCGACGTCGTACTGCGAAAAATCGATGAATGAATCGATTGTGTGACTGGCCCACAAATTCGCTGTATAGTAACGATCTCAGCGCTTCGGAGTCGGACATCCCTGTCTATACTATGGACATTAGTTATCGTCTGCTTAAATTTGTTTTCTTTATATAAATTGTTTCGCATAATTTAACTCTGGCAACTCTGCTTTGATAGTGCAGAAAAGAAAAAAGTTTTTTTTTTTTTTTGCACTAGCATTACTCATGCTTCTGTGCGCATGTGTTGTATGCATGTATGTGTGTGTGTGTGTGTGCGCCTTAGAGAGGAATACGCACGCACGCTCACTACTACTACTACTATCCTAACTACTCACACCATCAAAGTCGACAAATTGTATTGTTGCTGGCTGCTGGTTCTGCTGCCTATTTAATTAAAAATACTTCAATTAATTAAAATACTGCGGCGCTGCTCAAAATACAAAGCGCTGGGCAGCAATAAACGGCGTTTTCGGTATTTGACTAAAAAAAAAAAAAAAAAAGCGCGCGCGCTCGCGACAACACCACTCAATTGAGTTGCCGTGTGCGTTGAAACGAGATAACTAGTGTGTCGTCTGTCGTCGACACAACGACACGGATTTTTTTTCTTTTTGTTCTCTGCCCCAATACTACTGTGGCGTCAGAATTTTTGCTGTTTTCAAGCTTGAGCGCTATGATGAGAGAGTAGTAATTAAAAGTAACAATTGGCAGCAGCAAATCTGAGAACATTTAACACTGGAGGCATTTGTATCTCATTTTCTCTCTTATTGCTGCTGCGGCCCAAAGAAGTCAATCAACTATTAGCAGCTACTGCGGGCACATACACATGCACTCTTACACAGACACGCACGTATATACGTGAACATTAAAGTCTGTATCACATGTTTTTCTTCTTATTTTCGCCTGCGTGAGCTCCAAGCTGCCAACGTCTGTGTATTTGTGTGAGCACTTGGCGTTGGCCTTGTCGCACTTGGACAACTTTGGTCATGCTGGAGAGCAGACTACTAATACAAATGCATTTAGGCAGGCAGCCGGCAACCAACAACGTCTGGCTCTCTTTGCTTCTTTACACAGCCCTCTCACTCCCTCCCCTTGCTGCCTTTGCGGCGCCCCCACAACGCCGTCAACTCTTTGAACACCCCCCTTTCTCCCCGCGCTCGTACGTTTACGCCAGTGACGGCAGCTACGTTGGTTCTCTGCTAGCCTTTAAGTGTGCTTTTCAGGTGCTGATTGCTGCTGCTCCGCTTATATTCTCGCTGTTTTTTTTCTTTCTTTTTTACTCTTTTTTTTTGTTCTTAGTTGACGTTCACCTTAATGTCGTCAATGAAAACTAAGAAATGAGAGAGAACCCAGTAAAGTCGGCGAAATGTTACAGATTTGACTGGCAGTTTTATTTTATTTTTTTTTTTGATAGTGTAATTAGACTTTTTTAACTTAACGGCATATACGCATGTCAATTACCTGGCACACACATTTGCATATGATATATATATATATATATATGTGTGTGTGTGCAAATGTAAAATTTCTGTATGAATTTTATGGTTTGACACACCCAGGACCAAAAACGGGCGTATACACAAACAGACAAAGGTCAAAGGGTTCTTGCTTCTATATCGCGATCTTTTTTTTTTGGGTCCTTTGTCGGAAACGAGCGTCGTCAGTATTTAAATACCGAAACTTGCACGCTATTCTCGAAAATATTTTACAGTATTTTCTGTATGCGAGTTTGGGTGGGGGTATGGCTGGGTGTTCTTTGTAGTGGATGATGGGCGAGGCGGAGGCGGGATTGGTGGTTCGATTTGATATTTTCGGCTGTTGACTTTGGGCTTTGCGATTGTCACGCTGTGGGAATTTTGCCTGAATAACGTAACATTTTTGTCTATTGATTTTGTGCCATGCTTTTGACAAATTTTAATTAACATAACGCAGCAAAGCAGCGTAAAGAGCGAGTAAGCATACACATTTTAGATTTGGCAGATTAGGTGCAACATCTGCTCGCCGCTACCTCCTTGTCTGTCTGTCTGTTTCTCAGCCTGTCTCTCATTCTCTGTGCAATTTGCGCCATGCTGACTCTGACGCGCACAGTGTTGTAAAATGCATTGCATTTTGTGTGCCATTGCCAAACAACAATTTTGAAGTTCACCAAAAATCGCACACATTAAAACAGCAACAACAACAATGACGAGATGCTACTAAAATGAGCCGCGTGAATCATGCAGGCAAACTTTATTCCAATTTTCACAGCTACGTGCCATAGCTAGAAGAACAACAACCAATTTCGAATAACAAAGCTCCCGCTGCGTGCTCGGGTAGCGTCAGAGCGACGAGGCGGGGTTTTGTGCAGGGTTGACGGGGGCTGCGTATGTACACACATATATATATATATATATATATGTATACATACACAAATTTACACTTGCATACTCAATATATACGTCAGCAGCTGGCTGTCTGTATGCGGGAGAAAGAGAGAGAGAGAGATAGAGCACAAAAATTGAATTGCAGGCAAAGTCAAAATGCAACAAATACTCTGATTTGTTTCAAATATATCTGTGTGTGATTGTCGGTGATTGTCGGTGTGTCGATGTGCCGATGTGTCGATGTGTCGATGTGTTATCAGCATTCACACCAAAGTAACGGTGACTTAAAACGTTGCAGCTGCTGGCATTCGTTCAAGTTCCCAGTAGCCACTGCCAATGCATGTGATTCATGACGCGTTTTTGTCACAATGTTGATGACGCTGTTGGTCGGCCCGACTTGGCTTGGCTTGACTTGCGAGAAAAATGCAAAAGGAAAATGTAATAGTTGATATCGACAACAACAACAACACTATGACTGAATAGGTCTAAAACGGTCAAAGACTCATCACAGGAAACAAACAGCCAGATATGCATAAAGTATACACGACTGTTGTGTGATAAGTTATGTCATTAAAGATTATTGGGTGTGTGTAGATAATAAGCGCAGGTGTGTGTGTGCGTGTTTGATAGTTGATAAATATGAAAATTAAATTCAAACAAATACACTGGATATGTTCGTCGATAGATGTGACTAATTAATAAACTGCCAAATATTTAAAAACTCTGGCGTAATGGCCAAGAATGTGTAAGTAAACTCGAAATTAAAAGTGTGAACTGCATTAATAATAATTATGTCATATACAAAATTAGAGAAATATGTGTGCATTGCTTATGTGTGTGTCTTATCTTTATTTTTTTTTTGTTGTCTTGTAGAAATGGTGGAGGCCATGAAGAAGGTCGCCTCCATGGACGTTGAGCTGACCGTTGAGGAGCGTAATCTGCTCTCGGTTGCCTACAAGAATGTGATTGGAGCACGTCGCGCCTCGTGGCGCATTATCACCTCCATTGAACAGAAGGAGGAGAATAAGGGTGCCGAGGAGAAATTGGAAATGATTAAGACCTATCGCGGTCAGGTGGAAAAGGAGCTGCGCGACATTTGCTCGGATATATTAAATGTGCTCGAGAAACATCTCATTCCATGCGCCACGTCCGGCGAAAGTAAAGTATTCTACTATAAGATGAAGGGCGATTATCATCGCTATTTGGCCGAATTCGCAACCGGTTCGGATCGCAAGGATGCGGCAGAGAATTCACTGATCGCCTATAAGGCAGCCAGTGATATCGCCATGAACGATCTGCCACCAACACACCCCATTCGATTGGGTCTCGCTTTGAACTTCTCGGTAAGTGATCTCAATCAAGATGATCCCAAGCTATACCCATCATGAATCTCCTTCATTAACATTTGTATATCTTATCAATTACGTTTAGGTGTTTTACTATGAGATACTCAATTCGCCGGATCGCGCTTGCCGCTTGGCGAAAGCCGCATTTGATGATGCCATCGCTGAATTGGATACGCTAAGCGAAGAGAGCTACAAAGACTCGACCCTGATCATGCAGCTTCTGCGGGACAACCTCACATTATGGACGTCCGATATGCAGGCAGATGGTGTGTATTATTTAACAAAACTATAACGAATATTTGGAATAAAGTACAACTCATCTCTCTCTTAAAAACAGACTCGACAACAGGTGATGGCGAGCCCAAACAGGAAATTCAGGATGTTGAGGATCAGGATGTGTCGTAATTTAAGTAAACCCCCGCCCTTCCATTTAAACACACAAAACAAAAAAAAACAACAAAAAAAAAACAAAAAAAACATATACCTTCTAAAGTAAATATAATACATATAATATATATGCATATAACAATAAAAACAACAACACGCAGCCGGGGTAGTATCAACATCAACAACTTGAAACGCGACAACAACAGCAACAACAAAAAGAAGATCGGGCGAACAACAACAACATCTACAACATCAATCAACCAACAACAGCGGCAAGAAGTCGCAAAGGACATCAGGCAAAATCACAACAACACATAAGCAATTAAGATGGAAACCACCCACAAGCCAAGCCACACACACAACACACACACTTACACAACAAAAAGCTGCACAAACTGATGGTGGTCGAGACGCGGGCGTGGCTGTTGTTGGGGATGATAAGAAATAAAAAAGAAGAGGTGCAGCCGCCGTTGCTGTTTTAGCTGTGCTTTGCGAATCTTTGTCCTGGCTCCTCCCAAAAACAAAAAAAAAGCTAAAGCAAAAGCCACAACAACAACAACAAGCAACTCTACTACATTTGAAATTTTGTGCATTCGAGAAACGTAAAAGCATTATATTATATTCAAATAAATATTATATTTAATTCTGAGAAGCGAAAACAAAATAAACTTCATTTCAAGAACAAATCAAACGTAAAACACATCCACACACATCCACACACAACACACACACTCACACACCACACCACAACACGACAAATAGCACACACACGAAAAAAGAAAAAAGCAAAAAGCAAAACGTAAATTTCATCAAAAAGTTGGTATAATATTAATTTAACAATCTATCAGCAAGAAAATAAAAAACACATAAAATACACAACGTTAATTTTAAGCCAGTCATAAAAGTAATTAAAACAAATAAATTAAAAGGTAACACTCCAAATGAAAAACAAAAATACAAAACTAAAATAATATGCGCAAATTGAATTAAAGCCGAAGCATTCAAAAGCGTAACTTAACAAAAAAATACAAAACACGAATTAAATGAATGCAAACGCAGCAAGGAAAAAGCAGAAAACAGCAATTAATTTTAATTTAATACGAAACAAAAAGCAAGAAGCAAATGTGAAGTAAGAACGAAATGAGCAAAAACAAGAAGTCAAGTAAAAATAACTGAAACAAAAAATGGAATGTTAGTTAAAGCGAAATTCGAATGGATAAAAGTAAAACGAATTCTTAAGCTTAAATCTGTATGTATGTAAGTGTATTGTTCACAACACTTGACACAACACACACGCCCACACACAGAAACAGACACACACACACACACGCGCAGACAGTGTAACCAATCACCATTAATACAAATAGAAAAGCTATCCTTTCGTTTTACTCTTAAATTATTCTCACCTGTCTCTTACTCGCATGCTAATCAAAAGAAAAAACAAAAAGAAAAATTAAGCGCAGTTTATGTTTAGTGTTTTTTATATATGTACAAGAGTTTGTTTACAAGTTTTTAATTCACTTCGCCACAAACATTTCATATATATATAAATATTAAAAACGAAAAAAAAGTATTTGTAGTTGCTAAACAAATGGTACATATATATATAAATATATATTGTATACGTCTTAGTATATATACATTCGTATATATGTACTTGTATATTTTCTATGCCTACCACTTATGTAATTTGTAGAGATTTCGAATTTTTCCAAGTGAAAATCAACCTCCCCCCCTCACTTTCCCTACAAAAAAAGAAAAGAAGAGAAACCTTCCGCGACAAAATGTTTGCATTTAACATTCGAAAACAATAACAAGAAACAAGGCATTAAAAATATCTTTTGATTTGGCTAAAAACGAAAACATTTCCCCTTTTTATTGCTGCGTGCCATGCGAATAATTTGGCCCAAATACACCAACAAAATCAGCAAATTCCAATACCCAAATGGAAGCGCACTTTTTTCGCACACACGATGCTATTTAAACACTCCGCTTGTATTTTTTCCGGAATCGATCCGCGCAAAGTGAGAACCAAAAGTTGTATGAATATATGTGTATATAATATATATATATATGTATATATATATATATATATATATATATGTATGTATATATATATGCATATACATACACTTGTAGTATTTATATTGAAAAACAGCCGTGAAAAGTCGAGCAGAAAGTTGATTTAGCATTGGGGCAGCAGCAAACATATATAATTAATAATGAAAAAAAACACAAGGTTCTTTAACGAAAAACAACAAAATCAGAAAACAGCTAAACTGACATTCGTATTCATTTCAAATAAAAATAATAAAAAGAAAGTTAATATACTTTATTTATTATATTGATGGACCATCGATAGTGCGCTCAAAACTTTTGCTTTCAGTGATTTTTGTAGATAGGAAATGTGATTTTTAAGGGGGACAAACTAAAGAGAGGTTGGTCAACAACATATTCATCAGAAGCTTTACTTATTGAATTAATTGAAAACGGAAATATCAATTGTCGTTTTCGTGATTTCTTGACAATTGGTTCGCGTGTATTTTATGACGATATTTATATACACAAATGGATCGTACAAGTTTCATAGACATTGCGTAACAAATATGTCTTTCTGTTTGGAAAGTAAGTATTGAGATGCATGCAGTGGAATTTTACATATATTCTTGATCAATATGGGTTGGCCCGTCTATTCATCTGAAAATCGCAACTTATCAATGGGAAATTTCCATACCTTGTAGCTATTAAAACTGGGAATAGTACCAAATTAAAGTTGTTCATAAATATGTAACAGGCGGAACAGAACAAAGTCTATATGTTCTTGATCAGCGTATCCGCATGTATAAACATGCCGATTTCAGAGACTTTAAACTAGGGGGTACTCTGTTCTACAGGGCTATATGGTGTCTTTCATAAGCCGCGAAATTCCAAATATTTTTCATAATGATTCCACAAAAAACAACAATTGTGCTATCTTTTCAGCTTGTTACTTAATTTATAGTTCAAAAATTAAAGGTGTTTTTCCATATTACTTTATATTTTTGAGCAACTTAAAAAGATTAATCAAACCGTATATACAATATATTTTTAAGTAGTGTCAACGAGATCTAATCATCTGTGTTCGACACTTCTGAGCGAATAACTTAGTACAATTGTGCAATATTCATTTGTTTGATACAGTTTTTTAATTTTTCCAAAACAAAAAAACCTTTTCCGACCTTGAAGGTAGATTTTCCAAAAATTGTAAAGTCACGGTTTCTACACTTTAGTAGAAATGTGTAGTTAAATTGTTTTGGAGACAGTCGCGCAATAGTAAAACTGTCATCCAAACGACCTTGACCCTCCTTGACCTTCCCGCATTTCTCACACAGGGGCACATTTTCCAAAACTTCATTGTTGAATTTTCATAGAGATTGATTAGAATTATAATTTTTTCCGGTATTTTTTTTATTGACATAAATTAAAAGATTAAAAATTATTTAAAACAAACACTTATAGATATGATAGATATTTGGGATAGTTTTTTTTTCGAAAGCCTTGACTTGATTGCCGCTCCTGGTGGGATCAAAATTGCTAAATTCAAATGTAGAAATGATGTAATTTGAATAACTCACAGGAAAGTAGCAATCAATTGAATATAGTCTACATATTGTGAATTTTTAACTAAAATTTCATATTCTTAGAACTCTACAATAGAAAGAATTGCGTATATCGTTTGTCATCCCAATTAAATTCATTTTACAGCTAGGCGCAGTCAATGACACGTGCAACAATATAGCGCTGCTAGATGCTTCAAGAGGTGTCTGTGGCCACTTCAGTTCAATGCCAAAGCCAGCGGCATTGAATTCCAATTTCACTTTTATACCTTGGCCGCACTGCAGCAAAATGAGCAGCAGCAGCAGCTGCTGCTGCTGCTGCATTATAACTAGGTCTAGTGGCCATTGTTTGAGTTATGCATAACCACCCACGGCACCACCACCACCCAAGCACATAACAAAAGACATGACATGCCATATACAAATGCTTACATATAATCTATATTTGAGAATCTGGGCGAACAGCACACAAAATGGACGAGCCGAGAGGTCTAACGATTTATTTGTAAAAACGTCGCCGGACTGAAGACAACAATGACGCTGCAACTGCATATTGAGAAGCTGAAAGGCCTGGATAACTACAAGGCCTGGTCAATGACGGTGCGTGCCTATCTGGAGTCGGAGAATTTATGGAGCGTCGTTGAGAATGGCCCGGAGAATAATGAAGATGTATGTATGGATGACGACAGAGTAGCGACAGTCCAGTCAAAGTTTGACATTTTTGCAGTCACTGCTGAAGGACAAACGGGCCAAGTTTATCATACTATGCCTGATCGAGAACAAGCTGTGCCAGTTTATGGTCAGCATACGCACAGCCAAGGATCTCTGGCAATATTTGCGTGCCCAGCACTCGCTGCGTTAAGGCGACCCCTGTAAAAAGCACACAGTTATCAATAAAAATACTACAAAAAGTATTTATTACCTTACTGCACTTCCTACTGTGACAGCTCTATAATCACTGGCTGCTCCTCGGGATCCTCGTCAAGTAGTCCATCGAAATGCCAGCCCAGCTGCTTGGCCAGACGCTTGATTAACCGCTCAGCGCTGACCATGAGACCGCCAGTGTATAGATTCACTAGCAACTCACGCACATCCTTGTAGACGGTGTTGTGCATGGTGGGCGCCATCAGTTCCTCGGGCAGATGGGGCAGCTGGTGGGCCAGTACTTCACTGTATTTCATATAAGCCAATTTGTGTTTGCCAACTGCTGTCTCCGAGTGCGACAACAGGGCCAACAGCTTGCGCCAGTGGTCCAACGATTCCACCGAGTAGCCAACCAAAAAGAACACAAATGCCAGCTGCAGTTCCTCAATGAGTGCATCCGGATTGTTGTCGAAGCCGGCGAAGAGTGTGTCTACAGCTGCTATGCAGTCAATGGCATGCCGCGATAGATCCGCTGGCGGTGCATTTGTTGGCACACGCGACGGCACCACACTGAAACGTGGTGCTGTGCCCGCCACGGGCTTCAGATGCGGCAGCATTTCACTCTCATCCAGCAGCAGCTTGGCCGCTCTGTTGCGTCTGCTGATGCTGCTGTCGGCACTGCCTCGTGGCCGATCGGCATCCGTGCATGATTGCAGCTCGATGTTGGTGCGTATTGTGCCCAGTTCGGGACGGCAGCGGCTGACGCATGGCTCCGTTACACTGCCCGTCAGATCCTTCCACTGGCACACATAGCGATAGTCGTACGGGGCCAGGACACGCTCCAGCTGCGCCAGGTTCTTGCGTATGCGCTCACGCTCCAGCTCCGGATCGGCGGTCTGACGTGGACGCAGCTCCTCCCGGTCATTATCCCATTCGCGCACGAGAACCTCATTTGGGTGAAAGAAGTGGACGAATCCAACACGTGGCGCCACATCGCCATATGGGCCACGAGAAGCACACCACACATAGTGTACGCCAGGCGGTATCATCTTGACGCCCCGAAAGTCCGGGCCAATTGTATAGGAGCACAAATCGACGCCAAATTCAGTGCCCACAGGAACACCAGCTATGACCAGTACGGCGCCATCTGCGAGCAGTCGTATCGCCAACTCGTTATCCATTTGCATGGGAGAATTGTCCTTGTTCATTTTGTATGCTTTTGCTTAACAACTTACTCAAGCAATTTTAGTTGTGTTATTGTTGTTTGTGGTAATCGTTTGCATCTATTGCTGTTAGTCGCTCATTTCTGAACAAACTCAATTGAATCGCTTTCAAAAGTCAGCGACTGATCACTTCCAGGCGTATACAAAAATAGGAGATTGCAGGAGTCGTAATTGAGTATTGTGCACCTCAGTTTTTAAGGAAACGCGTAGTAAATTAATAAATCAACTACAAAAACGGAAGAAATCATATAAAAAAAATGGGTCATGTTTCGTATTCAGTGACCAGTTCGATAGATAGCTCGATAGACTATAATAATCGATAGTCGTCAACATAGTGTTGCCAACTCCCTTTTGCTTAAAAAGACAACAGTCGAACAGTATTTGCTCCGCTGTTTTCGTTAAATGAAATGAATCATTTACATATATTTTGTATGTTTAGTGCCAGAATTAAATTAATGGTATAGAAAAGGAAACGCTTTTTATTGGATTTGAGAGTGATGATTTGATAGGAATAATCTACTTAGAAACATTTTATTTTGATATACATATAAGTTCATAGCTGATAATTTCAAAATAATACTTTTCCATCGATCCTTTTTTAAGAAGATTTATGCGAAGTCAAAAGTATACAAAATACGGAATTCAAAAATTAGAGTTAAAATTTGGCAGAGTTAAATTTTGGTAATTCACGGATATAAAGAAATCGAATTTTGGATGTTCCCCAAAAATCTATCTATATTAAAAAGTGCTCCATGTTCTGGTAGTGAATAAAAAAGTTATTTAATATTTTTAGAAACTAGCGCTCTTGTACATTGGTGAGTATAAAATGTATAATGAATCGAGGAAATCAGCTAAAGGAAAGAAGACAATTCTTAAGCATTTTTCGCTTAATTCTTAAAACTAAGTTTATTTTAGAGGAATATATAGTAATGATTTTCGATACACTATACAGTCGGCTGTTTTAGTACTGCAAGCTACGTTTGGTGCCGATATCATCAAGTATTTGGCGGAGCTCCTCATCTTCAAATCGACCCTCTAGCGATGGTATCAATGCCTTGGCTTCCTCCGGCGCCTCTGGGCAGAGATTGCCGAGGGCAGCTAGTTCGAATTTGTGCAGCTTCTTTTGCATTAGCAGACTGGGAATAATTCAAATAAATATATTTGTCAACAGATGTGACTACTTTCAAGGGAGCTGGTTGCATTACCTGCGCACGGACATAATGGTCTCCTTGTTCTTAAACTTGCGAAAACTGTCTGTGTAGGCATAGGTTTTCATGAAGACCTCTGAAAATTCCTGCTCCTCGTCCGCGGATTCGTTTTGCCGCTTGCGATGATCAAGCAGCATATGCACCTCCGATATAAGCAACGTTTCGGCACTTTCGAACTCTGTAAAAAGCAAAAAGTAAATAAAAGAAAGAGAATAATGTGAGCACAACTGATAGACAAGACATAACTGATAAGCGCAATTTACAAGTGAAACAAACAAAGTAAAGCTTTGGGTTAGCCAAAAGTCTGCGGTCGAATGTGGCCATTTTCCACCAAGAAATCATAAATCCGGCGCGTTTTGTTCACATCGATCTTGATGAGTCGCCGTGCGTCGGCCAAACGCAGATGGCCTAGTTTTGACTGCTCCGCAATCAGCTGGTTTTTGTACTCCAAATAAGCCTGAGGTATCAGACGTGCGACGCTGCAAAGTGTGCGCTCTCCAGCCTCCAGTTTGGAGTAACCAGGCAAATCTACAACGAGAGGTAGGTTAAAGTAGCTTTTTCTGTAAAAAACAAAGTTGCGGAAAGAATTTACGCCACATAAACATATTTGTATTAGCAATTTGGCAAATTTGGTTATTTAAATAAAGTAATGCTTTACCTTTACCCTTGTGGTTTCAGGATCAAGACTTATTATCAAGGGTTAAGCTGCTATTTAAAGGTCGAATCTCTTAACTACACATTTTTTGTGCATCTAACTTACCCGAAATTTCAATGGGACTCGCCTTGCGACGGGGATACAACATATACATTCTGGAGCTGCTGCCCTGCGGCAACTGCTCGGCATTTTGATTGTGTTCATAGTGGTGCACCAATTGTTGCCAGTCCTGGGCATCGTTCTGCCGCTGACGCATATACTCCCGCTGTGCCTGCTGGCGCTGCTTGTGGAGACGGGCATAGAGTGCGCCACCATGGAGTGTGCGCACGCCATGCTGGCGTAGATCATGGAGCCAGTGCAGGCGATTCTGCAGCTGGCGATAGTAGCGCAGCGACTCGACTAGCAAGTCAAACTCAATGGGCTGGCAGACCTGCATGAGGGCGAGGAACCGCATGCAGCTCGCATCGCTGCGAAAGGCATTCACATATTTCGTTATCCAGCTAACTGTGCGATTTGGCATGATGAGCCCATGCTTACGCATGATGCTGTAACGTCGCTGCCGTTCCCTATAAAAGATAATAACAATTATTGTGGCTTGCATAAGAAATCGTTTCAAAGTTGCGAAATGCACCTCAAGCGATTGTTGTAGGCATGGACGAGTGCACACTGCAGCTCCTCGACTATTTCCTTGTCTGACGCTGTAATTTCCAGTTCATCATCGGCGAGCACACGTTGCTGCTCGAGCATCACAGTTAGCAGACCCTCAGCGGAGGCGTCGTAGGGCGTGTCAAAGTCGCCACGGGCGCATCTGTAGCCGGCATTAATTTTAAATTGTATAGAGGCAATGTCATCGTGTCGCGGCGGCTCCAAAGATCTCATCTTGAACACATATGGCATACGCTCTGGCAGGTAGCAATTTCGCCCATGCTGCAATCCCAGCAAACGCTCAAAGATGCCACCGAAGTAGCAGTCGTGATAGTGTCGCCGTATCTCCTCCGGGCCATGCCTGCGCCCATCGAGTGCACCTGCCACAGCCGTCCAGTTGCCGTAGCCGTGTGTGCGCAGCGCTTGGAGCAGAGTGCGCTCATCCCGTGACGTCCAGCCAGGCTCGCTGGCAAATACCTGAATATCATCGCGTACTATGATGTAGGCGTGGCTGTTGCGATGGGCGCCCATTTGGCGACCTCGTGCAAAGCACGGCAAGCAGAGCAGCACGTCGAGGCACTCGTAACACTTGATGTATGGCTCCGCGATGCCACAACGACACATCGCACATGTCGTCTCGGCATATTGCCTTGGATTTGAACAATTATTTGATGTGCTTGTCTCGTCAACAGCGCTAATTTTCTCCAGACAATTATGAAATGCGTTTGCATTGTAAAAGACTGTTAAACGCTTAGTTTTCTCATCGCTACGTGCGAGAGAATATGTAATGGGTGTGCGTTGGATTTGCAAAGCTTTAGGTTTCTCTGTAAATAGTTAATATGGAATATGTTATGGTAAAAATGTGGCCCTTTTGGCCACCGCAACAATTCTTGTCTGCTTTCACTTGTAACTTGCAAATATTGGGCAATTTAACATTTCTTAGTGTTCTTGTTACCTTTTGGAAACTGCAAGTCCGCAGCGTCCTCGTCCACCATATCCACTGGATTCATAAATGACATGTTTTACTTTTTGTGTTGAGCGTTATTTTAAAATAAAATGAATAATAAAGATCGAATTTCTTTCCTTGCAATGCCGCTTTTTTATGAACCAGGGCTGCAGTATAAAAAAAAACACTAAAAGTGTTTGCCGCTCTGTAACTTCAGTGTGACCAATATTTTTTTTTTGACCGATAGCAGTTTCTCTCTTGCACAATCGTCGTTTACAACACTAACTGGCCCAAACGCGCATATTTCTGTTTTTCGTTGCAGGCAACATGATTGAAGAAATTCTTAAGATTATGAAGTGATGAGCGACGTCGACGATCCAGCTGAGAGTCTACCCAAGTACTGTGACTTCTTCAAATACTTGCTAGTGGAGGAGTTGGTTCTTGAGCCCGATTATCGGCAGATACACTACGGAAAGTGTGCAATAATTGGACGCTTGTGTGCAATTCCGGATTATTTTAAACTAGAAAACGTGACCGTACCGCACCTGCCAAGGTAAGTAATGAGATGTGTACATCTGGAGGTGCTCATCTGCCATTTGTGCTGTTTATATTTAGCGCCTACAAGCTGCCCACTGGCTCGTTGTCCTTGCTACTGTTGAACTTCACCTACAACAACACTGGCGTCGAAAATTTAGCGCACGGCAGCTATTGCATTGTGCGCGGCGAGGTCTTACTATGCAACGTTCAGGAGCCGAACAGTCCAACGTTGACCATACGAGGATTGCATGAACAGTTGCTGCAGCTGGAGGACAACGAAGAGGCACGTTTAACATTTTTACAGCAGGTGCGGAAAACCTATAGTCCGGCGTTGAGTGTGTGGCACACGAATCGAATCGATCAGGCCGAGGAGCTGCTGCAACGTCGACTCGAGATGCGAATGCTGTGCAGGGCGAGACAGTGAGATGAACTCACATTATTTGAGTACACCGCGCAGCAATCCTCAGCTTTACACGTTTTCGCAGCTCTTTGAGTCATCCGGCTACGTCGATTTGCAGCCGGAGTGGAAGAAGCAGGTGCAGCAAACAGCTTGGCTTGAATTCTGGCAACGTGAAGGGCATGAATTGCTCGAGGTGAACTGGCATAGACAACATCCCGACTACAAGCAGGCAATTGAGCTGGCCAGCGTTGAGGAGCGCGCATCCTGGCAACATTTGTGGGAGGAACACGCCTCCGATCAGAGCGCAGACTTCTGGCATATTTTTAACTGCGTCCTCGATAACTATGAACGGGATCTGATAAATGGACTGCAAGGCGTTGAGCAATCCTTAAAAGAAATCGATGAGAACTTGGCGCACTTGGATATTGAGCGAAGCGAGAGCAGCGATTCCGAGTCGCTGGACGATGAGCAGCAGCAGCTAAGATTGCTTGGTCTGCCCACGTCGTTCGGTGTACAAACTGAGAGGATTAAGCATAAATCAAAGCGGCAACCTGCCAACGAATCGGAAAGTGACAGCGACGCCAATTCATTTAATATGGACAACGATAACAATGAGATTCTGCACGCTGTGCAAACGCGGACCATCAAGAAAACCAAAAACAAGCAGAAGAAGAACAAATCGAGAATACCACAATTTATGAGAGACAATGCGAAACCGTTTTTAAAGTATTGGCTTAAGCGCTTTTCACTGTTTTCCCGCTTTGATCAGGGCATAAAATTGGATCTAGAAAGTTGGTACTCTGTGACACCAGAAAAAGTTGCGAAGCAAACGGCCCTGCGACTGGCCTGCGATGTCATCGTGGATGCCTTCTGCGGCTGCGGCGGCAATGCCATACAATTTGCCAAGACCTGCGGCCGAGTGATCGCCATTGACATAGATGCCGGTAAATTGGCGATGGCAAAGCATAATGCTGGCATTTATGGGGTGGCGCACAAGATTGACTTTATACATGCGGATTTCCTGCAGTTTGCCAGCAGCAGCAGCTTGCGACCGGACGTTGTTTTCCTTAGTCCGCCGTGGGGCGGGCCGGATTATCTGAAGCAAGCCAATTTTGATATTGAGCAGTGTCTGTTGCCGCTGGGCGCCAAACAGTTGATGCAACATGCGCGACGTCTTACGAACAACATTGGATTCTTTCTGCCCCGCAATTCGAACCTTAAGCAGGTGATTGCACTCACCCAACCAGGCCAGCAATGCGAGATGGAGTACAACTATTTGGATGTACGTCTGGTTGCGATAACAGCATACTATGGCGATAGCTTGATTATTCCCAAAAAATAAGTTTTAAAATTAGTCTTAGCATTTTAGTACCAAAAGTACATAGGAACGAATTACATTACTTACATAATTTCAAATATAATAAAATATAATGTATAAGTGTAAAGTGTATATCAGTGTCTGATTTATGATTAACGAACTACTCAAACGCTAAGCTGAAAGCCGAAATGTAAAATGCTTATTAAGAAGGGATTTTTGGTAATTCGAATCCCAATTTAGACAAAATAATTTTTTTTTGTTTTGACGATTTCGTGCACTTTCCGCAACATCGTATTTATAATTTTGATTTTATTTGAGACGTAATCTAAATATTGGGATCAAAGTCTAATATCTTAAAGATATGAATGCGTCAGTTTTTAGCAGCCATTGAAAATAAATTATTTTCTGGATTAATATAACGTTCACTTACAGTTTAATAATAAATCACTTTGTTAGTTGAAAGTGCAGGATCGATATTGCAAATAAAATGGTCTATCTTGTGGTAAAAAGTTGGAGTTTTCATTTAAATAATTAAAATTTGAATATTTCATGCATAATTTTCAAATCATTTTTCCGTAAACACAACGGAAGAAAAGTTAGCGGTTATCGTTTAAGTAAACATATTAAAAATTGCACACCTATTATGTTGTTGTATTTAATTGATTTTAAATAAAATTATTTTTATTCAGTATCCATTTTATTAAATAAAACGTAATTACTATATGAAATTAACAAAAGCGTTAAGTTTGAACAAAGTGAATGTATGTATGTTTTAAGAAAATTGAAAAGTTAAATGTGTACTTAAATATAAATGAATTATTAAATGATATAATACTCAGGCGGACATGTGTATATTGTTTGCATTATTATGCTTGTTTGTTAACTCGTTGCATTTTCAACGAGCTTAAGTTCAATCTGGTTACAATGTGTGTGCTTAAAACTTGACTAATAAACAAAGTCCTTATGGTAAATCCGTTCAGGCTGCTGTGTGGATGCCTCACTCACTGTGCTGCATGGACGAGAGTTGCCAAGTCAGCAGCCAAAGCGCAAGCACTTTATCCAATTTAGACAGCTTAAAATGTTGCTCGTCTGCTCAGTTTGCCTTATGTTTTTGTGGTGAGTCTGCACACTGACCAATGGTCATAACCATAGCCAGACCCCCTCCACCCCTCCCCCCGTTAATGCCCCTCTACTCTTTGATGCACTGCGACTTTTAATTAAAAAGCAAACGAAACAAAACGAGCGCCAATTTTTAAGAACATTGTAAAACAACTCTAAGCCTGGCAACCAACCAGGCGGGGCAATTAACATGTTCCCTGTCACAAAAGTTGCCCATAAATTCCAACGTAGACCAAATAACAACAGCAGCAACCCTTTTCATTGTTAACAACATACTTAGACCTTCCGCCGGAGTGGTGGGGGCTGTATTTGCGGAATTTATAGCTGCTAACTGGCAAATGACATTCTGTTGGTTGGTTGCGTGCTTTTGGTGTTATAGTTTTTGTTGTTGCGACATTTTTGCTGCAAGTACTATTTTCAGGCAGGCGATCCAATTAGTTTGATTAACTTATTAGTGGACCGTTTAGTGCATGCTTTTCCGTTTTAGATTTTATTCACTTTATTTTCCCATCAACCCTGTTTTGATTTGCAGTCATTAGCATTTTACTGGCAAGGACACACATTCCCAAGTTGGGAGTACTAAAATTGGAGATCTCAGATCTAAGTATGCTTATTATATACGAATTACAAATAGTTTAATGTACTGTGAATAAAAAACGACTTAATATACGTATTTTCGGTCTGTCATCTTTCCTGTTGCAGATCAGTTTTGTATACTAATATATTTTATGTAATCTTAGAGTTTTATATATGTTTCTATTGTATTTTTAAAATATCGTATTTATAAGTAATGGGAAATATTCATATGGTCTTAAATCTTTTCCCTTTAGTTTTTCAAATTATTCATTAATTTATTTATTTATTCACATGGATATTGAAACAATCGGTCAAAACAGAGATATTTGATGCAAAATGGATGGTTTTTTTTTTTGCCATGATGTTCGTAGAATAATACATTTGAAAACCATTTTATATAAAGATGGAAGGCAGATGACAAACCCATATTTTGACAGACTTTTAGAACTAGAATTACCGACCTTTTAAGGTAGAATACTAGTAATCCCCTCGAAGGATTTAATAACATATTTCAAATAGGATATCTCATTCAATAAATTGTCGAGGACTAAACGATCTGAATCGCAGGTCATTTAAATATTTATTCTAGAAACCATAAGCTACAAGTTATTTGGCAGTGAGGGAGTGTGCCAGTTAGGATAAACATTGTCAGCGAATGCTGATATAAAGTAACTTTGCTGCAATTGTTAATAAAAGACAAACAAATTGCGTCACGCGTCAATCAGGAGGCATTATCGGCTACTTAAATCTTGGCAAGAACTGGCCAGGAACCAGGGACTCCGTTATTAGACACGCGTAATTGCCGTTTTACAGCCGCCGCATATTGTCGAGGGGTTGACAGCATATAAAAAAAAAATCAATAACAAGGGCGCTGCATAAAAAGATGGCCAAATTATTCATTTCGTTCTGTTGTTGTTTATGCCGAAATGTTTTATTAGAAAGCAAGCACGTGTTCACAGCTCATCTCTGGTAATCGTGAGTGGCGTCGTCTGCCCGGGCAAAAACAAATTAAGTCACCCTTTTATTACGCTATTTAATTTGAGCGTAATATTGTCAACGGCCCTGATAAATGGTCGTCTGTCTGACTCCCAGCAAAACCCAACTGCAACTATGACTGCATGTTTGATCTGCAATTTGTGCCACTTGACAATGATGGCTTAGCCTTAGCCCAAAACCTAAACGGAAGGGTGGTTTATTTGTGCTACAAGTTTTGACAGTACCAAATGCGATTAGACCGTAAACGAAGCCGGAAGTCCTCTATACACTCTCGGCAGTGGAACATGCGATTGTGCAGGTGCAGCTCCTGGGCGCAGCTAATTAAGCGTGATAAGCAGCCACAACGGACAATGCAAATCGCTAACAGCTGATTTATGATGCTCACGAACTATAAAATTGGGCCTGGAACACTTGCAACACTTATTGTTGCGCTTAAGAAATCTAATTATTTGTTTTCCAGCACTCATAATTGACTTAAAAAAAATAAATTATTAATCTTTCCAATTAAAGCAAGACCTTTTATGGTAGATTATTTTAGATTCAGGTCATCTTTTGGTATCTTTATCGGATACCGAAAGTATCCAGAGTGTATTGGTTTTGTGCACTGTCCGTCTGTCTGTCTGGCCTTTTATATGAAAGCAACATTTTCGAGTAGAGCCTTGAAACCTGGACCATTTACTGGTCTATGCGCGCGTCGGGCAAAGTGTAAATTGTAATTAGGGTGCTATTTCTATTAGAAGTCTAGGAAATCGATAAAAATGATCATTGCAAATCGAGAAAGCTACATATCTCCCACAATTTTAAAGCTTTAGTCACCAAATTTGGCATGTAGGTTGTTGGCGCTGTCCTTAAAAGTTATGCCATGCCCACCATCGCCACTTCCCAGCCCTCGTCTCCAAATGTTATGTTCCATAGCTTTCGATCTAAAGCCATTAAATTTGCAAGGTATTTTAGGGTAAGCCTTTAAGTATCGATGAAACAATTGTGTTGCCATGCCCACTCCTGGCTCAAAACAATGAGAAAATCCTATATTTCCCGCAATTTAAGAACTACAGTTACCAAACCTGGAGGATATATTAGTAGGAACCTCCTTCAAACATCGGTATTTCTTGGCTACACCCACATTGGTCTGTGTACCTGTTATCAGATGATATTAGTTATTGGTATCAGAGTATTGCGAAAAAAACAAATGGATTTTTTCTTCAGATCTTTAAGCATATATCTTAGTTATAAATTTTTAAATATTGTCAACCATTGACTTTAAGGGCTTCCACAACCGTTTTTTTCGGCTCATTCTTCTCCGACGCCTCGGGCAACAGTTGCTTCTGGTGTGCATTGTATTCCAACTCGTTGTCGCCACCCGTTGGCAGCATGCCCTTTTTTTCCACATTGGCTACGCGCAAATCCTCTACATCTATTAAGCATTTGTTCTTCACATCGGCAAAGCGACGTGCCTTGACGAGCTTATCTATGGCCACGGAGTATGCTTCCTTTAGAAGCAGAACATGTGCATCTGCATCGGCTTGGACTTTAAGGCTTCGCAGCACATTGTCCACAAAGATCAGATCATTTTTCAGATCTAAATTATTTTCAGTTGAATTTTCTTCGTCGTCCATACTGAGTAACTCTGACAGGCAACTGTTTCTTAAAAGTTGCCCAACGATGTATTGCAAGGCAATCGATAGGTAACTTATAAGAAATGCAGTTCTATTGAGTGTTGCCATTTTAGCCATTTTAGACATTTTTTTTTCGGCAGGTTCTTAATTAGAGTTAGCTGGAATTGTTGGCAAAATACGCCTATCTGGAAATCTATTTATATTTCTTAATGAATTTTGTTACTTATATAACTCAAAAACTGTGATATTCTAAGTTTTTGAGTGACTTAAGCCGATCTAATAGTTATTGAGATCTCTAAGCTATTATTAAAGTGGTAAACATACAATAAATTGCTACTAAATATGCATTTGGATTTCTTTTGATACACAAAACTCTTGTGATCAGTACGAATATACTATATATTATCTAGAAGATATTTCTTTAGTAGAAAATCATAGGAGGGGAGATATAATCGCATATAAAGATGAATTTTGCATGCTTACGTATTGAAGTATTATGAATGTTGTTCTGCAAATAAAATGCCGACGCATTTGACTTATTGATTAAGCGTTACTCAGGACCGTGACATTTAAATTAATAAACGGAACCAATGTGTGGGCGGAGCCAACCTCACAGCAACAACAACAACAACTATAAAAATAACAATAACGAGTAACTACCATTTATATACACCAGCAAACCACAACAATACCAACTTTGTCTCGGGGCAATAAAAAATGCCAAGAGTGTAACACAAAATAAGACCAATAATATTTAATAAATGTGCACATAGTACATACATACATACAGCATACAATATGTTTTTTTGTTTTGGTGGTTGAATGCGAAATACCATAAATAAATACACCCACACACACACACACGTACACATGCACATACAAATACACATACACACACTGACGAGAGCACCAGCGAGAAATAAGCGCATAAAAAGATTAAAACGTGTTGGCATCTCCGTTGTATAGGTAGGCAGACTTTCTGTATATATGCGTGTATGTGTGTTGTGTATGTGTGTGCTATGCCCTTTTTGGTTGAATGCTTAAGCAAGGCGAACTGGCGGATGGATGGATGGGTCGGCCAGCTAACTTCGCCAACCCTCGTCGCCCGGCCGTTGCAACCCTCGGGGCCCACCGGCATCATTCTTCATGGCATTTCTATGTGGAAAAGAATGCTTTTGATCTTCACAAGCGAATGATTTTTAATATGACTTTTTACTGATGATGATGATGCTGAGCTCCTTGTTGTTCTTGTTTTTTTTTTTGGCTCTTAGCTCAAAAATATGTTTACTTCAAATACGTATTTGCATCAAGTAAAGTGAGCCGGAAGTAAATCAGTTTACTTCGACGCATAAATGAATGGTGCGCCTGATTTTTTATTCCTTGTCGCAAATAGTTAATAAGCTTAATTAAACGGGCATTATAATGCAGTTTATAGACATCAATTCACACACACACACACACAGATGTACGTGCATCACACACATGCGCATCGCACACATGCAGAGAGTAGGGAAAACCGCAGCTCCTAAAATTAGACAAACTCAAAGAGCCTCATTTGCCTCAATTGGGGTGGAGTGGGGCGGTGGGCGGTATTTGGGTGGGTGGCTGTCGTCACCGCACAGGCATAATGATGGTAATTTGTTGGTTTGGCCAAAAGAGCAAACGGCATGCTTGGAATTTCAATTAATTTCCATAATTTCCAACGCTTTATGAACGAACAGAAGCGATGCAAACGCTTCGCGATTACGAGGGTGTTTTTTTTTTTGCCGAGCCGACAATGAGCCGCATCCATTCCCGAAATGGTCGAAATGGTCCTTTCGGTTTGTCTGTGCTCATCTGTGGCTCAAAGGGCCCATGCCATTAGCCTTAAGGCGGATGCCTGTAAGTTGTGAAGTTATAAAGGTAAACGAATGCTCATTTATGTAAATGGCATCTCAAATTATAACCTCAAAGTCTACGAAAGAAGGTATGTTTTACTATTTATAGATTTATATTTTTCTTAATATAACACACATCACTTCGAAAACCTACATTTGTTCATTCAAAGTTGAATTAAATAATGGAGGCGTTTATAATGTTATCATTCTCTCTGTTATCTACGCAACCCGTATTTGACAACAAACAGAATAAAACGCCATGAATTTTAGAAATTCGACATAAAATTCAGTACTATTTTAGAATTTCCGAAAGGAAATTCCTCTTGTCTGTTACAAACATATGAACAACTTAGAAATATCCTTTAACCCATTTTTATTGACTAGATACAAAAAACATAAACGATTTTCTGTTTTCTAGCCAACTCATCAGCAAACTCCAATTAAAACTGGGCAGCTCTGTCAAACAAAAGGCTAAAATGTCTTAAGTGGCTAAAATGGTAGCATTCAGTAGAACTGTCTTTCTTCAAAGTTGCCTATCGATTGTTCTGCATTATATCGGAACCCTTCTTACCCCTCATGCAGCAATAAACTGCTAAGTCACGTTGGGCAACTTTCAACGCTTGCCTGTCGGAGTTATTCAGAATGGACGGCAGAAACAAATTGACTGGGAATAATTTAGGTAGGATTGCTGATCTTAACTTTATAAACAGTGTGCTGCGAAGCCATAAGGCCCAGGTCGATGCAGATGCAAAGGGAATGCTTTTGGATGTGGTATACACTCTGGCCAGAGATAAGCTCGTCGAGTTGCGTTGCTTTGCCGATCTGAAAAATAAACGCTTGATAGATGAAGAGGATTTACAAATTTCAAATGTGGAGAAAATCAACGAATTTCAGGAAGGACCGATGTATCTAGACCAAACGATTGTTCAGCCCATCGCCAAGCCCGTGCGTCCAACAAGCCTATTGCTACCACCGTGGGGCGACTGCGAATTGGGCGTCGATGCACACTTAAAGGAGCTGAACTCGGAGGCATCAGAGGCGGATAAGCAACCAGACGATGACAAAACGAAAAAAGTGGCGCGCAAGCGGACACACAGCAAGCCAAATAACCAACATTGAAAAAGTTAAAAACATATATATATATATATATTTATATATATATATATATAAATACATATTGACAATAAATAAATAAATAACATTTCGCTTTGGGTTGAACTCTCAATATTCGCCATAACCTTAAAGCTAAAGCCAACAAATCTGGAGAGATAGGTAGAATCACACCAAACACACTAGTTAATTCATAAGCACATACGCACAATTTAAAATTAAAACAAACAAAATATGTGATTTAATCTATTGAAAATTTGATTTAAATTCCAGTATCTAATAAATATATGCGTATATCCGTTTATCAGTAATATTTTACACAAATCGAACTGTCCGATTATCACAAAATAAACATAAGACTTTCTTAAAGCAGCTTTTTATTTTCCACTGTTATGAATCAAAATCAACGTTTTTAAGATTAATTGCCTTTAAGTGCATTAAGTGCCTTTAATATATTGACAAAGTTATACAGTCAGATAGCTCCCACTGGAAAAATGAATAAAAATTTTACTTATCTTCACCAAACTTCAGTTTTCATATAATATAAACCGCAGGAAGAACAGGACAACATTTGAATTTTTATCATAAAAACAGCTGTTGTGAAAATAAGATTAGACATTAGAAATTAGTTTCGAAGCGTATTTAATTTCCGCCATTTTGAATATTTTTTCCACTAAGGTCACAAAATTTAAAAAATAGATTACAGACTACCTTTTTCAGAGGTCGAGAAGGAATATGATAATTGTTTTTTGTGCCAACAATTTCCAAGAGAGAGGGCCAGAACAGACTCTAAAAAAATAACATATTATTCTAATGATAATTTATTTCTGTATTTTGTTGCATATCTATGGCTTCTATTTCAATTGTAAATGTTTATACTGATTTTTATTTGCTGTCTACTCATCTTTCTAATATTAATATTTAATCAAACATTTGCAACACAAACTGAAGCTAGACACAAAAAGCACTACACAATTTTAATTAAATATGCCGCGCAATATGCAATTAAAAATACAGTTATTAGTTGGCAGAAGCCAAATAAATTTTGTAATTACAACAGCAAAACAACATTTGCAATTCGGATATTTGGCGAAAATTAATTTGTGTGTGCGTCCGCAACATTTTAAAGTAGCCAAGGCACCAAAAACTCATTTCGACAATGGCCACAGTTACAAATTAGAGTGGCTACAACTAGCAACAACAACAACAATAACAGCAACAATAATAACCGATGCTGTATTGGCCAAAACACGATTTAATTAAAAACTAAAATGGCCGTCTAGTACCTGCTTTGTGTGTGTTTTGTTTTGGCTTAACTCGAATTGACCGAATCGAGAAATTTTGTAAATTGCGCTCATTATGGGTTTTGGATTTTTGAGTGCCCAGATGATATTCTAATTAATTTTTGGGACTCGGCATTTATTGAAAAATGCGCGCATAAAACACAAAAGGCTTTTACAGCCATAAAATGCTGTCAGTAATTGGAAAGAGAAAATGACCGAAATAAAACAGATTTAACGGCATTTGTTTCGAGCCACTGCCCCAAAAGCCATAAAAGGCATTCTATACAAATTCATCCAAAGGCAGAAAAAACAACAACAACAGCACAAAAAAAGAGCAAAAAAAAAATCGACATTATAAACAACATTATTAAAAACATGCCGCAAATGTTTTGCTGCGCTCAAATTTTTGAGTCCATTTTGTTGTCGGCGCTCTGAGGGCGCTGGGTGGGTGGTTGCGGATGGGTGGTGTATGGTGGTTGTTGGCAAGCTCATTATGATGTTCAGCTAGCAAATAAATGTTTCTGTCCTGCTCTAGCACGCTACCCAGGCTAATAAAATTAAATGCTGTCAAAAGCAAGAGTAAGAGAGCACGACTGAGAGGAAGAAGAAAACTGGTTTTATATTGTGTGCTTATGTGTCTTCGTGTCTGTTAGGTCGTGTGTGTGTGTGTGTGTGTGTGTGCTTGTTGTGGCATGCAGTAACGTAGTGTAGCTCAATAATAATAAAAATATATATATTTTCATAAAATGCGGCGCCTTCTTTGAAGCTTAAGACGAAAATATTCGTAAACGGTTAGATAAAGCACACAACCATTTAATACGAAAGGTGTACATATGAAAATATTTAGAATTAAGCTTCCGGTAAGGGAATTTTGATTATTTGAAATTTACAAATGGAAAAATATATATACCATAAGAATATAAATCATACTCTTAGCTTCTTTGAAACTATCAAAACAATTTACTACGAGCCAATAAATTGGTTAAATAAAATGAAATTGCTGGAAGTCTTTTAAATGAGGTTATTCAAATAGCTAATAAACTATCAGCAATATTTACAATCACAGAGTAAATTATAATAAAAGGAATTATGATTATTTTAAAAATGTTGTCTTAAATAAAGAAAATATACGTATTATAAAATGTTTCCTGTATTTCAGTTGTTAAACTTATAAAAACATTTACTTTAAGCAAATAAATGGATTAATTAATTTAACTTACTGTGAAGTCTTTTATTGTTAAAAGCAATTTATGTTGTTTGGTTTTTCTTGTATATCAAAACGTTAGTGAGATTTTTCACATTTTAGAAAAAGTATTTTGCTAAGCAAAATTCACCCAATTAAGTAGGCAACACTTTTTATGCGACTCATAATGAAACCCGCAATGCAGTCCTGTGAACTATAACGGCAAATTTAATTTGCCTTCACTTTGCTATTCTTTTCACTTTACTTCGTTTTCGCCCCTGCTCTGTTCCCCCGCATTTTGCGTAATAATTCATAATGAAAAAACTTTCTGCCTCTGCGGAAGTTGGTTTGGTTGCGTCTCATTGCGTCTTTTATATATTATATATTTTTATTTGAAAATAAATAAATATTATGGTCATGGCAACGGAACAACAACAAGCATAAAGAGCATCATTATTATCAGGATCATTATTGTGATGAGCAGCCTCCGGAAACGGCGAAGTTTATCAAAAAGGCCACGCAGCAATGGCGACGACAGAGGCTGCGACTGAGGCTGCGACGCTTCCTCATTCCAAGCTCGCATCAAACAGATACACGGGCACATGCGCAGTTGCAGTTTACTCACACACACACACACACACACACACACATACACATACATGAGCCACTTGTAACGTGTGGCATTTTTTTACCCTTAAGCGCGCTGGCTGCAAGGCAATGTTAAAAAATATTAAAATTGTGGTAAATAAACAAAATTTCGGGGAAAATACAAGAAATATAAAAATACGTCTGCCATTTACCAAACACGCACACACGCTCATTGACTGCTTGTGTGTGTGTGTGTGTGTATATATACTTATTTTGCTCTTCGGCTTATGTATGCACTCTCCGCATGTATATTCTCGCGCTCTCTCCGTTGCCTGCCAAATTTGCGCTCTCTCCATTTCCGTTTCCATCTCCAGCTCCTGCTGCAGAGCAATCCATTCGCCCACACCAGGCCAAAAGTGGCTGCCCAATTCTTGTGGGTACATTAGCACTAATGATGATTGAAACGACAAACGTGTCGCCTCAGTCTGAGCCTCACTTCGAGCACCACTGTGTGGCACAGAGAGAGAGAGAGAGAGAGAGAGAGAGAGAGAGAGAGAGAGAGAGAGAGAGAGCCAAGTGAGAGAAAGAGAGGGAGAGAATGAGAGAGAAAGAGAGGAGCGCCTCTTTCTGCTCAGCAAATTCCTGGCTTTGATTTAAAATTTGTATCTCGTGGCGGATTTAAAGCCCATCGTGCAAAAAGATGGGGCAAACGCATGCTCCACGACCAGTCACTTGGAATCCTTTTTGTTTTGCTTCGTGGCGATGCCCTCTTTGCATTGATTCACTTTAATGGACGCTAATTGGGGTTTCTGTGGCCTTAATGATCGTTGGTATTTTCTGTAGTTTATCAAGTGGTATATTTTAAGCATTGCCTTAAAATCAGTAAGAAGCCTTCATTTAAATCGAACAAAGCATGCTGGGAGCGAGTTAATTGAACCTTATTTGATTTTGATAAATCAAAAATAACAAAATAAACATACACTCCTCGCCACTTGAATAGGACATCCCTTCAATCCGCTTTCTAACTCTACAACCAAACAACGTGTAGAAAACACAGATTCTCTTTAATGCGAAAAATACATAAATATAAGCTAATTGACGTATTTTAGATTTAAAAAGCAAAGTTTAGTGGTGTTTCTATCCAGCCTTATGCTCTAAAACTTCAAGCATCCAGTTTGAAGCATCCAACCTTTTCAAATAATAAATAATAGTATTCAATAAATAATTTTCCCAATAAGCTAATTGTACTTCGCTCACATTCAATAGTCAAACTTTTGCAACTCACTCGATAAACTTAAAGGCAGAAAATTGTTGGCTGTGAATATTTTCATTAAATTATTTATTAGTTAATATTCAAATAATAACTAATCACAACATTATTAGTTGTTACTATTTACAAAATTAGAAGGGACATATTTATTTAAAAAAAAAACTAAGCACAACATAATTAGGGAATTAATTATTAAAACAAACAAACATTATTCGCTGAAACTATTTTCAACATTATTAGGGAAATATTGATTTTTTACAGTAGAGAAAAAAGGTAAGCTTATCTATATCTGTGTAGGTAGATATGTGAATGATGAATACAAAGTTTCAACAAGTCATTACAAATTTTGAGATGTGGCAATTTAGTACGTACAAAGTTAGGCAAATCACATTAAAAGATTTTTTTTAATATAATAAGAACGAGCTGTTCTCCTAAATAAAAGAAAATCCTATTATGCCATTATGCATCCCTAAAAGAGGATGCAACAAAATCTACTTAAAAATTGTTATTGGCATTTAAATGGAGAACTTAGCATTCCTAACATAAGAGCTTGTAGCTAGGAGTCTGTGCGTATATGTGTGTGTGTGTGTGTGTGTGTGTGTGTGTGTGTGGCTGTGTGTGCGTGTTTGTGTGTGTACTCGTGTATCGTAATTTTGTTCGCTTATTGCTTAATTAATTATGAGGGACAATGCCGTTTATCTTTGCGTTCGCTGCACTCGTTTATCGCAAAATATTATTAATACCAGGACGCCATATTGTTTTTGCCGTTGGCACTCCTGGCGCCGCCCACCACGCAAACCCCACCCACTCACCCAGCCAATTATCCATTTATTTAATAATTTCAATAACTTTTCATACACTCGCGTTGGCGGCATAAATGAGCGGGGGGCAGAGCGGCAGAGTGGAAGGGTACTCGCTGCGATAGGTGGGTGGGTTATGGGTGGTTCGGCGGGTGGTTGCGTTTTTATGTAACTGCTGGTGGTTGCTCCTGACAGTCTGAATGATGATGATGTTACACAGATGCTGCCGCTGTCGCTGTCGCTGGCGCTGCTGCTTCTGCCTCTGTCTCTGCTGTGTAAATCCCGGTGGAAAAAAGAACACTAACAACCAGGATGAGAACCGCATCCCACACGAGCATGAGAAAAATCACGACTACTCACTCACACACACACACACACACAGAGGCAGAGGAAAGCTGCGCTGCTGTCGTCGACGTCAGCGTCGACGTCAACGTTTGCTGCTGCAGATATTGTAAAAATTGTACGTCCAGAAACTTTCGAGTTCAGTTGACTTTGCAACACGTTCACGTTCGCATGCGGCAAAAAGCGAAGCTCAGTTTTCCGATAAGCCGTTAAGCCAATTAGCCCGACTTCAACTGCCATTGGCGAAACGCGCGCAATTGTAGGCAGCAATATTATTCGCCGTCGGCAAATTTCAGTTGTGGTTAAGTGGAAAAGTGTATGCATTTTCAATGCAAACAAAATGCATATTGCAACTAAACTGTAAACTATCAAGGGAAAGAAATTGCGATACCCCATTTTGGATAACACAAAACCACTCAAATATCGAGTTTTTGGAGTTATAATTTAGGATTATAAAGGTTTGTCTGCTATTTGTAAAAGAAGCCGCAGCGTGCAACAATTAATACTAATAAATTAAAAGCTTATTTATATTTGACTATAAACTGAAATAAAATTGATTTTGTTAACTTTCAACAATTTATCTGATTTAATATTGTTATAACGCTTTTTACATAAATAATGATTTTTTTGTTAAAAGTTATGTTAATGTTAATAATGATTAATCCTATATGATCAGAGAATATATTGCACTCTTCATCGATTATACAGTCTAGTTAAATATTTTATTCCAAAAGCATTACTTTTTTTTTAGATAAAAATTAACTGTTCAAAGAAAGATTTTCCTTATTGTCGCAAAAGCTTAACAATATATGGATCTTTTAACTAAACCCATTAATAAATTAATTAGAGTTTTGATTGCAATCTTTAACTAATATTTTTCTTATTCATACGAATATTCGTACGATTTTCCGACGGAAATTCATTTTTCTTTTGCGTGCACGCCTCTCAAACTCTTCTTCACTCAAATTTATATTTTTGTATAGATATATTTATGTATGTATCTGTATCTTTATACATATCAATCTGTCTATGTATGTACGCGGTTACGAAGTGACTCCTGTTGTAGGCGACTAGACTTAAGTGTTTTTAAAGTTCATTATTAGATAGAACTTGAATACCTTTTTGCGCTTATGTATAAATTCTAAACATGAGAACTAACAAAACAGATTTAAATTATTAATTAAAAAGGTGGGGTGTTATGGATGGTTTTTTATTTTCTGCCAAAATCTTACTAGTATGAAAACATGTATTGCAGTTGAATTTGGTGGTGATTCCCTTATAAACAAACAGGCTCTTATACAAGAGTAGTTGTCATAGAAATGGGCAGATAGACGCATCGGCGGACAGACTGACGTGACAATATTGGGGGTATTTACACGAAACATTTCAAAAGTTTAAATTTGTTTAAATTGTTGTTGACTGGAATTGAAATTGTTTGGTGGGCAGGCAGGCAAGGTACTCTTGCACCGACCCAATTTCTTTTTATTTATTTATATAAGAGCGAGATACAATAAGAGAGAAAGAGGGAGAGTACAATAAAAATTCAGAGAGAGAGAGAGAGAGTGAGAGAGAGAGAGAGAGAGAGAGAGAGAGAGTAAGCATATAAAACCAATTTCAGTTTGATAGCAAAGTTGAGCATAATCTTCTTTTCAAATAAACCTTTGGGTAATTGATTCTATTATTAATTAGATAAAATCACAGAATGAAGTCTCTTCATGTGAAGGCAAAAGGCACTCTGTAAAGCATTTAACAACAATTCGACAAAGATGTTAAAGCTGTAACTTAATTAAGTAGAGCTGCAATGTTTCCTTTTGTTGGTTTAGTTTGCAATTTTAAGCTTTCACTAAAAGGAATACCTCATTTGGATGCTGGATATAAGACGACAAACAGTTATTTCTATTATCCTTTAATGAACCTAATTTATTTGATTTGTGGTTCATACAATTGTTGGCAATCTATGTAAATATGCCTAAGCATTTACCTTCACATTTGCACGCACTAAACCAAATACAAAGAGCTAAGTATGTTTGCACATCTGCATTGTGTGGCCAGCAAATGGATATCTTATGCACCTGGGTAACATCAGAAACAACAGCAACACCAGCAACAGCAGCAAAATCTGCAAGAGCAACAATTAGGCAGCAAGCTGTGACAAGTCAACAGAGCGAGACAGGCATACTGGGAGAGAGTGAGAGAGAGAGCGAGAGTGCGACGGGTACAGCGTGAAAGAGAGGCAAAGAATAGCATTGCAATTAAGTGCAATGAATGCACTCTCACTCTGCCAACGCACTGTGCGTGTGTGTGCGTGTGTGTGCGTGTCTGACAGAGAGAGAAAATGCGTGTGTGTGTTTGTGTTGGCCAGTCTGTGGTCGATTCGTAGTTGTTCTATTTGCCTGTCTCAACCTGTTGTTTCCTACCATATTCCATGTTGGGTCAATTGTTTGGCCAAACCATATGTACATATATAGAGATTCTCGGCTCGTTTAATGCTACGCATTTAGATGACCCCAACATTTTCACTTCACGCTGCATCGCTTCAAGGAGCTCAGATTACACGCGCTGCGCTGGCTCTGTGGCTGTTTAAGTGCCACTTAATTGTGGCCATAATCAGAGCCAAAGACAATGACAATGGCAATTGTACTTGCAATTGCAGTCGTTGACACCTCAACACCACACTGAGGGAAAAATAAACTTCTTTGGTTATGAATCAAATTTCTATGAAGGAAATAATTAAATACTGTACTGAGCTAAATTTTCGTCAAATTATTTCCTTCAATTATGTTATATTAAAAACTACACAAAACAAATTATACAAACAAATTTTGTCTATCGCGAATATCTGTCACTTACTATATTTAACTATATAATATTTGTGATATTATTTGCTGATATTTATAATAATTTCTCATATCGAAAAATGTATAGCGCTACTAGTCAATTACATTCTTATTCATATTCTTTTCATAACATCTTCTTCATCTTTAATGAAATTTGTGTCTGTTCTATATTAAGTTTCCCATATGAATTTAAGTTGCTTTCACAATATTTTTTTTTTGATTAGGTTGTATGGTGTTTATATATTCCATAAATATGATTTACATAAATTGAGGATACATTTTATTGGAATTACACACTTCAAAAACGTGTCCATAATTGTATTTTTTTTTTTTTTAGAAAATTTGGTAATGTTTTTAAACTTCAGATTATCGAAATTATTCTCTTAAAAATTGTTCAGTGCATTTGTGTTAAACAATTTAATTAATATTATTTTATTTATTTTCTTAATTAATATATATTTTCTACAGTTTATCGAAATTATTTTCCTAAAGTAAACGATTTTTTTACATTATGTACACGTTTTAAATACAATTGTTTTGAGGGTTTTTGTAATTTAATTAAAATAATTTTTTAGTTGCATCTATAATTATTTTTTAAGTGCATGCGGATGACCAAGGCAGTGAGACAGTTTAACACTAAACATTGCTCTTGCATTTTCCAGTTAACCGACAAGTGAGACAGACGGAGGTGACGACAACTCGCAACTTTGGAATTGTGTTGCCGTCTTGCGGACTTGCGCTAAATACTAAGCATGTTGCAGAATCCTTCTAAATATCACGCAAATCCCTTGTCACACTTTCTGGCATTGCATAACACGCAACACGCCAACAGTGTGGCACACACACACGGGCAAGGACACGGACACGGACTCGGACACGGACATGGACAGTTGCAACCACATCATACACTGCCAACGGCGGCGCTGGCTGCTGCAGCGGCGGCGGCTGCAGTGACGGCGGCAGGTCAAAGTTCATACCAAATGGGGCTTCAGTCGCACCAACAGCAACAACAACAACAACAACAGCAGCAGCAGCAACAGCAGCAGTCACAGCAGCTTCCAATTGGCCTCCCACCACCACCCACCAACCCGCACAGGGAGCAGCTGGCGACTGCGACGTCGCACGCGCAGCTCATTGAGGCAGCCGCGGCGCATACCTCCCTCGATGTGGGCAAGTCGTTTACAATAGCCGCCATTTTGGGTCTGCAACAGCAACATCAGCAACATCAACAACAACAGCAGCAACAACAACAACAACAGCAGCAGCATAGCAAGGAGTATAATAATGCCATTAATTTGTCGCTCAATGGTGGCAACTCGGGCGGAGGTGGAGGTGGAGGTGCTGCAGACATCGTTGACCAGGACAACAACAACAGCAAGTGCTACAATAACAATAACAATACCAGCAGCAACAACAACAGCAGCAACAACTACGACACTGGCCACAACAACAGCCAAAGTGTAAATACCTTCAATTGTGATAGCAGCAACAGTCGTTATCTGCCCACAGTGCATTCGCATCCGCATCCGCATCCACATCCGCATTCCCATTCGCAGCAGCGTGCGAATTTTGCTGCTGCTGCTGTTGTCGCCGCTGCAGTTAGCGGTGCCCCATCCGCGTTGCAGAGCTTGCAGCAGCTGCACCAGCATCACGCACAGCAGGCATCGCTCAGTTTCCATCGCGACAAACTCAAGTCTGGTAAGTCGGACTCAACAAGAAAATACTTCTTTCCTCCATTTATATTTTTCTAATTTAAAACAAAATGTTGTTTTATTGATGTATCCAAAATCTTATCAAAATCTTTTAATTGCTATTTTCAAACGATTCTTTTTTATTTCCCAAGTCTTATTTTTGTATTTATTGATATTAAGATTTGTGGAATATAAATTGTCTGAAATAAATAAACTAATGAAAAGTTATTAAATTAAATAAATTGTTTTGTGCTTGGTGAGATCTTTTTATAACCTAAAGTATATAGTCTGAAATAAATTTGTTTGAGTTTAGTGATCCGTTTTTATAATTTAGATTAAATAAATATAGAACATAATAATTTCGAGTATTTTCTATTTATATATCATTTTTTTGGTTAAACATAAATAATAATTTAAATATATGTTTTGTGTTTTTTAAAAACTAAATTAAATTAATATAAAACATAATAAAATTCAATATTTAATATTTATATTTAATTATATATATCATTTAATACCAATAATGATTAAATAAATAATCTTCTCACTCTTCCTATTTACACACACAGAATCCCAAAAGAAAAGCGCACTGAAGAATAAGAGAGTGAGAACCATTTTTACGCCGGAGCAACTGGAATGCCTGGAGGCGGAATTTGAGAGGCAACAGTATATGGTCGGTCCGGAGCGTTTGTATTTGGCACATACGCTGAAGCTGACTGAGGCACAGGTGAAAGTCTGGTTTCAAAATCGACGCATCAAATGGCGCAAACATCATTTGGAGCTGACACAGCAGCGGCTGGCGCTTATCAGGCAAACTCAGATGCCGGGTGGATCTGCAACTGCGGCATCTGTGGCAGCAACGACCTCCGTCGAACTGCCTTTGACGGCTGCCTGTAGTACGGCATCGCCCAGCCTGCTCGAGGAGGATAATGAGGATAGTAAGCAATCGCTTTCACTGCCCCTTCGTCCGTTGAGTCGTGCAGCGTCCGACTCTGATTTGTCCATATGCAATGATTCGCTAGATCTGGATGGCGACAGTCTTATGGATGGCAGCGAGGAGGCATAAACAATTTATGCACACCCTCATTTGTAAATATAGCAGAATAAATATGTATAATATTCGATAATTAATATCTTCTAAACATATGCAATTTGTTATCTATCAAAGTTTGGATTGGTTGGGGAATTTACGAATTTACAATATGATGATAGCTTATACAGAGCCAACATAAATTTATAGATTAATTAAATCACTTGTGAACTATAGTATTGACCTAAGGATTCCTTTGGGTTATTTTAATTGTTTTTGTTGTTGTTCTTTCGAAAATCAATTACTTTTCTGTTAAACCAATCGAAAATTATAAATTTGAGAAAGATTTGTATGGAAACGAAATCAACTTTATTGTTCAATAGCTTAAATTTATTTAAAATATCCCATAAACATTTTTTTCGCATTTAGAATACCAAGACAAATTTGCAAAAAAAAAGCATTTGAAGTTTTTATTTTGAATCATCTATTTTATCGGTAATAACCATTTACATAGTTTTTTCTTTCTTTAAATTAATATCGACATTTTTATCGTAAAAAAGCAGTTATGTGAAAAGCTAATTAGTTTGAATTATCTTCATTCTTTTTTCTCAGTAGACTAAATATTTATTATTATCGATAATTTTACTTAAAGTTTAATTCACTGGCTATAGCTGTACACTTTTTTTAAGTTTTCGATTAAGAAAAGGTTACATTATCTTAAGCTTAGCATAAAAATGTATGTATAAATATGTTTTATGATTACTTGAAGAGACTTGCGTATATCTGGAATTATGTCACATAAATATTAAAGGCTTATTGTTGAGGCGTCTTCATGGCTCTGTCGTAACAGGACAGATGCACCACTCGACCATTCGGATAGCGGACGAAGGCGGTTTCATTGGCAAAGCGCTTCTTGCACACCGGACACATCGTTAGCTCATTCATTTCGAAGCTCTTTTTCTTCTCGTGTCCTATGGCCACCTGCAACCGGACTGCCTCCGCTTGTAGAAGTCCGCGCATAACTTGCCGCTGATGTCTTTCGGCCAGTTGGGTGCGCACCACCGTCTCCAAATAGTTTTTCAGTTCGGACATGTGAACATCATCGGGCAGATACTGCACATGAAACACATATGATATAAAGAAAAGATCAAAGACGACAACAGATGAGTCCCACTCACTTCCAATATCGTCGATGGTTCAATTTTCACAGTGTAGGTATTCAGCAACTCCAGTGCAACTTCTTTGTTGGGTCTCAGAAAGTCAGGGTGCATGGTGATGCCTTCGAAGAGCGGTTGTTGCACTGGCCTTAGTATGGTCTGGAGCAGTATATTGAACACCTCTTTGTCATCTTCATAGCTTGCCTCCGCATAGGCCTTGGCTTTCTCGACATCGCCCATTACTTGTATGTACAGAGCCAGAACATTTGCATGCTTTTTGAGACGACCTAGAATCAGAGCACGCTCCTCTAACAGAAGACTTGATGGAAAATCATCTAGCACGCGATCTGGGGAGTAATATTTTGATTCCTCCAGCATCTTGTACATCTTGGCGCGCATTTCCTGCAGTTTGGGTGTTTCATTCCTGTTAAGAATAATATAGTTACGCTTGAACTTTGCCTTTTAACTCCAACTTACCCATCTTTCTGGTGCTCCAGAAGACGCTGCACTTGCTCGCTGTACTGTTTGAGTAGTGCATTGTGGCGTAGGGTATTTGTGTCTCCCCACACATCGATAATATGCTCCAGATAGGGTATGACCAAAGCCTTGTGCTTACTCACCAAAAAGTCAAGCACTTTGGCACGTGGCAGTGCCTCGACTGCAATCAATTCATCAGTGAATATTTTTAGACCTTCATCTGGATTTTGTGTTAATACCCAGTCGGCAAATTCAAAGATTAGCGGCAAATTTTCAACGCTCAGGTCCTGAAGATAACTTATGGTACGTTTACGGCCCTGCAGCACAGAGCCCTCAATGTTTGCCTGCTCCTTCAGGAGTGTTAGAGCTTTCTTGTGCTTTCCCTTGCCAGCGTAGAGAATGATCAGCTCGTTTAACTTGTTATGTCGCTTGAGCATTTTTTCCGACTCCTCCAGGTGGCATTGATTAAGTCGCAGCAGGGGGGCAATGAGTGCATCATTTGTCTGCAGATAGCACTTAAGCAGCGTAGTGTCAATGATCGCCAGCAGCGATTTATCATTGGTCTTATTATCAGGCAATTTGGCCCTCTCCTTTTGACGGGCTTGTACCAGAAATTCAATGAGTGCCAAGTACGCATTTTCTAAATCATGATCCTTCAGCACTGGCAAACTGGATATGGGAACAGCGGCATCTAGACTGCTCTTCGGGTCCGGCAGTAAGCTGGGAAAAAGCTGGATCACGTTGAGCGGATCGATGGCGGCCCTCTCGAACTCCTTCATGGCTGCCGAGAACTCTTTGTTGGTAAATAACTCCGTGGCATACAGCATATGTATCTGGCGTACAATCTGCGCCTTATCCTCGATTTCTTCATCGGAAATATCCTAAAAAAGCAAACGGTTGTAGTACATATTTTGCCACTGAGTCAATGAGATGACTAAACTCACTGTTAGTTCGATTGCTAGTTGAAATTTGCGGTGCTGCAGCAATTCCTCCCGTTGCGTTCGAATATCCACGAGCCGCATGCACCACAGCTCGGATGATGCAGCAGCAAAGATGGTGCCCTTTTCGGAGCGAACTAGAAACCTGGTATTCTTTAACTCTGGCAGCGACTGGACCAACGTATCTTTTCCAATTAAGCTACGCACCTCGATGGTGTTCTTCATGCGTCCCACAGCAAATGGCTCATCCCAAACTGTAAACCAAAATTGTTATTATTTTCAACACAATAAAGAAAGCCGTTACAAAATTACCTAAGCCCAAGAGCGGACTTGGCCACGGCGTCAAGGGAGACTTGTTGTTCATTCCGCCTTCAGTATTACCATCTTTAGACTTATACTGGTTAAGATCAATGAGCACTAGGTAGCTGTCCTTGGATATGCCAAGCATGGAGTTTCGTATCAGGCAAATGTTGGGCTCTTGGTTAATTGTGGAGGACGTAAGTATGAGCTTGTGCATCTTCGGTGTATTGGCGGATATCTATGAATAGGGAAATAAGAACGATTAAGAACATATCTAAAGCCATACAAATGATATACTTTGTGTTATTTACATCGTATAGAACGTATTCATCCTTGTAGCCAACGCACACGAGCTGGTTAACCCAGCACATGGCCCGTGGCACATCCAGCAGATCGATGCACAGCTTCAGGGAAACGAGCTTGTCCGTTTTCCAAAAGAAGAACACTAACCGACGCCGAATAGCACATGCGATTCTGATGAATGTGGCCACTTCGCCTGTCGTCGATTTGGGTGTGTCCACATCCATGGTGAACAGCGTGCAACCCTTTGTCTCCGCCGAGCTGTGCATGAATTCGAAATTATTTTCGATCCGGCTTATATCACACACATGAATCATATTGTCAGTCAGCACGAACAGCAAGTTCTCCTCTGAGACTACCTCCATTTGGGCAATGGGTTTCTTGCTGAAATTCTTGTTGAACATTCGCATATCGACGTCCGTCTGCCTGTCCACCGAGTACATGATGAGCTGTCCGCTCCGGGTGCCCAGAATGACATGATTACCTAGTCAAAAAACAATTTGGCTAATTTATATTTTGTAAATAGAAATGGGACTACCGACCATATGCTGCAATGGCTTCAATTTGTACTCCCTGCTTAAGTATTGACTGCACATTGTAGGCCTTATGCATTTTACTATTTTAAATGTGCATAAGTGCTGAAGCGAAAACAAAACAAAAACTGTGTTATTGTTGCGAAAACTGCTAACAAGCCCAACCCAGCTTCTGCAATCAGCTGTTTTGTGGTGCTCACACGGAATTGGAACAGCAGGTGAATGAGTACATGCATATGAATTTGTTCGGAGTAATTGGCATGTCAATAACTGTTAGTTTATTAGTCAAATAAGAAGAGAAAGATAAAGGGAACAGGTAATCAATCAAACATAAAACTTAAGCATTTCCTAATATATTTCGCCAGTCAATTGTCGTACCGTGTGTGAGACCAGCATATGTTCGGCTGTTCGCAACACTGTCGCAGCGTTGCCACACTGTGAAATATCATGACCAGCCGGATCCGGCGCGCAATTTGTGACCAAGTAAATGAACTGCAATTTGCTTATGATTTATAAATATATATGGTTTTTTAACGTTTGACGCAGCTGCCACAAGTAAAGAGCATTTACCATGCATTGGAAGTGCCAGCCAAAAGGCAACAGACCGCTGCAGCTCGACCCCTGCTCCAATGGATTTTGCCGGCGACTGTTGCACAACAGGAAAACGATTTATTGGAATCGGTGAAAAGCCAACAATTTGATTCGACGTATGTGAAACATGTTCAAGTGGTGCGCAGTACGAGACGCAGTGCAGCCAAAGTGGAATTCCATCTACAGCCCGATGCATTTACACAACACCTCTTACAAACAGATCCAATCCCCTCTCAAGCGCCTGCTTTCCATGAGGAGCGCATTGTTGTTGAGTTCAGTTCGCCGAATATAGCAAAGCCCTTCCACGTCGGACATTTGCGATCCACCATCATCGGCAACGTGCTGGCCAATCTGCATCAGTATTTGGGTTATCGGACGACACGGCTCAACTATCTGGGCGATTGGGGAACCCAGTTTGGTCTGTTGGCACTTGGCGTCCAGTTGGGCAACGTTAGTGATGCACAAATGCGAGCTGCTCCCATTGAAACCTTATACAATGCCTATGTGGCGGCCAATCGAGCAGCTGCCGATGATCCCAAGTTGGCCCAGCAAGCACGTGATTTGTTTAGTGCCTTGGAAGCCGGCACAGATGCAACTATGTCTGGCCAATGGCAGCAATATCGTCAGTACACCATAGATGAACTGCGAGGCGTCTACGAGCGCCTTGGCGTCTCTTTCGACAGTTACGAATGGGAGTCGCAGTATTCGCAGCGTGATATTGGAGAAGTGCTTGCACAACTACGCTCAGCGGGATTACTCCAACGGGAGCAGGATGGCCGTGAGATTGTTGTGGTGGACCAGCGCCGTGTGCCCGTCATCAAAAGCGATGGCTCCACGTTGTATCTGGCCCGTGATATAGCGGCACTGTTGGAGCGCCAGCAGCGTCTGCAATTCTCACGCATGCTTTACGTCGTCGACAATGGCCAGGCGGATCATTTCAATGCCCTCTTTCAGACAGCTGCCAAGCTGGACAAACGCTTAACGGACAAGCTGCAGCATGTAAAATTCGGAAGGATTCATGGCATGAGCACTCGCCAGGGCAAAGCCATCTTCCTCAGCGATGTGCTCAACGAAGCCCGGGATGTGATGCGTGAGAAGCGAAGCAATAGTTCAAGTAAGAGAAAAGAAATTCCACGCTTGGATTTCTTATTAAACCCTGAACCCTTAAAGAATGGGTATAATGATTTTGTCCAAATGTATGTACCAGATAGTAGGAAGCATATCCGACCACATGTTCTTAATCAGGATCAAGTTGATACATATCAATGTCCGTCTTTAAAATTTAAATATAAGTTCTCGAATACTACGCAAGGATTGACTTTATTTTATTTTATCGAGATCTTCCTAATTTTTGAGAATATCGATCAGTTTTCTATAGCAATAAAAGCCGCAATTTTATGGGAAGACGTTACTTATGGACTGATCAAGATCGGATAAGAAATATCTAAAATACAATCGAAAACGTAATCACATATCTATTTAATTATTTCATAAATAAACGCGCTGTCTTAGTATTTTTTAGTGCTCTTGCACACCTGCTTACATTTGGGTGTGCAAAAGTTATTAAAGGGAAATTTGGCAATAGAACTCGAATATGTTTAATAAGTCGTTTAGGGTATATCGTAGTCGAGCTCACTCGACTACAGCATTCTTACATGTTAGTTTAAAAATTCTAATTCTATTTGCAGCCACTAAAGTGAATGTCGCCCTAACCGATGATGAACTCTGCGATATTCTGGGCGTATCTGCGGTGCTTGTCAACGTGCTGAAACAGCGTCGGCAGCGGGATCACGAGTTCAGCTGGCAGCAGGCGCTGCAGGTGAATGGCGACACGGGCATCAAGCTACAATACACACACTGTCGCCTACACAGTCTACTGGATAACTTTAGACACATCGAGCTAGCTGAGATAAAGCCCAGCTGGCAGCATTTAACTGAGGAGCCAAGCGATGCTATGGATCTGCTCTACGAGCTGGCGCGCTTCGAGCAATGTGTTTGGCAGGCCAAGGAACAGCTGGAAGCATGTGTGCTGGTCAACTATCTGTTTGGCTTGTGGTGAGCATGAGGAGGTCATGGTTTAATCCAGACAGCTAATATTTGCACTCTTTGCTTGCAGCAATGCGACAAGTCGTGCTTTGAAGCGCCTGCCCGTGAAGCAGGAGAAATGCCTGGAGAAGCAAACACAGCGTCTGCTGCTCTTCCATGCGGCCAAGCGCACCTTGCAGCAGGGCATGCAGCTGCTGGGCCTGAAGCCTCTTGACCAAATGTAGTTCATTACTTAATTTAAGATATTTTGGTTTTATTTATTGAACATTTGAATGGAAATGCAATGCTGCTTTGTAGTTTGCCGCCGCTTAGCGCTTCTTCCACGTGTACTTGCGACGTGCGCCTTCCTGTCCAAACTTCTTGCGCTCCCGTCTGCGATAGTCACGTGTCAGCAGACCGGCTGCATAAATAGAAATACATAAATAGGTAATAAGTACTGTAAGCAATTAGTGGCAATTTCGGGCCCCGGCACTTACCCAGACGCATTGACTCAATCATCTCTTGATCAACGAAGCTGCGCAAACTCATCGCGATGCCCCAACGAATGGCGCCCGCCTGACCGGATGGACCACCGCCCTCCACATTGGCCTCCACATCAACTTTACCTAGCATTGAGCTGAAGCTCAGCGGAAAGAGCAGCTACAAAAAAGAGAACAAACAAAAAAATGCATACAAAATGTTATCGTGTTAGATGTCAAGTTCAGAGCGCTCGAGGCGGCTTTTGTTTATATTATATATGTACAACTGTGAACAAAATAATAGCACCAATTTGCAAATGTGCACTTATAATTATGAAAATTAGAAATAATTGTAAAACTGTGCACTTTTAATTATGAAAATTAAAACTGCATAAGATAATTTTCTATCAAATTTATCAAATCAAATAATTTTATCTGAATCAAATAAATCAATGCATAGTTTTAGAGGAAGAGCGAAATTCCCAAAAACTCCCATTGATGGTTGGCTTAGAAGCAGAAAGTGCTTCATTGACATCAACCCACAGATTTTCAATTGAATTGAGCATGCCACTCAAGGGTTATTGTCTTGTTGGAAGATCCATATTGGGGGCATCTCATAAATTGAGTGGGATTACGTCAAAGAATTCCAAAATATTAACGTAATCGTGCTGATTTCTTTTGGTTTTGATCCAATATATTCAACTCTATTGACTCTCCATTTTTAATGACTTGTAATGCGTATCTTAATGCTAAATACATTATTCTGAGTTTTGAGAGCTCCGCATTTACGAACGGGAGTCTTTTCCTTAAAATATTCCTAAACCTGACTGACCAATTTAGGTGTTCCTTTATGAACTTCATGTACTCATGTAAGCATTTATAAAATAAACTTTTCTTGGCCTTTAGGCTTTAAATTAAGCTTTCTGAGACATAAGCGAACTGTTTGCACTGTATTAGTTATGTTGAAGTAATTGTTGTTTAATTGCAACTGAGTGCAGTCTTCAAAGAATTCATTTTGTTCGCGCGAATCAACCTTTTGACGTAAAGCTAGTTTTCGTCCAGTTTTTTCAATTGTTTCAAATGTTTATTATAATATATTATTTTAGTTTTCCATCTATACGTTATACATATGTATACATATATATATATTTCAAATGTTTATTATTAATATATTAAAACCAAAAAACTAAAATAATATATTAATAATAAACATTTGAAACAATTGCATAACTAAATGTTTATTTTTCAGTTCAGTTCGAAAATGGTCGTAGTGGTGCTATTTTTTTCGCAACTATAAATATCTTTACTACATATACTGTATATATATATATATATATCTAAATAGTGTAGTGCATTGTATTTTCGTGTATGTCATGCAAAATTAAACTGCAAACTGCGAGAGTATTTCCTGCACTGCAATAATAACAACAATAGCTGTATAGAAATAATGACAAAATCATTAGCCAAATTGAATGGCTGTTAGCCACAGCGAGTAACTGCAACAAATTGTTGCATATCTGCGTACAAGGCAATTAAATGCATACGTTATAGGCAGGTGTGATGCAAATAAGAAACGCTTTTGAAAAAACCTGTGAGACTGCTCTAGGCGTATTAGTTTGAAGTTACCCTATACGTTAGTTCAAATGGCATTAGCTGTTCAGGCTAAAATTAAATGAAGTATCCAAGACTGGTATACCTCATTCTTATTATTAAATACAGCAAAATACAGCAGTTATAAGCTGAACCATCTAGCTTAAAGGGGGGGCTTCAGCAAATTCCTCATCTTATTTTCAAGGAAATTAAGCATTTGAAAGGGGTTTTAAAGCAGTTAGCGCCTAAGGTAAATAAACTATTTTATTTTAACAACATTAAACATCAGCTAAAGTTTAGTCTAAGCTGACATTTTTTAGAGCAACTCATTTTAACTAAAGGTACACAAAAGCACAGTGATTAGTTTCTGATATTTAAGTCACGTTACGCTTCAAAAAATGTTTACACTTTGTATATTTTGCTTTTTACCTGAACCAGAAGGCAATTGACGTTGTTCGTTTTTGATCGACATTGTATAATGTGTATAATTTAATAATATTTAGTTTTAGTTCAAATTTGCTTTTGTCAAATTTTACAAATCATTTTTGATATTCCAATCAGAGCTAATAAGCATAAATTAGACCACGCATATGTGGCATGATAGGGTTCGTTAGCGTCAAGTCTTTACCCTAACTGGGGGTATTTTAATGCATGGAATTACTACATAGTATTGATCAAAAACTGAACTCCTGTACCAATTACTAGTTGTACTAGTCTACAAATTTTAAAACTTTGCTAAAGGATGCTTCCATCACAACAAATTCAAATTTAATCGCATTGTAGTCACATTTCATTATGTATATGGCAATCCATAAGTGTTTTTTCTCATGTCTTGCATATACCCTGTTAGTAAGATTTGTGGTTAGAGGGTATAATTACTTCATGACAAGGTGATAATTACTAGCCGCAGGCTAAGCAGCTCACACAACGTGTTCAAATGGGTGTTGGGTAAATGCATTTGCATATGCTTGGGGCGGGACTGGGACTGGAGAGGCGACTGTTAACAGTTCCCATATAACATTTAAATTTGTGTATACGCCATTTTCAAATTGATTGCCTGTCGAGCACCGAAAGCTATCCAGCGTCAGTTCAAACTGGGTTCAAAAACCGAAGTTAATTTATGGACAAGGAAGGACCATTTAGTGTGTGTCGCAAAAAAGCGTGTTATTATGTAACGCCTGAAGATGTTGTCCAAAAATAAAAAATTGCAGGAACTATACATGGATAAGACCATATTGCAAACGGCTTTATAGCAATCGTTAAAGCTGAATACTTATCAATATATAATAAATCGATTCAACGACACAGATATGCAAATAATACAAATTTGAACTCTGACGCCAATTGCAAAGTCCAATTTGACAACAGATTTATTTTGTTTGACGTTTTTTCGGCTATTTTCGAAATGCGTGGGAAAGCCAGTTAGCGTCGTATATACAAACAATATGGTCTACAGCACACAGACAATAAACGTTATGATTAAAAACGAATAAACAATAAAAATACATAATAAAAAGACGCAAACAAAGCAGCAACGAGCACAAATTTGGTAAAAAAAAAAAAAAAAAAAATAGAGGCAGACAAAATGTGGCTGCAAAGCCCGGCAAAATGAAAACAATCAATCATTGCAGACTTGACAAAATTATTTTGATTTGTTTGTGTATCTATAATTTGTTTAAGCGAATTGTCAGATGACTTCACGCAACAACAAATAATAATAAGCCACAGCGACAATGGCGGCGAACAAGACTCTTAATTGTATGGTACTTGGCAATTAAAGTCAACACACACACAAAAATGACAAACTAACTCGCAAATGGGAGGCGACACGTTCATGTTCATCTATGGAACAGGTTAACTCAGTTAAAAAAAAATACAAATATTTACCGAGGGGGGAAGGGGGGAGGGAGTGGAAAATTCTTTTGGCTAGCCGATTAAAAAATGCTTTGAACCGGCGGCGCTTCAAGATATCTCGTGTCACATTTTATTATGATTTAAATGAATTTGATAGCTGGCTAGCTGGTTCTGTGGAACGTTCGAAAGGCTGCTCACTTTAGCTTTTCCCCAGCCATAAGCGCCAACTGTACATGTGTATATAGAACTAAGTAGAAGAGATGATGACGATAACGATAACGACGATGACGATGATGATGATACTGTTGATATCATGAGGCGGGCATATATAGTATATATACTAAGTGTACATTCAGCTTCATTGGCGCGCGCTCAAAAAATTGGATTCGCTCATCCACCTCCCACAAAATCGCATCCACATCGAAACTTGTGGTCTCCATTATCATCTCGGCGCAGTTCTTTTTATCAGTCAATCCACGCTGTTGTCGCGCTTCAAGTCGCGGAAAATTTTACACCGAGCTGAGATCTGCAAAGTGATACATTTTCGGTTTATTTTTATTCTCATTTGGATAATGGACAATGTGGCGCCATTTGCAAAAACACCGGCTTTGGTCAGCACACGCATAAAGTAAATCAGATTTCGGTCGCAAAAAACTAAAAGAGTTCCACTGTTCTCGCCAGTCATTCGTCTTTAATTTGTAACCAATTAGCGGAGTATTTCGAAATTTGGCGTAAGAAAAAAAAAATCAACATTGATTAATAACATAAATTAATAATTGATTTTTTATTTTATAACATTAAATTGCTAATTATGCGTTTTCTACTTTGATAAATTGACCAGCGGTACAGTTTCTTTTATCTTCGCATTAATTATGGCCAACGGTTTTTACGAAATACATTTCTTTTATCAAGAAGTATTCTTTCCGTTTTTATTTGATTACATACACATTTGCGTTGCAATCTACTGTTGTATTATCCTTTCATTGGTGGAGATTAAATTACGGTTACGTGCATGATAAGTGAACAGCTTGTGGGCAGCAGGGGGGGTGCCTCAGGTTCAAGGGCATTTGGACAGCAATGCAAAAATATAATTCATCTGGCAAGTCTCGCACAAATGCTTTGCCTTTCCAATGGGCACAACATCATGCTCGCTTTGTTATCCACCACCACGCTCCCGTTGCCCGTTTTCTCGCCTTTGTCGTCATGATGTCCGTAGAATTTCAAATTAGTTTCAATTATAATTGAATCAACGCAACACGAAGAAAGCGAACGAACCAAACGAAACGACACGAAGCAAAACGAAGCGACACGAACCGAACGAAGGAACGAGTAAACAATCAAACGAAAAAGAAAAAAAAAACGAAACGAAACGAAACGAACCGAACCGAAATTAAGGCAGAGTTGATTTTTTGGGGGCGGCGCAGTTTCGAAATGACGTTGCATCGTCGCATCTAAATGATAAATTGCAAATGGCGCTTCCGGCTCAATGCTGGCACTTGCTTTCTAATCTTTTATTTCAACAGTTACCTCAACTTCTTATCGTTCAACAAGAAACAAGTCGTCGCTTTTGTCTCGATTTTTATTCGATACTTGTTCTGCATTAAATCAGATTATTTTAGGCCGTTTTGTGAATACATCATTTGGTTGATTTTGCACTATGGGGGCGTTGAAAGCCAAAACTTATTTATAGTGTTAGAGACTTTCAACTGGCGATTCGAATTCGAGACCTGAGAATTGCAAACTGGTTTTTCGGCTTAGTCGTTGGCCCCTCGAAGCATTTAATTAGTTGGTGAGCATAGTAATTCATTCAACAGTTTTATTTTATTTCTTTTTATGTTGTCGAAATTGATTTCGATGTCTGATTGACCAGCAAATTGGCCAATAGCTCAAATTTTTCGACCGTTTAGTGCGGATTAAGAAAGTCAATTTCAATGTCTTGTTGCCAGGCACTTGTAGTTCCCCAGCATTCTGCTTTTATCGCCTTGTTTGTTTTTATGTCTACCTTTTTTTTTGATACACAAACAGGTTCAAGAGTTCCCCACAGAGCTTCCTAAGCTATTTTTTAATAATTTGCCTTTCATTATTTGTTTATTGCTTTCCTTTTTTTTTGGGGGTTTTTTTTTTGTTAGGGAGCTTTTTGTTTGCAATTAGGCAAATCAAAGCAAAATAAAACAATACAATTTCACGTAATTCTGCTGTTAATCATTTTGGATCAGCAATGAATAGATTGCGCAATGGCAACAGCTCTAAAGAGCTGCAAGTGCAATCCGACAAACAAATAAATATAATTAAATATCTGAGCGTGCCTAAACAAAAAAATACTAAATGAGGTGTGCTTTTTGGCCTAAACAACGTTTTAGGGGAGGTTGGGATTGCTGAGAGACTTCTATATTCTCCGATAGACTTCTTTCTATAGCCCCCAAATTGCCGCTAATAAGATATCTCGACTTTTCGAAAGAGTTAGCGAATTACGTTTTACAAAACTTGAACCGCACCCGAGGCACACCACGAGCAGTCTCGCTGCCTGGTTAGTTACCCATGATACCAAACGGAATTTACTCAACAAATGAATGAATGCCCAGCAGCCGAGCCGCTGACGTTGACATAAATTGTAAATAATGTGAACAAACAAAATCTGGCTAGAAATCAACAGAGAAGCAAATGCTTTTGTTTGTACAAAAAAAACACACACAAAGCATTTTAAATTATTAAGCATACTAAAAAAATTACATCGTAGATAGTGACACAATTTTCATTAATCTAAAAATAAACCTCAAATCAGAAACTTATTTTTTTCACAAACATTTGATTGAGTCGACAAAATTTGTGCAAATTTCACTCTTTAAATCAATAATGGAGATTTGTATAAGCTTTATAATATTTTAAAAGGATATACAAAAACAATATAAAAATGCTTTGAGAGCTTTAAAGGCTGCAGTTAAAATATGCCAAACAAATTGGTTTCAAATTATAAAGTTTCGCAAAATATTTGAATTTGAATTCATTCACTAACTGATAAAAATGTTGCTTCTATTCCTGGAACACACATTTCCTCGCTTTCAGCGCACATTCGATTAAACTTATTATGCAGTCAGTTTTTAGTAGGTTTACCTTTTAGTGATAAAAGTGATTAGTCGAAAGTTCACGGCTCGAACATACTTATATAAAGAGCATTCATTCACACTCAATTTGTAATGTTGTATAAATAGTTCATTCAATATTTGTGTTTACAAAAACTCTGACTCAAAGCATTAACACTTGCCAAAATCCAGTAAGTTTTTGTTGTCAACAAAGCATTAATGTACACATAATTATGTAAAGTGTGCATTTTCTCTTTCCCAACCTTATTTTTGGACAGTACATGCCAATTTCTGCATTTGAATGGGTGTGAATGAACTTACTTCAAAACTGAATACAAGGAATTTGAACGTCGCGTTGATTATGCACCCATCCATTCATCGGCAATAATTGTTGGACCATATTATATTTTAATATCCCCATTTTTTCTTTTTATTTTAAAATTACTTGTTCTTTCATTCATAAGCAATATAACTTAAAATTTTTAGTTTTTAAAACCTTTCTTAAAAGATGAGTTGTTTGTTATTCAACATCGATATGAATGTATTTGCTCGTGAAACAATATTTAACTTTGAATTTAAATTTGTGAAAGCTTTGTAAGGAACTTTGAATATGCATATTTTAGAAGACTTTAATTGTTTTCTTTCGAAAATACTATCGAAAATTTAGTAAGATTTGCACCCCCCTAAATTTGCTGCCACTGCTCCGTTTAATTCACAAAAAAACGCTATCCAGTAGCACTTTTAGATAAATTCCCAACGATAAAAAAATGTCAAAATTATGTAGTCAAAATCTACAGCCCTTGTAATACCCCTGTACTGTGAAAATACTTGCAATTATAGCTGAAGTTCTTAGGATTCGTAGTTTTGGGTTATTGGCAATATTTTTTGTTAAATCTATAAATGAAAAATAATTATCTTTAAGACTAAGGTTAATGGGGTTCGTAGTTTTTGGGTAAAGGGTATATTTTTGGTAGATCTTTTTTTAGGTAATTAACAGTAAAACAACAAAAATCAGAGCAGGGAGTAGAAGTGGTCAGCTTTTTTATATGATCGATTTTTAAAGGAACTCCGATTTTTATATTTAAAGCTTATTGTCTCCAGTCTGACATTTATAATATGCTCTTTGTTTTCTATTCGAAAAACACAGAAGATAGTTAGTTGGAGTGTGTCTCGTGATGATGATGAAACTACTGTTTATATGGCCGGTCTTATCGCTGCGTCAAATGGGATGAGTGCTTAGATAAGTCCCCACCAAGACTGTCGCATTCGGCGTGCGCAAAAGTCCAAGACTAGTCCGAAAGGAAGAGGCCAGGGGAACTCAGAGCAGATTCAGAGCAGCAAACTCAAAAAAGAGACTAATGCTAATATTTGGTTTATATCTGTGCAGATTATGCGTATAGGCTGGCACCGAAAGTAATCGCAAATTGCTTGATTTAGTTGTGATCCAATCCCACAGTGGATCACACACAGGGATTGGGATAAAAGTAATAAGCAAAAGCATTCTCTATTTTCGTTGCAGCTGAACCCAAAAACAAAGCTCAAGCCAAAGTTGCGGTCTTTCAGCCAGCGAACAAACGTTAGGAAACTGGTCTATAAATTTGCGTTGCTGACATTGGAAAGTACATTTTTTTTTTTGTCGCCTGGTTTACTTTTATCTAAACCGTATGTAAGTGCAGCGACTTGGCTTGAATTTTGGTGCATATTTGCGCGTTTTTCCAATACGAAAACTGCAACAACCACAACAACAACAGCAGCAGCAACAGCAACAGCACCAGCACCAGCAGCTGTGACAACTTCAACTGCAAGTGGAACGCATAAAGCAACAAGGTCTGTGGTCGCCATGGAGAATCTCGGCTACAAGGAGGGCAGCACGAAGCCGCGTCGCATGACACGTTCCATCAGCGTCGTTACCAAGACCGAAGTGGAGCAGCCGCTCAATGAAAATAATGCTGCGAATAACCGGTAAGTGGCAATGCTGCATTTGAGTGTCCCACTCAGTTATTTATATGCATGCATGCAACTTGTTATTCGAGACGAACCCCGAAAAAATACCTAAACAATGCCACAGGGAAAAGATAAAAATTTGCGCACGTAGAGGATCAATTGATTTTTGGGTGGGGCCAGGAATATGGTGTCTATAAGAATAACAGCTTTACAGTTATTAGCTAATGCAGCGGATAATGGTTAGTCAATTAATTGTCGAGATCGCGCTTTCATTGTTCCCACGCTTGCGAATTCATGGAAAAATTATACTTCTACTTCAAGAGAAACAAAAAAAAACTCAGGAATTTATTATACGAGTAAACACAAGTATTGAATAATACCAAGCGATTCGAATAATAGAAAAATTCCAATGAACTGCTGGATAACTAATTGAATATTGAGTTTGCCAAGCATTACATTCAGTAAAGCAAAGTTTCTGTAACTCAAACGACCAACTGCAACAAATAGAATTAAAATTTGTATTTATATACAGTCGACAATTTTAATAATGTATGCAATTTCTTTTTAAATACATTAAATACAAATATACTCATTTAATTTTAAACGACACTCAAAGACCATATTAAGAATTCGAGTTCGAATAACGGAGAATACATTATATATAGAAATTAGCTCTAAACGCTATTTCCACTTAATTAGTCTCGCGTTACAAAGTACGAGTTCGGATTGGTGAAGTTCGACTTGGACTTGAAGTTCGTCTGTATTATTAAAATTACGCGATTGAGTTGGTGTCTGAGTTAGACTGAACGAGCCAAGAGTTAAAGCGTTGTGCACAACACTTTAATACATTGCTCGGCATGCAGTTGGATTTTCTTCAGCCTACTTCTATAAATAATCAAATCTAGGTAGCATTCCAGTCTCTCTTTTCGTCTGCAGCAAATTTGCCAAATTTGCCGTTTACTCACTCCACAACTCAGATCAACTCTCACGCGTTCAATTAACTCTCTTGTTTTGGCAGCTAGTTTTTTTTGGCACTCAGTCACTCTCACGCCTCATCTTTCTCACTCTCTCACACATATTTGTGGGTGTGTATGTGTGTGTGTTTGTGTGTGTGTGTTTGTGTGTTTGTGCTTCAAGCTCGATCAACTTGGACTGGCACTGAGCAGCGCTTACCGTTTTCCAACCATCAGTCGGTATTGAAACAACAATGCAGGCGGACGCGTTAGTTGCTGACTAAAAAAAAAAACAAATATAATTCGCCAAGGCGCGTTCGCAGTTCGTCGTAGTTCCGTCAGTTTATATAGGCAGACTAACTAATACATGCATACGATCAACGGAAGTGAAAAGTTCGCGTTTTTCTCACATCGCTGTTTTTTTTTTGTTGCATTTTCCGTCCGTTAGACACAATTGTTTAAAGCGCCACAAAAGGCAACCATTGTAAGCCACTTGGCCCGCTCCGACTGACTGTCTACCTGTCTGTCTGTCTGTCTGTCTATCTCTCTGTCTGTCGTCGTATCGGATCAGTCTGTAGATGGGTCACTCATTCAGCGGAGAACTGGTCGAGCCATCTCCTATGTGTGTATCAGCGACGTCGCATTTTGGAAATGAAATTAGAAATTGAAAATAGCTCATTAGCGAATTGGCATCATCCGTGGATATGGCTGCAAACGGTGTACGTAAAATCCACATACACACATAAGTAATACATATGCCTTTCCACTAAGTGCAGAACAAAGCCCGGCGAGATTAGGAAACAGTCCCTGGGATTCAGTTTCTCCCTGAAATTATGCAAAAGCTGCATTTGAAATTATCAAATGCGAGAATGCGAAACAAGCAGACATAAGAAAAACCGCCGGCAGTTGAAGCAGATGACAAATGTGATTTAACTACAACAAAGTGCACAACTATAGAGAACAATAACAATAATAAAAAGAATATGTATAAAAATAAATAAATAATTTATACACACATAAGAAACTTGCCGCCTTTGCATAACTCAATATACATATTATGTTGATTAACGACATTCTTAATTATGCATGCCTCGCAGTCAGCAACGTGCAGCAAACGAACTTTCAGTGTCATTTCAACCATAAACAACAAGAGTACATTAAAAAAAAATCTAAATATAGTTGAAGCTGGCAACAATACTAGCCACAAATCATCAATATTATCAAAGTGCAGAATATCTAATACTCTCTTCAAAAGTTTTCATTATCTAATTAGTCATGCGACAAAGTCATAAATTTTACTCTTGTTTAAAGTATATTTATATATATATATATATGTATATATATAAATAGTGTTGAGCCAAGTGTGCCGAGTGATTGTTTTACCCATTTATTTTTTCTGTTTTTACTGCAGTTTAAGCAAACGACGACAAATAAGTTTAAGTGATTTGTGAAAAAAGCAGCGTTTTGTTAAAAAAAAATAATTAACACAATTCTAATTACATTGTACAAAATTGTCAATTAATATGGATATATAAAAAGTGATCACATTCTGCAGTGATAAAAATGATATTTACATATCTCCCATTTCCTTATGCGGATCAAAGCTTAAAGTTTAATAAAGCTGTGCTCTTAAGTCATTAGACAAAGTATTTAAAAATATACAATGTGTACAAAGTAAATAATTACACATATTAATTATTTGTGGATTATGATATTCCTTTGCATATCTGAACAAGTTTGAACACGCTCGGTAAGAGTTTAACATTTTAAATAAGTAGACCGGTCGATTTGCATTTTATAGATCGTTAAAAAATTGATATTTCTATTCATATTCATTATTAGAACATTATTAGTTGCAAAGTAGATTTCTGAGAGCTAATCGAAACAGTTTTATTACTAAATTAGCAAGTATATTAAATTAATCAATTAGGAATTATGTCTACAACCATGAAATACAACAGGGCCAATTATTTAACTTAACTTGTTTAATGGCGACTAATATCAACCGATATAGAAAAATACAAAAAGTAAATGCAATAAATTAAGTCAAATGGAAAATAAAATTGAATAGTTGAATTTAAATTGAGAAAACAAGAAAATTTTTCAAATTTCTGTCGGTTTTTATATGCAATATTATGAATCCAAAAATTACATAATTGTATGAATTACAACTACAAATGTAAATATTAAACAAAAGAAAATATTTATTAAAATTGGGTTCTTAATGATAGAAATAGGAGAATATATAAGATGATAAAGTATATTGTAATCATTGCGGAAGAAATAATTAGTGGAGCAGCGCTTAAGAGAAAGTGCGAAGAAGTATTGTAGAAGTAGAGGAAACAGCAAAACTATCAAAACTACACTCAATCAACTTCACCTATTAGTAATTTAACTATTGACAGAACAACTAGCGTAGCTTATTAATTAGTTAGGGAGAAACAATGTGTCAGTAATTAAGGTCAATTTTTAAGAATATTAATTCCCAATCGGCAACTCTCCTTGAAATGCATGCTTTATATTAATGCCTTGGGGACTGTAAATTATATATTTTTATATAATTTATATTTTTTAATTGTTAAAATAAGAATATCGATAAACTGGCAGCTGTCGCTAATGGCAACTTTGTGTGTGTGTTTTTAACAACAGTTTCAAATCGATTCCACCCAATCTGATGGTGCGATGGCGGAACAACACTGACGCGATGATCGAAGCCCAGTATCCGACAGCTGGTGAATTCGAATACATGGAGTGTGGTCCATCGCCGCCGGCGGAGAGTGCTCCGAGCATGTACGATAGCTTCGAGGAGCCAACGAGCGAGCTGAGCGTTCAAATCTGCAACGATACGCTACGGATCAGTCTGATCGATCAGATCAAGAGTGGGGCGGGCCGGGTGCGCCTGCTGGAGGACATTGAGCAGGGCAATGTGGTCACTGAGAGTCTGGGCAAACACTTTGAGACCGCCTCGAAGCTGGAGAAGAATATCAGCTATTTGTGGGCAGCATTCCTCAAGCGCTGGGACCTGATCGAGGCTCTGCTTGCAGCTGGTGCCGATCTGCATTTTTGCGATCAAAATGGCATTTCAGCCTTGCATCTGGCCGCCTTCAGTGGGTGCCTGGCCACCCTGGATCTGCTCGTGGCCAAGGGTATGAATGTTAATCTGCAGACCAAGTGCTATACGCCGCTGCATTGTGCCGCCTTTGGCAATGCCGCCGAGGCGGCCAAGCTCCTCATCAATAGTGGAGCTCAGATCACCAAAGATACGAATAAGCCCAATTGTGAGGAGAGTCTGCTCCATTGCGCCGTTCGTTCCAATGCACTGGAGTGCCTGCAGCTCTTCATTACCGAGGGAGCCGATGTGAATTCGCTGAAGCCGAATGGCACCAATGCCATACACTTGGCCGCTGATCTGGGGCATCTGCAGTGCTTGGAGGCGCTGCTGAATGCTCCGAATGCCGATGCCAATGTGCGCATCTGCATCCGTGAGAAGGAATCGACGGCTTTGCATCTGGCCGCCGACGAGGGCAACGTGGAGTGTGTGGATCTGTTGTTGTCCAAGGGCGCCGATGCCAAGCTAAAGAATCATCGTGGCTTCACGCCACTCCACCTTGCCGCACGCACCTCCAGTTTGGAGTGCGTCGAATCGCTGCTTCGTAATGGGAATGCGGATGCGAATGCCGAAGATTTCGATCATCGGACACCGTTGCATGCTGCAGTGGGTAAATCGGAGAATGCCTACGACATCATGGAGACACTGATCCAGTGGGGCGGCAATGTCAATCACAAGGACATCTATGGCTTTACCGCACTCCATTTGGCCGCACTCGATGGTCTGGTGCAGTGCGTCGAGATGCTCATCTTTCATGGCGCCGATGTGACCACGAAATCTAAGAAGGGTACCTCCGCCCTGAATGTCATTACACGCAAGACGCCAGCCTCGGTGGCCATGATACGACAGAAACTGGACGCGGCTATCACACTGCATCATTCCCAGGTGAGCGGAACGAGTGATTAACTTGATTAGCTTTAATCTATTGTCCTTTTCCATTAGGATCCCGTGAATCGCGAGGTGGAACTGGAGCTGGACTTCCGTCAGCTGCTGCAGCATTGTCATCCGCGTGAGATTAGCTACTTGAATACGTTCGTTGATGAGGGCCAAAAGGAGATACTGGAGCATCCGTTGTGCTCATCCTTTCTGTACATCAAGTGGGGCAAGATCCGAAAGTATTACATCGGTCGCCTCATCTTCTGCTTCAGCTTTGTGCTCTTCCTCACGCTCTACGTGCTGACTGCGTTGGCCCACAATTGTTACAATGGCAGCAAGGACGACAATACGACCATCCAGGCACAGGAGCTGTGCCAGAAGCAGTCCATATTGGGCGATATGCTGCGCAACAATCCGTTTGTCATGGAAATGCAATGGTGGGTTTTGGTGGCCATCACCATAGTGGAGATATTCCGTAAACTGTATGGGATAACGGGCTACTCTTCGTTCCGGCATTACGTGACCCAAGTGGAGAACATCATGGAGTGGTTTGTCATCACCAGTGTCTTTGTCATCTCGTACATCTATACGAAGCAGACGTACACGTTCCAGAATCACATTGGCGCCTTCGCCGTGCTCCTCGGGTGGACGAATCTAATGCTGATGATTGGCCAGCTGCCCGTCTTCGATGTGTATGTGGCAATGTATACTCGGGTCCAGGGGGAGTTTGCCAAACTGTTTATGGCCTATTCGTGCATGTTAATCGGATTTACGATTAGTTTCTGTGTCATCTTTCCGTCATCGTCGTCGTTCGCCAATCCCTTCATGGGTTTCATCTCGGTGCTGGTGATGATGATTGGTGAACAGGATCTGTCGCTGCTTATCAATGATCCCGATGGGAAGGATCCACCTTTTCTGCTGGAGGTCAGTGCACAGATCACCTTTGTGCTCTTCCTGCTGTTCGTGACGATCATTCTGATGAATCTACTAGTGGGCATTGCTGTGCACGACATCCAAGGTCTCAAGAAGACAGCGGGTCTCTCGAAGCTGGTGCGCCAAACGAAGCTGATCAGTTACATTGAGTCCGCCTTGTTCAATGGTTATTTGCCGACATGGTTGCGCAATCTGCTCCATTATACGGCGCTTGTCTCGCCGCAGGCATATCGCGTGGTGCTCTGCGTCAAGCCACTAAATCCCAGCGAGAAGCGACTGCCGCGCGATATTCTAATGAAGGCGTACGAGGTGGGCAAAATGCGCAAACAATTCGGTCACACAATTTCCTCAAAGAATCCGGCCGAGAATTATTTGTCGTACAAGAATAAGTACAACAATAATAACAGCTGTATATCCACTAATGGATATGCGCTGCCCGGTTCGGATCCCGATTCGACGCAGTTGACCACATTAACGAGCAAAATCGACGAGAATGCCGATCGCATTGAGTTCCTCACCCAGGAGATTCAGGAGCTGAAGCAGGTGCTCATCTCACAGCAGCAACAGGCGAGCAAAGTGATCGACAAGCTGCTCATCGTCATCTCCAATCAGCAGAAGCAGCATCTGCGCAAGTAACTGGAGTGCACACGATGCCATCTACTGATATTACCTATATATATATATACATATATATATATAATCATCTAAATCACCATTTGCTACACAATTCTTAGGCCTTAGATTCTTCTTGAGTGCGTGTCACACGCTGACTCGAAGAACCCGAAAAAATTGTTGATATTATATTGTAGTTAGTATATTTGATATTTGAAGCGATCGACGCTCCTCGACATAAATCCATATGCTATTTAGCCATATACGAAAAAACTATAATTTACCTACAATATACAGTATATATGCACATATGTATATATTATATAAATAACTAGTTGTTTAGGCTACATTAGAGGCGAGAAGATTGGCAGGTTTGATTGAGTCTATGTCTGTGCCTGGTTTTAGGCTGTGTCTTTGTTGTTTGGCGTTGTCGTACGAGAAGCGTTAAAATGATAATTAAATATGCAAGTTATATATGTTTTATAATAATAATAATAATAAACTATCCATACAACTATTGTTATAACTATCAAAGTGACTAACTATTCCCCGCCTCTAGTTAAAAGCTGAACACAGCTCAAATTAATTTTGACTTTTCACTCAGAAATGCCGGTTTGTTTTAGAGTCTTATGCGAGATGCTAACTTTTTTCCATTAATATTAGGTTATCAAGATATTATGAAATAAAAAAAGAAAAACCAGTCGGGCGTAATCGACTGAGAAATACTCTGATTCCAATAAGAAATACCAGCTGATAACAGGTGCACATGCTGGGTAGAGCCCAGAAATAACGACCTTTGAAGCACGTCTCTAGTAATTTGGTAACCTTGGCTCTTAAATTGTGAGATATATAGGCTTTTGGGTGTGGTCGAAAGAAAAATGTTGCAGAAGTAATCTTATTCGTAATGGGTGTGGTCGAAAGAAAAATATTGCAGAAGTAATCTAATTCGTAAGATTGGTGATGCTATTTATTAAAGTGTAAGAGGAATTAAGTGTGTTATTAGCCATATACATTTTAAATTTGATGAATATAGCTTTTAAATTGTGTGTGATATATACATATGCTAATCGATCCATCCACTTTAAAATTTTGGTGACTGTAGCTTTAAAATTGTGGAAGATCCGGGAACTTCAGATTTTTAAGAGCGGAGTTAATGGGGGCTTTTGAATTACGTCAAAGATTTTATACCCTCAAGAAAGCTTATAACAGCGACATTAAAATATTAATTTAATATACGGATATATTATAGATGCTAAATATCTGATAAAAGATACGGATATTGTTAAAATTTAAGGTGCTCTTGAATTTGGCTGGGAGCTATATAAATTATAATATAGTAATTCGATATTGATCGTTTTTGCCTAAAAATCCTAGCAGTTAAATAACACTAATGATTGGTAAGTTTTCCCATCCCATTCATCAAGATAATTAAATAAATAACCATCAGACTAATTTGCATAAAATCAGACTGATTAACTGAAGTGGCTATATTGACGCAACTATTTATGCTAATGGAATGGAAGATGTTGCTCTTTAAGTTAGTTTCACATATCACGAGAGAATTATACTTAAAAATATATATCTACTTCGTTGACTTTTCTAAGCAAAGCATCTAATTTGCATAGATTAAATAGATTATTTTTTATCATTTGCTTACACCAAATTTGAAATCGTGCAAAATATATTGCTGATTTATGTAACTCACCTGTTCTTTGTTCTGTTCGTCGGTGAAATACGAGATATCGTGGCCATTGATCGTTATCTTGCCGGTGCCGGGCAGACGGACTGTTACATCAGCGCGAGCCGTTTTTCGCAGACACTCGTACGTTGTGATGTACTGGCGACCCTCTCCATCAATCTTTGGCTTGGGCACCTCCAGTTGCTTGGACTGATCGATCAGGGGCTTTAGGAAGCGCTCAATAAATGCTTTGCTCTTGTACGCATACGGGGAGGAGATTAAACGTTCCATTGTATTGGTGAAATTTAGATACTCAATGTCTGCTATCTGCTCCACGAGCATTCGCTCTAGCTGCTCCTTGGGCAACAGTTGAAAACCAGCAGTTTCGCTTGAAATATGAGAAAGGTGTAAGTTGCTTGTTGCAAGTTCGGTAGGTGAATACCTACATCTTTTGGTTTTCATCAGGCTTATTTCCGCGCCGCAGCATGCGCTCTTCAAGATCGTAAAGCTTGTTCGTTTCCTTCACAATATCCTGCCACATATTGTGATTGTGAGATTTGTTTGTGTCATGAGATAAACGAGAAAAACTTACATGCAACAGTTGAAAAAAGTTTGGTTTGCCTGTGTAGAACATGCTGTGGAAGGGACGTCCAGTTTCGTCGAATTCGGCTGCTTTACGGGCTGGGAAAACCTCCTCTGGCGTTCGCATTGATGGACGAGCGCTTTTGTCAAACAGACCGGAAGGGAACAGATAGGCGATAGCTTCCTGCGAGTGAAATGGCTCGTAAGGAACACTCTAATCTAGATAATTTATTATACTTACATCTATGTCCTGCTGGGTGAAGGTTTCGGCATCTGCACCCATCATGTTGGCCAAGTGACGCTTTCCAATTTGGAACTCCAAATGCTGCGTCTTCATGAACTCGTCGTGTTCATTGGCCCGCTCCAGGTATGCCTTCATGGCCTTGCTAACCTTTTGCTTCTGCACCGCTGCAGGCGTGGCCTGAACGGTGACCTGTGTGGCATACGGTGCCATCGCTACCTAAAATGTTATGCAAACGGTGTAAAAAAGACTATTTTTTGCAACTCAAAATTGTGGTTCTACAAACATGTCAAAGTTTGCACACACAGCTTACCGCTTGGGAATTGGACACTCCATTTGGTTTGACAGCATTATGCAGCAAAGTTCTGTTAGTTTTTATTATATTTAAACCGAAAACACGCAGTGCCATCGTTATTGTGTATTGGCGCTTGATGGGGCAGGAAGAGGAAGACAGCAATCAGCTGTTCCCCTGCGTCAGTGTTGTGAAGTAGGCAAAAAAAAACTAGGTGGCAGCTCTGTGACCATTAAATTGTGCCAAACACAAAATTAAAAAATGTATTGAAAATTTTAAAGTTTGTCTAAAACTCAGATATTCAGCGTCACTTCAGATTTATCTTCTGCAGAGAGGTTTGGTAATTATAGCATATATTGTGTAATAACACATTTTATGTAACTCGATATGCATAGATTTCAAGGTTGATTGGTGAATAATGCCAAACAGCCGATCGCTTTGCTAATTTAATTTAAAAAGTTTATAAAACTTCTATTATGTTTTGTTACCACATGATAAATGTGGGTGATTGAACATATATTTACACATTGAGAGAATTGAAAAACTTTCATTTACCATAGTCCTTCTTACAAATGTTTTTTTTTATTGACTAATTTCAAAACATACAATTTCAATGCTGATATTTTGAAGTATGGAAAGTAAACACAAAACGAAACAAAAATGCAATTAAAACTCTTTCAACAGCTAGTTACTTTCTTTTTACGCTATATATATGTATTATATATATAATTATATATATTTAATTTTAAATAATTGCCTAAGCTTAGAGAAAAAATTGTTATTATTGCATTATTAGGCAAAATGCATCTACTACAATTCATTCTCTTTCGTCTACTCCACTTCGCTTCTTCTTTTAATCTTTTTGGTCGTAGTACAATTTATATAAAGCAATTATATATTTATAATAATGCCACTTCTATTTCCACGCCTGTTTGAGCAACTTACGGGACGCTAAATGCCTAACAATCAAAGAGCCCGAAGTGAGCACGACTAGCACTATAGAAATTAATATATAATCGAAATCCTCCTTTAGCAGATCGAACGTTTTGGAAGGTGCAACGCGCGTCACAAACAAATCTGCAACGAAATAAACAAAATGAATAGTTATCAAATGAAGTACATATTGCATTTAATGTTTTCGACTCACCTAAGCCCGTGGCCACGACTAGACAGGTACTCTCAAGGCCGCTAGGAGCTGTGTAGATATTACGCAAACGTGCAACCGTCTGATTGTAGTTTATGTAATTCTCCGTCGGCAAAGGCAACTCGGGTATATAGGGAATGGCGCCCTCTTCATGTCCCTGCGTACTCGACGAGATGGGACGACGTGGGTCCAGCAAGTGCCACGGCATTTCAACAATGCCACCGCTGGCGGTGCCAACTGTACGACACGAAATACAATATATTAACATCCACTACACCGAATTAGATTTAGACGCAGTCTTACTTAGAACATGCTTGTTGGTAATGCCACGTTCAGTGATGGTCTCACGCATGGCCTCAACAATAGTGGGTATGATGTAAGACTGACGCTCGACGAGCGGCATGGACGGTGCCTGCAAGGAGCTCCACACGCTGTTGTTGGCCTGTGCATTGCCCTCATACAGTTCAATGGTTGCTGTTTTGGAGTAAAAACAATCTCAATAAAAGAAATTCAAATAATAATCAATTTATGCTTCACTTACTGATCTCGGTGCGGCGCACCTTGTCGTTGAAGTAGGAGTAGGCTAGCCAGTTCTCCGAGTGTACAATGTGCAGCGGTGCGCGCACCTTGCGATGTGTCATCGAGAAGATCACGGAGCCGGAAACCACGTCAATTAAATACAAATTGAGCACAGCTAAATTACAAACATAAATTAAGTTAAATTTAAAATTTTATGTGGAAAGATGTTTGGAAATGGATGACCTACATTTGTGCGCGGCATCTGGAGCTTGTGTGACAAAGGCCACCAAGTTAGGATTGATGTATTTGTAGAGCACGGAGCGATCGCCAAGCACACGTCCCTGGGAATGAACGTGCTCAATTGGATTTTTGCCGGCAACACTAATGATTTGCTGCTCGGAATTATGACCGCCTAGTCGCACATTCCAAATGGGCAAGCATGACAAAATCTGAAAGTACACTAATGATTAACTGCTGCCACAACACATTATATTTTTTACTTACACCGCCCGCATTTTTTACAATGTAGCCCTCGAGCTCGGCTGTCTTCACATCAGCCGTGTACAAATACATGCCGTCCGCCTGTAATATTATTGTGGGATGCGGGTTAAAAAGTTGTAGTTAATTGGTTAAGTATACAATTTACCAATGGCGTTGCATGCTTTGGCTCCACATGGACTTGGTTTGCCGCATCCAATATGAGTATCCCCTTCACAAAGTCTACCTCCGTTTCGGGCAGCAGCGAAAACTGCTTGATTTGGTAATCCAGCTGGAGGAGTCCGCCTTCAGCAGCGCGTCCAGTGATGGGATTGAAACGAAAAAGGACACCATTGCCATTATTCTGCGAGGAGAAAGAACACAATTTCATGAGCAACTTCTGATGTAAGCAAAATGCATTCCAGACTTACGACAAACTTAGCTACAATTGCGCAGAGTGGCTGCAATGGGAAGTGCTTGGAGCTGCGCTGCACAATCAGGCGCATCTGTTCGGCATTTTCAAAGCCCGCCACATTGGGCAGATATAGCTTCCAGTGATGCTTGCCGGCAATGTTGTCCATTCCAAAGATTTTGCCAGCACGCGTCAGCAGCACCAGCATCTTGTGTAGGCCAAATGAGTCGCGCACAAGTCCAGCGCGTTGCGTGTCCGTTGGCGGTGGTCCCAGCCCGATGAGATGCAAGAACATGCTCTTCATTTGCAGGGCTTGGGCGGTGATGCGACGCATGAAAGCGGTAACAATGTCACCTGTCAGATAAAAAGTTAAAACCCCTTGTAAAAAGCAGCAGTGTAGCTTGTAATAGGAGGAATTTCTGTTTTCAAGTTTCCATTTCAGAATTAAGGGGTAAAACTAAAATGGAAGATGTCTACGCTTAACAAATAAATTACAAATTGTTAAAAAGAAAGTATGCATTTAGAAATAATTAAGATTATTGATACATCTTTCTGTCACATCAGTCATTGATCAGCCTTTCTATTTCATAGCGACTGTTACAGCGGCAACGAGAGGTAGACACAAAATATTAAGAACTATTCGCAATAATTTGCATATCAAGTTTACATGTTTAGATTTTGTGTGTGAAGAGTGTGAATTTTTGACCTCAAATATATATACATACATATGTATGTGAATATGAGACATATTTAAAATACATCTTTGTTGGCATACCTCTGTCGAAAATTTTCAGGTTAAGAAACCAAAATATGAATCTAAATATAAGAAATTCATTTCCAAGGAAATTGGTTCAAAGAACAGAAATCTATTTCTTATAAATATTTCCTATTTTCTTTTTTTAATTTCAATTTAAGTATGTAATTTTATTTTTAATTTATTTTTGACGTTTTCTTGTTTATCTGTGTTAACTGATGTTAGTCATATTAATCAAACAAATAATTTCCTAACAAATTATAATTTTGTGCGAAATTAAGTAAACCAATAGTAAACTTTAATCTTAACGCAATATCTACAATTATCAATAACTATTAATTTAATGTAGCTAACAACTTACTCTTCAAATTGTTTGCATCCACTTCGGTAAGCATTTCAAAATATACATCATATGATTTTTGCAAATATTAATAACCATTACGAGGTAGATACTCACCAGCTTTGCCCTTCATTTCGTTTTCAAGAGTGCCCTCTGTATCCGCTAGGGGTAAATCAATGAACTGTGTATCGATTATATTCGCCAATGATTCCTCGCGCGCCCAACGGATGCGTCCCTGCTGCACGGCCACAATGGATTCGGCGCTGGTGGCAAACAGAAAGAGGCAACTTTTGCCGTCGTCATTGCGCTTCAGTTTGCAGTCGAAGGAACGCAGACTGGGCGTTCCATAGTCCTCGGCAAAGGATACACTCATCTGCAGTTCGGGCACCGGCGAACAGTTATCCAAATAAACCGCATTAATTTTGAGCATCTGAAAAGTGAAAAAGGATTCGATTAACAATTCTATAAGGAGTGGCAGATTTTAGCTACTTACGCCGTCTACCAAATCGGCGTAGGCCACAACTTTGCGATAATTAAAGCTGCCCACAACATAGCTAGCGCTGGTCAATTCACCACATACGGCCTGATCCTTGTTGATGCTAACGAGTTTTTTACTGACAATCAGCACGCCATTCAAGCCCTGTAGAAAGTGTCACCCAATTAGTTGCATAACATGTAACATTTAATAAAACTTACGGGGAGTGCTTCAATTTTGCTACTGGGCTCAGCCGCCAAACTGGTGGCGATGACCTGTGTGCTCTTGGCCACCAAATCCAAGCTTATTAGTTGCTTGCCGTCCAGGCAAACAAAATAGCTGCCGCTAAGCAGACAGCTGTCGGGCTTGATCCAGGCAGCCATTATTTTGCTGGTGCTGCCCGTTGTGTGTCCCGAGGTGGAAAAGTAGGCCGTTACCTCGATGTGGCTGCGCCACGCTGGCACCACATGATACAGTATCGAATTGCTATAGAACCACACCGCATCCTGTGCCCTCTCCGTATGCAGCGGCATTATGGACCATTCCCACTCAATGGTGCCAATGTTGGTGTTCCAGCCACGGACCAGAGCAGGCGCATGTCCCTGCACCGTCAGCATATCGAATCCTAGATGAGATCCCATTGGAGCAGCCGCCGTATCGCTGCTATCATCAGCAAAACCGCTCACCTGCAGCAGCTTGATGTCGCCGCGTGCCCTCTGCTCTAGCACCTGCCGCCATATGATCTGACCGGTCTTTGGACATAGCGAGGCAACCACTTGCTCCTGCGTAGTTAGCAGCACACGCGGCTGAAAGTGTTTCAAGTCGACGTGGGCATGCTTTAGAGCACCCACATGAACGCTGCGCCTGTTTTGTGGACAGTGGATTAGTATATAGCACATCAATGGTCAATGTTCAAAAATGTCACTTACCAGTCGAACTTTTTAATCTGGTCCTCGTAGAGCGCAGAGCAGGTGCTCAGCAGTAACAGAAGCAGCGAGAGTGAAATTAGCGCACCGGCTGAAGGTTGTGGACAACGCATGTTTGTGTGTGTTGTGACTGTGGTTTTCGGTGAAACCTCCTTTAAGCTATCTTGGGCACGAATTGTGCAGTGACCGACACCTTTTTAAGTTATAAATTAATGAAAACGTCAGTAATTTGTGTTTTCCGTCATAGTAAAGAGGGATGAGATGACAATTTTTACAGAGGTGTAGCTGTCGACTTGTATCGATATCGATAGCTCGAACAGACGTTGCCCAGCACTGTTCTGAGCAGTCGATATAATTTCAACTTTTGAATATTAACGACTCCGGTTTGATATTAATGTTCTTAAAATTGTTTCGATCGAGTTTTATATTGTAAATTGAAATTTTTCTATGGAAAATTATAAAAACAAAAATAATTAAGTAAACACTTATGTAAGCGTAAGAGATAAGAAAGCATTTACTTACATAAGCACTTGGCAACGAGTAAAAGGTTAACCTCAAAAAACGTATCCTAAACGAAGAATAACCAATCTGCTAAATAATGAATGCTTGAATTAAAATTTTAATTGAATGACAATTGACAGTTTTTGTCTCAAATACTGAATAGTGGCTATATACAAATTTAGAATATTTAACACCTCAAATTTCGCGACTGGTTTTTTTATCTGCGTTGATCTACAAATGAATTGAGGCATGCAAATTGCAGACTACCTTGGACTGAACTATTGAGTGTTGTTCCTTGAGATGTTTGTGCTAAATGTCTTTTATTAATGGCATTCATAAATGTACAAATAATGGTAATAATGATAAATTTACAATAAATGGTAACAATGGCCATTCATCTGGCAATATTGAAGGCTGTTTACTTTTGTACACAAAATGTCTTTTTGTTGGAAAAAAGATGGAGAGCTTTTCACTGAAGAGCGCTACTAAATCTAAATAAGTATAAAATATATCATTCGAGCTTAAGAGTTAATATGCGGATATTTGTTTAAATGGTGGGTCGTTAAATGCAACAACAAAAAGGTACTGCATAATTTGTGACGGTAATTTGGAGCACTCGTTGGCTATATACTGGATAGTTATCGTTGAGGATTAGGAATGTTTGCTTAATGTTCGTTTTTTTTTTCACCAGCTGAGGTCATCGGGCAGTCCGCCGGGATATTCACCGGTTAAACATGCAGTGCAATGACCCGTCGGCTTGCCAGACGCCACCTGCTTCCGCTGCACCGACTTCACCAGGCCATCGACACTCAGATAGGCCAGACTGTCGGCGCCCACATGGCGAGCCAGTTGCATGGCATTCAGCTTGTTGGCAATGAGTTCTTCGCGCGTGGGTATATTGATGCCCATGTAGCAGGGATACTGCAGCGGTGGGCTGGCAATCCGAATGTGGACCTCCCTGGCTCCAGCGTCGCGCAGCAGCTTAATGATCGGTCCAATTGTGTTGCCGCGCACAATGGAATCGTCGATCAGCACCAGCCGCTTGCCGGCCACATTCTCTGACAGGGCGCCAAATTTCTTGGCCACGCCCAGCTGGCGTAGACGCGTCGATGGCTGAATGAATGTGCGGCCCACATAACGGTTGCGGCACAGAACCTCGGCAAAGTCCAGATTCGATTCTCTGGCATAGCCATGCGCGGCGGCTGTGCCCGATTCCGGTACCGAGCTCACAAGATCCGCTTCGACAGGTGCCTCACGCCACAGCTGACGCCCGCACTCCAGGCGCACCGAGTACACCATCTGATCTTCGAAGATGCTGTCACCACGGGCAAAGTACACGTACTCAAAGATGCAGAAGGCCATGCGCTGGAAATCGGGACGTACAATGTCCACGGTGCGATAGCCGCGGCGCGTCAACTCCACAATCTCACCAGGCAAGACTTCGCGCACATAGCGCGCTCCAATTGAGAGGAAGCCGCAGCTTTCGCTGGACACCACCCAGCCATCAGCGGGTGTTTCGCTGCTGTTGCCCGCATGCCCCGAATTTATGGGCACAATCTTGCCAATGCAAAGCGGCCGATTTCCATACGTATCCCGCACCGCATAAATCTTGTCCTTCAGCATGATGACCAGTGAGTATGACAATGGTGCCATCATCATGAAATGCCGGATGCTTGCCGGCCAATTGTGTCCATCGTTCTCGGAGACATTCTCCGGTGCACAGCAGAGCGATTGAGCTATCAGCTCACTGTCACTGTGCGTGGACAGGCCAACGCCTCGGCCCAGCACCTCGCGACGCAGAGATTCATTGTTGACCAGTTCGCCGTTGTGAGCCAGCGCCATGGTGCCATGTGCCGTATGCACGACAAACGGCTGGCAATTAACCACCTCCGATCCACCGGCCGTAGAGTAGCGTGTATGGCCAATGCCCAAATTGCCGCGCAACTTCTTCATCGACTCATCATTGAACAGGGTGCTGATCATGCCCATACCCTTATGCACGTTAAAGTTCTTTGACGACTTGCCCTCGCTGGTAGCAATGCCCGCCGACTCCTGTCCGCGATGCTGCAGTGCGACCAGACCCAAGCACAGCACGTGAGCAATATCAATCTGGGTAGGCCAATCGCCACAGGCAATGGCCCCAAAGACGCCGCACTCGTGCGTCAAACCGGTTAGTTCCTTACTCTCAGATATGGACAACGTAGGCGTAGTTTCTGCCTCCACCTGTTGTTGTTGCACATGGCTAGAAGTGAGCACATGCTGCTGCTGCTGCTGCGGCGTCTGCGGCGTCGACGACACGTTGCTGCTGCTTGACATGTTCTTGTGCTGTGTGAATTGGATTGGATTGGTGTCGTTGTTGTTGTTAACTAGCTCAGTGAATGCAATGCTTTGATCTGATTTACCTGTTGATTTATGCAACGGTTTTATATACACAAATCTCTGCTTCACAATCGCAGAAAACTTAACGCGATCATTAGCAAAATCTGAAGATCGATATCAAATATCGAATGCGGTTAATGACATGTTATCGATAGTTACTTATAAGACTTGATGATCAGTAATAACGGAAAATGAGTTTGTACTTTTTAAAACACATTTGTTGCAAGTTGAAACAATATAAATAAATACATATATATACAGTAATTTGTTTATACTTTTAATTCCCAGACTGTTCACTTGCTGTTCTATTTTTATGTGCAGACTATCATATTTTGGCCTTTGAAATCATATTATTAAGTAGTCAAGTACCGCCACTCAAGTCTATCGACGACGTGCTTGAAGTAATCAATCATTTGACTTACGTGATGAAAATAATTGCATTTAATTCAAGATCAAGATCTATCTTAAGTACATGATACATTTTATCAAATACGTGAATCTTATGGTTCAGCATACTTGAGTGATAAAGTATATATATATGATCAGTGAGGTATTTCAAATTATCAACATTTCTTAATTTCCTCGGAAAAAAATGAAGCTTCTTGTAGCTTTTTATGTTCCAACGTTTCTAGCATCGCTTTCGCTTTTTCTATATCCGATTTAATGACGGCAATTAGTGCCTCCACTGAATCGAAATTTTGTTCAGGTCTCAAATAGCCAGTGATGCATATTTTTAGCATCTGTCCATACAAATCACAGTTGTAATTATGCATTATATGCGTTTCGACACTCTTCTCCTTGTTGTTGTAGAAGGGATTCCAGCCCACGCTGAGCACCATTTTGTGCACATCGCCATTGTTCACGCTCGCCCATCCGTAGTAGACTCCGGTGTGCAGGGCTGCGGGCAGAGACTTTACCACATCGTGCGCCAGGTTCGCTATCAATAGAAATGTGGGGAATTATGTACGATTCGTTATGAAGTTCATTATATACCGGTTGGAATCCCTAGCTCTTTGGAGCCACGTCCAAATCCACGAACAATTTCACCGCAGGCATAGATTGGCAATTGGTCAAGCATTTTTCTAGACTTGCTCGAGAGCCCGTTATCAGCTTTAGTTGAGATATTGCAACACTTTGCTTGTGTTTTGTCGATTTTTGATATAATATAATTGTCGCTTCTAAGGTTTCGTCGTTTTGCGGTGATCACGTTACTCGCTAAACTTCTGTAACAACTGGAAAACTAAACATGATTACTACTGGTGCACGTTATCATCACAACACTACTCACAAAACTGTTAAGCTAGCCATTGTTATTTGTATTATAAGCAAACATTGTTGGCCAAATCAGCTGTTAGCAGGGCTGCATGCCAATGGAAATCGAACTGGTTATCGCAAATGCGCAATCGGTATCGAATGCAATTTTGTATTTACGCGAATATGTACATACACAATTTTTTTGTCGTTTGAAATGTTGTATTTAATCGTACTGATTTCAATGCAGATTTAACTTCATACTGCCCCAAATTCAGACATGGATAAGCTTTGTCGTGTTTGCATGGACAGCTCCGTCACATTGGTCGACATATTCGCCGAGCGCCAGCAACAGTCAAAAAAGGATCCCAGCCTGGCGGAAATGCTGAATGATTTTTGCGAGGTGAAACCCAAGGATCTGCTGCCCCAGCATATATGCCTTTCCTGCGTGCTGGCAACACAAAATGCTTACAAATTCAAGCGTACATGCGAGGAGAGTCAACGCAGTCTGATGCAGCTCCTGGAAAAGAAAGACAAAGAAAACGTCAAGGCTGCACTTCCCTTCGTGGAGGCTGTCTACCAAAAGGAACAAATCGATTTCAACTTGAACAACGTTAAAGTTGAGCCGCTGCACCCAGACGAGGCAATTGGCGACGCAAAAGCGCATCCACTGATAACTGAAAAATCTCTGCCGAGCTCCAGGCCGCTGCAAGTGCGCCATAAGCTAAATAGCCTAGGAAACCGGAGGGCACAGAACAGTGGCGAACCACGCTTCAGGTGCAAGTTCTGCGACAAAGGATTTGGCCGAGTCTACCTTTTGAACCTGCACGAGAAGTGAGTGATGTCCACTGATGCACCATTTGCACAGATTTGTAGACAAAGATAACATTTTTATATCACAATAAACAGACGCCACACGGGTGAAAGGACGCATTTCTGTGACTTTTGTGGCAAAGGCTTCCTACGTGGTCACGATCTGACCATTCACACGCGGATTCACACTGGCGAACGTCCGTTCAAGTGTCCACAATGCTCACGCTCTTTTATCCAGAATCACCTGCTCAAGGCACATATGCGTCATCACAGCAGTCGAGATGGTTTTCGTTGCGAACAGTGTCCGCTTGTTTTCAAACTACAATCTCAGTTGAGTCTGCACCAATCGGTGCCTCACGGTCCAAGCTCTACGTTGGCCAGGAATTCGGGGGCAATGCATCCTGCGCCCAAACAGAAGAAGAAACAAAAAACAAAGTCGGCTAGACGGCAAATATCACAGAAGCCCTTGGATGCCACGGAGCGTGCACTGCGAAACAGGCTGGCGCCCGTCGCCTACGAAGAGCTGGATATTGAATGTGAACTGGCCGACATGGTGGACGCGAAACCGATCACCGACCAGCCAAAGGCCAGACTTAATTTCAATGAAATCAGTTGCGATAGTCCCAAGAATCATCATCTACGACAAAAACGCAGCAATGTCAAAAGCCAGAAGTATGCATAGAATTCAACTATGTTGGTAAAAAAAAAAAATAACTGTTCATTTGTGTAATTGGCAGATCCTGCAGGTTACCTTTGAGTCACTTCTGTGACACCTGCGGCAAGGGATTTCCGCGTCGATACAGTCTGGTGACACACATTCGAACGCATACGGGCGAGCGTCCCTACAAGTGCCCCTACTGCGCATTGGCATTCACCCAAGGACAGGCTCTTAAGAGGCACATACGCAGGCTGCACAGCAACAGCGTTCACAAGGAGCTGTGCAATAGTGCCAAAGATATTCTGCTGCCCCCGTTGAAAAGAGCGATCGTGCGAGTGGCGCGTCTACACTTACCACCCCGCTTACTGACTGTTAAATGTCCTGACTGATTTATATTCTTGTTTTTATTTAATTTATTTAGTTTTTTAATTAATTGCCAATACTTGGATTTATTTTTATGTATTTATATGAAATTAATAACTTTATTTAAACTGTTTCTTGATATTATTATTTTATATATTATATTATATTATTTTATTTATTTACTCCGGTATTGATCTTGTGCAATGTCCGTTTGTCCGCCTTTAGGAGTGCATCTTTTTTCAACAACTTTGATATTGGAGACTTCAAAATTGGAATAATTTTTATTCAAACAATATTTAATACTCTGTAATTCTTCTGTTAATTTAATTATTTCTAAAAATAGAGGTCCATATTTGTTAACATTTTTAAAACTTGTATTTTCTCAACATGTCTTTTTAATTAATTAGGGTTGTTTTTATCTAATTGTATATTCTTATTGTAAATATTTAATGATATTCAATTTATTTGGGACATTTAGTAATATTGCATTTTTTTAAATCTATTCATTTGTTTACTAGATTAAAACTTCCTTGACTATAAATTGCACTTACTGCATTAAAATGTAGAAACCTAATGAATATTTTCGATAACAATTTGGAATAGAATGGTTTTGTACAATAAAATTGCAATGATTTTAATATGAATAAAAGTTCTGGTCAATTCGCAAACAGTCAATTCTAATATTTTTTAGATGTATGCATAATATGTACAATTCGAGCACAATCCAATTAAATAGTAATACAAGTAAAAAACATTGTTCTAATAGAATGCATTTTTTAAGTCGCATATTTATTTTCGGTTTACTTATGCATCGATAACACGTGCAAATTCATCAACAGGTGGTTTCTCTAGTTGCGCGCTATCGAAGTAGTCACGCTTCACGGTTATATCGATATTCGAATAAAATGCGAATCGGTTCTTGTCTTTAGCCATCGCTAGGCGTGATTATCTAAACATTTTTTTATGTTAAAATGAACGTTAACGCCAGAGTTCTAAGTAATAGATTGGCACAGCAATGTAGCCTTAAGCGGATCGGTTAGTATTCTTCATATGCAGTCTAAAACAATAATCGTTAACCGTGCACACTTTCAGTCACATTTTCCACAAAGCCGACGCAGCAGGCGGCAGCAGTATCTGTGCCCCACCAAAAGGATGTAGCAAATTCCGCCCCGGTTCGGAAACCCATTGTGCCCGCCCATTATCGCTTTGTGTATCCCGAGTTTCTGCCCGATCCCAAGGTGGAATGGCGCAATACAGTGCGCGAGAAGCTGGAGCGTCTGGACATGCTGGATCGGCGGCGTCAAATCGAACTGCCCGAATTCTATGTGGGCTCCATTCTAGCAGTGACCAGCTCGGACCCCCATGCCGCAGGCAAGATCAGTCGCTTTGTGGGCATTTGCATACATCGCGAACGCTGTGGCCTGCGTGCTCGCTTCATTCTGCGCAACGTGATCGATCACCAGGGCATCGAGGTTGTCTACGAGTTGTACGATCCCACCATACAGAAGGTGGAGGTGTTGCGTCTGGAGAAGCGTCTGGATGATAGCTTGTTCTATTTGCGCGATGCACTGCCCGAGTTCAGTACATTTGACGAGCAGATGGAGCCAGAGACTCTAGAGGAAGGCAGTCCTGTGCCAATTAACGACATAAAAGTTGTGCTCCGTCCACGTCCCTGGCTGGAGCGTTGGGAGCGTCAAAATCTGCTCGGCGTGGCCAATATTGATCAGTACATAAAGGACAAGCATCGCAAGTCTGCCGAAAAAGTGCAGAAGCCGTGGGAGAAATACGATCTGATGAAACATTATCGCGCAACAATACCCGAGGAGGAGCAAAAGGAAATCTTTGCCGAGGTGCACACGGAATTGCATACTGTGGAGCTGCAGCGCAAGCGGAACAAACGGAAACGCTCATTCGTCAAACCCAAGCAGCTGGCGTAGAAGCACCAAAGCAAAGCATTTGTTATTCTAACTTGTAGTTAAATAAAACCAAACAAAAAAAATAGAAAAGAAAAGTCGATTTTCAAATGGAAAGTTAAACTTTAATACGATGTTTATATTAACATGGATTATGCTACAGTAGTAAGTATTATTAGTCATTAATGTAGGGAACGCCTAGCAGCTAAGAAGCCAAATAATTTACAGTCCACATCGTCAAATCCTCCTCAATACACGCGATATTTGTAGAAGTTCACAAATGATATTGTTGCATTCCAGCCAATGATAGTGACGACAAGATACAACAGAAAGATAATGGGCAACGCAATGAGTATGAGGCGTGTATTCTTCAGATGTGGAATACCTAAAAATCAAAGCATAAAATTTGAATAATTTTATGGAAATATGTGTGCTCTACTCACAATTGTAGCCAAGGAAAGTGATGTATACGTAGTAGCTCATGCCCATTAGCCAGAAGGAGTTGCCGAGGAAACGCGATATGAACCATGTCTGACTGATTAGCCAATTGTAAAAGAACAATTGGATGAAATGCAGTAAGATCAGAGGCGGAAAGAATGCATTCAGATGCACATCGAATGCATAGCCCCACTCAATGTCCGGCTCCAAATTGCTGGTGCGCAAGAAGCGATTTGTAACCGCCCAAAAGAATGATGCAATTATGACGCCAGCAAATATACAATCGACACTAATCACATAGAATATAAATCCGACGCTTTGCCAAAAGGACAAGTTTAGCACATAGGCAAATCCCACAGAGGTTACTGCAAGCCAAATACAAAAGATTATTATTTATCATATTAATTTGTCAGTTAAATGGGTCTACTTACCAAAGAGACAAACAAGGAGGAGCAGTAGAAAAGCGGGATCATCGCGTGCAAATTGAGATTTGGTTTGCTTCCTGTAGTTGAAGTTTCTGTACACCTTCTGTGGCGATATAAACAAATAGATCATTTGCCACAATGCAAATTCAAAGTCCATTTGATTGAATTTAAATAAGCGTCGAAGGTATTTGTAGGTTTTTGATGTCGCCGACAGGCAATCCTTGCGATGTCCCACAGGTGGCGGAAGCGGCGAATGGAGCCGCGAGGCGCTCGAGTAGCCCGACACCACGGATGGCGTTGGCGATGTCGTATATTTGACGTGACTATATTGACTCATTTTCTTTCGTTTGTCTAATAAGTAAATTTGTAAACGTAAACGTCTTTCATTTTTTGTCTGCACGAACAGCTGATTGGATGTCTGCTAGAGAAGAATATTGAGAAATTTATCGAAATCAGCTATTATCGCAATATACTCACAATCGACAATATCGATGATGAGGCCGATACTATTTAATAACTATTCAGTGTGACCTGCTTATTAATAAGAGCGCCAAATATTTATCTATTTGAAAAAAATAAGTTTACTATAAAGTAGAATTTGTTAAATGAGCCTGTATAAAACTACTTTAAGATTATTTATATCTGCTTCAGCGAATAATTTTATTCAAATAAAAAATAGCAGTTATCAGGGGCACACCAAAGATTAAATTCCCTTGTAGAATGGATTTAGCTTGCTGACTTCTCAATATTAATTCGGGCTTCGAAATATTATTGTTTTCTATGTTTTAAATAAATTTGATTTCAAGTTCAATATATTTATATATGCATATTTATATTTATTTTTTTTTGTTGGTTCATTTTAAATTGAACAATTTTTTTCGCAAATATTTCAGTTTCAGGACTGTCTTTAAGCTGAATATTTCCCATTTGTGTAAACATAAGTTGTTGGATCGAAATACATCCCACTTAAGAGTCATCTTTCGACCGTCAAATACAATGAAAATACCCTCCACGAGTTTATAACTAGTAAAAACTTTATTCTGTTTTTTTTTTGTTTTTTTTTTCTAAACCCAAATGTGTGTAAGTTGGGTTGTCTACTCTGTAAAATGCCAGCTTAAAAATAAAAAGATGTGTGTTGCATGTAAACTACACCAGAAACTGCACAAATAAATGGCCCCCTCCGAATGCCAACACAGCAAAACAAACGTTAAACTCCCACAATTGCCAAGATTCATTGGAATCGGAAAGATTCAGCTGCCGTTGATGCGACTGCGCCACAATTAAGACATCATTCAATGCATTTTTCAGCGCTAGGTGACATCAACGGTGACCGGCCAACGGTCACCGATCAGCTGGCTACGGGCAATTTATGGCACAGACTCTGAGACAATACGCAATCTTTATCACATTTATTGCAATGCCCTATTGGCAATTGACAACGGGCCGAGATCAAAACGCAAGCGTAAGACAAAGATCAAGCTGGTTGGCCAAAAGAGAGGGGAGAACAAGAATCACAAAAGGTCAAACAATGACCGGCAAATGCACAAAAGAAGAAGCGCGCGCGCGCTCTCGGACGGACAGGACAGGACAGGACATATCTTGAGGTCGTCTTAGAGGTCAACATGGGACTTACTTAGGCATGTCACAGTGTCAGGGGTTCGATCTTTCTCTCTGCTGCCTTTTTGAGTTCTCACTCCAAATAGGGGTTGCAGTTTTTGAGTATTTTTTTTTTTTTTTTTGAGTTGAGTTGAGCTGCTCAGATTTCCACTTGGGCGATCGATCTTGTCCAAAGCAGTACAGGACATTTCCGGATTGCATTCAATTGTCATGCTGCAACAATTGCGCATTTTTCTAATGCTTGTTTCTTCCGATTGTTTGTCACCTTTTCTTCATACAAATGGTTATTGGTTTTTTAGATCATGTTGCGTTTTTTGTTTACTTTGTATTTGTTTGCTGAATACATCTGATCAACGATCCCGCCAGCAAGACAAATGACCAAGTTTGCCATGGCATCGAGGCTACCGATATCCAAAAAAGCAGCCGTCATTCCTTGGCGCCCATAAAAATTAAATGAGAATTAAGCGTAAACACGAGAATTCTGTCACATAAATCCCCACGGGCAAGAGCAGCCACATCACCCTGCACCTTGCCGCCAACTATTTTTAGTACTTGTCTGAGATTTGGGAATCGGAATCGGAGCCGCAGCTGTTTACTCGTTCTCATCCTTACACGCATCTGCAGGCAACATACAGTTGAGTTATGCGCTGCCGAGGTCGCTACTTGATTAACACATGTCCTGTTGGCTTGCCGGCAACATTGCCGCCATGCGGGCGTGTCCCTCACATGTAATGTAATTTTCAAAGCGTCACAAGGGGCAGAGCTGCAGTTGCAGCAGTAGTCGCACGATATGTTAATGTTTAGTTTGTTGATGCTCTTAACTCATTCATTATGAATTGGAGGTGTTAAGTGTGCCACACATGTGTGGCAGCAGCCACAGAACCCGACGACGAATCACAGTAGCAACAAAGCGAAGTAGTTGCAGCCGAAGGCTCAGACGACTCTCAGTAGCAACATAGCAAAAAGTTGCAAGTAAGATGCGACGAAGTTTTAGTAAGAGAATTACTCTCGTAAGAGAAAATCCTTAATTTTATATTATTCCCAATGATTTCAAAAATGTTGAATTAAATAAATATGTATATTATAAATAATAATGTATAACATATTTCCATATGAATTTGTTCACAATTAAATTATACGTTATTTTAATTAACAAAAATACATTGAGTAAGATTTCGATTTAAGAACATCTATTGAATAAAGATATTGTATGAAAAACTTGTTTGCTTGCCAAGATAGCTCTACGTACGAGTGTTATTATGCTCCTAGCATATTTTTCAAATAATGATTAATTTCGGACTAGTACAACATATTGTGAACTCTGTGTGTTTTTAAGCTAATGAGTAATTTATTAATATTTTATATAATTGTAAATTAAATATAAAAAACACCTCCTTCTCCTTATATCTGCATAATTTAAATTAAAAAATATATTTTTTAACAGCTGTACAAAATTTGAAAGTTATTCCAACTGATTTCAGGAGTTGCGCATTATGATTAATCACGAACTTTTCTATTTGTACCATTGATTGACTCAATGAATACATTTTCTCATAAATATCGACCACAAAACCATTCCACCCACTAAGTTTTTCATGCTCTATAGAGAATGCCACAAGATTATGATCATGGGTATAAGAAATCGTCAAAATACAATATGAACAAAGCCTACATAATAATGGTGCGAGCACTCAATCAATCATAAGACGCATAAGCAGCGACAAGCAAAGCCTTAAGGAAATCAAACAATGACGCCACGATCATCAAAAAGGGAGAATCGAGGAGTCGAGGCTAGGACTCAGACCTTGGGGTGAGGCCATGTTGCGCGTGCGCAGCGCACGCTCCCATTAAATGTTTACGCTATTACGCTCGCCAAGGAGCAGGCAGCCAGCCAAGGAAATGCGTCTATTATAGGACCCAGACTGAGGCATAGAATCCCGACCCCGACCCCGACTCCGACTACGATACCGACCCTTATTCCGAAGCCGACTCGCTCCGGAAACACACAAATCTTACGCCAATGTCGCGACACTTGGATGGCATTTGGCTGCCGCCGCTTTAAGATCCATAGCCTGACCCCTGGCTCTGTGGCAACCCCGAGGTGAAGTTCAAATATGCATTCACTTCGGGCTGCCTTGCCTTACAAATGATTTTCTTATGCTTGGTCCTTTGGGGATTTGTTTGTGTTTCTGCAGAAGTGACATTTAAATGAGCGCGGGGTTAAGTCGAACCCTGGCCGAATGCCGAATGCCGAATACCGCTTGACATCTGCCCCAACTCGCATTTAGGAAGTTATGCACTAATTTCTGGTAGTTTTTCGTAATTTATCAGCCATGAAAATTTCTTCCCTTATGTTTTAAGAGAAATGTGTTAAAAATTATGTTTAATATGTGCAAGTATTTGCGTGTGTCTTCTTGAGCAAAGGGTATCGCTTTCTTTTAAGAATATTTTATTTTATTATATTTATATAAACCAAACGTTCTTCTTTGCAATTTAGATAGGAGGACTTTATAATGGTTTATACTTACTTTATAGCTAGTCGATTGAAAATCTGACAATAATTTTCTTTACTAGATTTTCTTAGAGTAAATTCATAATCCAGAAAACTGGAAGCGAAATAGTAAGCTTTTTTCATAAATTTGTATTAAAAACAGGACCGACTCATAATAATTTACATTATTAAGTTTTAATAAATTCAAAATTTACAGTATTCAATCTCTAAAAAATAATTGTTTTGTTTATTCGTTAATTAAATCAGGATCGCCATAAATTTCTTGAATATTATATTGTCAGTTTTTTTTTTATAATTAATTTATAAATTTGACGGTATTAATTTTGATATCACGAAAGAAATTCGAAAGTATATTCTAGCTGTATAAATATATTCATATATTCAAAACGGTTGCTTTTTAGATATTATAATAAATAGATGTCAGTTCAAATTTAACGCCAATTGCACGCTCATCAAAGATAAAGATTATTGATATATATGTGAAGATATATCGCAACTGTCCTATCGAAAGCGGATTCCGATTTCACGGCCATCCGCATGCCATTTGAACTATGTCTGTATGTATTTGACGATCGGTCCAATTAGCGCAGGACAATCGACGACTAGAAAGAGATAAAAAACTTCACTTCAACTAATCCCGTCAGTGTGTGATTGGCGTGCTGCGGCTCAGCCTCGGATATTCTTGGAGATTTCAATCGCTGAGCGAAGCATGAATGAGACTCGGATCGCAAAGATCGCCAACAATATGAAAATGTCACGCTTATCGGTGACGAGATAGAGAGACGGAGACGGAGAGGGGAAGGGAGAAGGAGAAGGAGAAGGAGAAGGAGAACGGCCTTTGGCTTATGTTGTGGTTTAACTCAAAAGAGGAAGTCGAGACCGCTGGCTCACCCAGGGCCCAGTTTGAGTTACAATTCCACTTCCAAAGCACTGTTGCAGCCTCGGTCCTTTGCTGTTTTTGTTATTTCTAGTCGACGTTGATGTCGCACCGGGCAGCAAGCACATGAAACCGGATGAAACATGAAAATAATAACAATATTCGTTCGTATCCTGTGCCCAGGATATTGGCGCGCTGCCGCATTGAAATCGTTTCTTTTTTTTTTCCTGACAACAACGAACAGATTTGCGCCGAAATGAGATGCAGGCGTTGCTGATGCTTGTGTCCCGTGGTTCCTATTCTAATACTCCCGCTCCTCTTTGGCCGCGTGCCCGTCCATTTAGCACTGTCATTGTGCGTTGGCGACCGTTATTTGAATGACATTTGAATTTGTGCACAGTCGTGAACAACAATTCAATTGTTAGGCTGTCCGTTGTAGGACCGAGATCGAGGATCTATTCGATCGTTGAGTTCATTATGCAGTCTGAGCAGGAGCAGATGCTTGAATATTTAGAATATTGTAATCTTAATTGGCCCAGTACAAAATCGTTGAATGATTATAATATAGAAGTAATAATAATTATTTCTTCTTAAAATACGTATTCGGATGTAAAGGCATCTTTAATAAATGTGGGCAGGTTTTTAATTTTTATTTATTACAAATATTTACATTTTCAGGACACAGATTGGCTTTTAAAATATAATCTACTCTTTGATTGTTTCCTTTAACTCTTGTACTATATACAAACATAAATATCATGTACTTTTGAAATTGTGTACATATTTTTATGATATGTGGTATTATTCTTCTGTTTGTAAGTAATTTTCTATGATTGTGAAATTTTCGTCATATTTTTAAATAAATTTTCTAAAGCTCAAAACCAATTCTATTTTTCTATGATCTGATGTCAAATTTCATCATACAGATGCATATATTTAATTTTTAATGTAGTTAGTTATTTCAGATTCAAATTGGATTTTAAAGTATACTCTACTCTACAATTTACGTAACTCTTTTATTGTTCAGCTTGCAACAATTTGCGGTTTATGTACAAACAATCCCATAAGGCGATTTTGGTAAAAAATGATCAATCCCAAACCACGCCCCGCTCAAGCACCCTAAAAAAAATCAAATAAAATACTATGCACTCCACTTTAAAGGTTAATCATATAATGTGGCATCATAGAGAACATGATATGTTCACCAATTACCATGTCAATTTTTTGTTACCCCTCCTTAGCCATATAAAAAACACCCTAAAAAAAAGTACGCGATGAGTGGCGCTAAAAATCAAATTAGGGGTGCTTACGTCACTCCTCGATTACAACATAATTTAAAAAAGAAAAAACAGGGAAGTGGCAAGGGGAATGCAACAGGCATTGAACAAAGGGCAGAAAAAACGGATGTTGTTTTTTTTTATGAAGTGCTGCCTTTTTATTGGTGGTTAATTTGAGTGAGCACTCGATGTGATGAGGGTAAACTCAATGTCGATGGGAATCGAGGATGATGATGCAACAAGTAAGGGGCACAGGCGAGATATAAAGAAAAGAGTTGGGAAGGGTTCCTATTCGGCTCGAGCTATTTATAAAGACGTGTGGCAGTCGAAGGAGTTGATTGCCCAACGTGTTGAAAGGGTAGCTGAACTAGCTGCCTATTTTGTTGATTTCGGTGTTTTTGTTGTTGTTATTATTGTTGTTGGGCACGTTTCGGGCACTTTTTCAAGTTCAATGCCGGGGATCTTGCGGTGCCACGCGCCCAAAAGATGCCGACATCTCCATGTAATCCCCGAGCGTTGATTGGCCCGCCATTATACTCGTATTGTGTTATTCTTACGTGCTGTTAAACAATGCGAGGGGTTGTCTATAAATAAAAGCATATAATTTAAACTCTTTTCGGGTACTCAGATCATTTTGTTTTTATTGCGTGCCGTTAATTTTCAGTTTTTCTACCCTTCGATGGCGCTGATCGGCATTAGAGGGGGGCTGGACAAGAAAGTTGTGTCTCTGTGTGTGTGTGTGTTGGCACTTTTAAAAATATCAAACTATAATTATGTGCGGGTGAACAAACGAATAGTGTTGAGGGTTGGATCTCTCTTCTATGAGAAAGTAAAATGGCGACGTTGTAGAGCTGTTGAAAGAACTTACAAAAAATTATGGAGACAGCAAAAAGACATAAAACTTAATAACAATTCTGCTTAAATGTTCTAATCGTAAAAAATATAAAAACATATTGCTGACAATACTTATTGATTGATTTTTATTATTTTATAATTATATAAATTAGATATAGTTCAGAAGTTTATTTAAATAGTTGAATAGTTTATTTAAAATATTGTAACCATTTACTTTGTTTAACATAAATGTTGTATACCCAATTAAAATATTTAAGATTATTTACAATAGACAACAACTTTTACATTGAATATATTTAAAATACAAACTTCCTTGAAAAATGTTCAATACATATTAGTAAAATATTAACAAAATTATAATCAAAATTTTTACAGAAACAACTTTCTCATTTTCGATGGTTTATTTATTTATTTTTTATATATAAATTTATTTGTATATTTATAATGTGTACTTATTTATTCTATCTCTACAAGTTTTGAACTTATAAATTATTGCGCTTGTAAAAAGAGCGTAAGATATGATTAGGATACAAATGAAATTAAACAATTTAATATAGTTATCATACAATATTTAACTAGTTAATGTTTGCAAACTGTAAATTCTTGTATTCTTTTATCAGGAAAATAGTGTTTATGAAGTGTAAAGTGCTGTAACTAGACGTATGTGTAGAAAAAACATTATTACTCGTTTTTAAGTTCGTATAATGAAACGATAGCACTTCTAATAATTTGTATAAGAATCCTAATATAAGCTAGATAAGCATATGATATTTTTTTAAAATATTTTCCGCTGTATAACTAAATAAATTCTATCAAAATAATATACAAAAAATTCAACTAAATAAAAAAAATGTCCTTTCTCAATTAATCTTTGTATATTTTTTTTCATTAGAGAGTTTGCAGATTCGCAATTCACATAACTAATTACTCTCGACATGTAATAATGGCAAGCTGAAAAGTCCTTGTTTTCCCAATCCAAAGCAGCTGTTTCACTACTCATCAAAAATGTTTTTGATTTATGTACAGATGAGTTTATATACTCATATAGCCAAGATAGGAAAAAAGGGTTAAAATCCATCAAACTGACACCTTTATTGGAGGGATAAATGCTGTGCTACGCAAAATGTACAAATTTCTGTATGAAAGGCAACCAAATGATTTGGTTGCGCTACGCTGATGTGGCAAAAATGAATGCCACATAGAAATGGCAAGCTGGGCTGTTGCCCCTTTTATTTTTGTGGCCCAGCCACAATTCAATTGAATTAGTGACCAGCTGGAAAATGTGCTTAGGCCCACACAATTGAGTGAAAGTAAGCATGCATATTGTGTTCTATGTGCAGCATAATGTATGCACTTCACATTGAACAAATACAGAGTAGACGACAGTTCTGATGGATGCGGTTTGCAGTCGAAATAGCACCTGCCTGGCAAAGGCTTGTGACCAGCTGTTGGTTTCCACAGTAAAAGTGGAGGAGTTAAATGAGTTCCTCGAGCTATGCACCTCAGATGAGGAGAGCTATGGGTAACTCAAAACCCCATATCCGCCCATCGAATTTTGAACGTCTTGATACATGAGTTGCAATGACAACTTGCCAAGGATTTGCAGAACTATCGTTTAACACCTGTAAGTTGTGCTGGCCTTATGATGATGATGATAATGATACCTCGCCAGAGCATCTCTAATTGCTCACATTACACACACATTTTTCAGCTGACATTTGCACTTTTCCGTTCACAAAGACCAATAAGTCGATTTTGGGACCAGACCCAAGACTACACATAAGGCACACCTATTCAGAAGCAGCAGCACATGTTGCTCGAGTAAAAAAGTATCTGTTACTGAAAGATACAAATAATAAAAAGAAAACAACAACAATGGCAACTACCTGTTTTTTTATTCACATGCCACAAAAAAGAGAGAGAGAAAAAAACCCGCAAAAAAAATATCGATTCATTGAGTATTGTTCAAATGGTTGCCAGAGGATTTTGCAACCCTCCTTGACGGGGTGGTTTCCCTTACCCACCCTATTTGCGGCATTCGCAGTTTTTGCTTCAAATTAATGCGCTTTTCATACTTTAGCTGCCATTCGGGTTGTTTATTGAGCACTTTTTTGCAGACACTCTTATATATACGGTTTGGATATTTTTATTGGTCGTAATCGCATTTTTTATGTGCGAAGCGTGAAACTATTTGGCTTGTGGATTATGCAATGGGCGTTTTATTTTTTCTTTTTTTGACTATTTGGCTGTTGCTGCAAATATTTTGATTGGTTCTTTAGGCGTAGAATAAGGGGATGAGAAATATATATAATAAATCAGTGACTATAAGGATTTTAAAAATTCATTCCGAGTGAGTTTTTTCTTCTTAGCTTTTTATTAAAAACCCAGTTTTGTATGGGTTAAAAATTATTCGCAAATATTTTCGTATTAAATAACAAAAAATAAACTACATTATGGCTAAACTACAGAAGTTGTAATAAGTCTATACAAATAAAGTTGTGAGACTTGGATAAATAGTATGAACTCTTTAAGGCTAACTCTAGCTGCAGTGTTTTAGATTGGATGCTCTCCCAGGCGTCTACGATTACTCTGTTGACTTGCCGACATCTGCGTCGACGTCGGAGCGCAAACACATAGCAATATCTAAAAAGAAAGGCTGTGAAAAAGATGTGATGTGGATGAGAAAAAGGAAAATCGAATTCAATCGTGTAACCCACACAATTTTTATTGTTTGTGCGCGGCAAATGTAGCAAACTGTCCAAACGATGAACCCACGGCACGATGGTCAGGACACGCCACTGACCGTCGTCTGGCTGTCCAGTGCAAATAGTTGAGGACACAACGGGCTGAGGAGGACGCGTGTGCAACCCCCACACTCACACACACACACACACACACTCACATATATATACACACAGACTTAGGCAGCAGGCATCGGGCATCGGGCATCAGGCACACGCTGCTGTCGTTTATTTCGACTTCCTTTTTCTCTCTAACGGATGCTGGACATTATCGATGGCACAGCCAGTCAACAACAACAACAACAACAACAAAAACAATGAGATTTCTTTTTTTTTGGTGTTTTTCGTGCTGCATGCATACGAATATATATGTATGTCTATGTATATATTTTTAACTATTGTTATTTTTCGTTAACTAAAGTGCCATCAGGGGCAGATGTTTTTTCTATCTCTCGAAATGTTCATCATGTAGGCGATTCTAGTTTTGCCTCTCCCTCCCTCTTATAGTATACATATATATATATATATATATATATTTATATTTATTTATATATATATATATATACATTCATCGTCGCATTCGTATTTACATGAGACTGGACATTGTGGAACTGTAAACAAGTTTTTTTTCGCTCCTGAGTGGATTTTGTGTACAATTTTTTTCTAGCCCTTCTGGGTTAGTGGGTATCTTTTAGTGGTGCTGCCCGCACCACCAACTCTACTACCCCAACCATCACATATTTTTTTGGTATATATGTAGGGTACATATGCCCTCCCATGATTCTACTCAGCTTTGCATATTTATCATTAAATGTGTTAAAATTAGTTTTGGTTTTTGCACTTGAATTGATTTTGAATTTGTATGGCGCATTCATGTTCCAGTCTGCATTTATTACATATATATATAGTGCGGCAGCCAGCCTCAATTCTGCATTTTGGATTTGCATGGTACTGTTCAAATACATTGAAAATATCTCGAAGATCGAATAATTTTTGGCAAGATATGGGAAAGCGAATTTTATATTTTATAAAATCGACTTAAATGCAATTTTCTTAACATATAAAAAGCCATTTAAAAAAAGGTACGGCAATGTGCATTTTAAATTTATAGTTGATATTACCACTTTCAAATTGTCGGAAATGTGTATCCATTTTATGTCCTTGCGATAAAATATTATATTTTCTTTATGTTGTTTGACATAAAAGCTAAGAATAGGCTTAGCACATATTAAATTTTTGGATTAAGAGCTATAAATAAGTTTAATTAACAGCTTTGTTATTTATGTGTTTGGGCTATGCTTAGCTGAACATTCACATGAAAGGAAAGCAGTTGTTCATTTATTTTTTAATTAATGAAGGAAAACATTAATAAATAATTGACGAAAAAAAATACAAAATACCTGAACAAGTAAACTGCAATGAATATTTTATATTACAGTATATAAAACAAATATTCAATAAATTATTAAATTACGTTATTTTTATTTTAATTGATTAGTTTACTTATTATAAACTTAAACTTAAACATGTATTTTATTTATAAATTTGTTCAATTTACTGTAATATTTATGTTTTTCTCCATCAATCTTTAGAAATTTGTATTAAAAATATATTATTATAGCATAATTTATGTGCACAATGTCAGCAAAATACAAATATTCTTTAAAACAATTTATTAATACCGACAACTGCTGGTTAAATTAATAAAAGCAATTATTTTCAAATTGTTAGAAATGTTGAGTTCAAAAGCCGTAAATTAAGTTGGGCAATAAATAAAAATTGTGGGCTTTATTTAATACATGTTTAATTTACTTAAATATCGGATGACATGCTTTACACACTCCATCGTCTAATTGCAATTTTCTTAAACGATAAACATAAGTTAGCTCATGCCAAAATACTCACCTGGTATGGCAAACCAGGTCATCTTTTGGTTTTGCTTGTTAGCAGCGCCCACTTAAAAATTAGTTCCACCTACCACATAAGGAATAAGCGACGGACCCTGGTCAGCTGTTGGACACTGAGGACACTGCGGCTGCTTGAAGAAGGAACCGTGCGCAATTCCAGTGAAAATTGTTTACAGAAATAAATTATCGGCTATTCAGCAAATCCGTCGGCGTGTGTGAGTAAGGATTGCTAAGTATGAATTGGGAATAGGGTATATGAAAATAGGTGCCGATAGCTGGCTGCAAATGACGTCACGCTGCAAGGATCAGAGTCAGTCCATAATTGGCCACAGATGCTGGTCCATGGCAATTTCATAATAATGATAATGCGTAAAGTTGTGTGTGTGTGTGTATGTGGAAACCTGAACAATTTTCAACGTGTCTTTTGAAATGTGGGCGCCGTCTCTGCGAAATGGCAATCAACAGCTCATCGGCAACGGGCAACGTTCAACGGGCAACGGCTGTTTGATAAGGGCTCGTGTTTTACGTAGTCCAAAGGGTGGATTTTTAATCGTCCAGCGCAACTCATGATCCATGGTCAAGCGTAGTTATAAATGGTGTGTGTATCGCTTGCATTGAACGGCACCCTTGCGTGTATCCTAATCAACTATACACCCACACTTGTACCTACACACCCCCCTCCCCCCCCCCCCCTCCGCCCCCACAACCGCTCTCCTACCCTTCTCGTCCATCTCTAACCCTCAGTCTGTGGTAAACCCATGCAGCGCAGTTCGTTTTTGGCATAGTGAAAAACCTTGTAACACTTTTCGAACTCCCTCGAATTTATTTTGGAATTGCTACTTGGCTTATTTTTAGCTGTTGTGCGTCTGGCGCGTCTAAAAATGGCTACCCACACCAATCAGTCCAACCAGTCCACCCAGTGTAGCACACCAATCTCAACCCCAAACCCAGACTCAATATATTCAATATGGCGTGCATTTTTTTTAGCCTTCATTGTTGACGTCGTCGTTGCTAATGTTGCTTTTGTTGCTTTTGTTGTTGGAGTTGTTCTTGTTAGTTCTGGGGGTGGCTCGGCTGTAAATACCTATTTTATGTTCAGCCCTGTGGGAGATTTTTTTGTGGCATTAATAATACTTTCATGTTGAGCCTTGTGTGTTTGCTGGGCTGCGGTTCTTATGTAGATTGTTGGATAAGCCAGACGAAATATGAAGGGTAGCAACAAAATGGTTGCATTCAACATTATGTCCGGGGAAGGGGCAAGTGTACAGAATTTAATGCTGAAATCCAGAAATCAGTTGCATAAATTTAATGACATATCTTGTATATGCCTATCAAAAAATAGATTTAATATTCTTATTATTATTTTTATGTACTTGTGTTCCAGCAGTTGCTCATCCTATTCTTAAAATCAAACCATGTTTTTTTTCGGGTCTAACCGACTGCTTGATACTCTGATAGCATTTTAATACCAACTGATAGCAGATGGCAAAAACATTTCGTGCATTTAATGCTCCCTTAATCTTTATTAGAATATTAAAATTACTATATGGAAATAGATTTTAATCAAACGAAGAGATTCTTAATAAAAGAATATCTATTTTGAGGAACTTAACTTATTATTTGGAAAGAAAAGTTTGGAGGACATTTGGGTAAAGTGTATTGCTTTAAATGAAGAAACTGTATTTCCATTTCCAAAAGATGCCTTTTCTCTTATTATATTCATAGATTACCTGGGGAGGCATTTTAAGTCTCTTCTTATCGTTAGCTGATAAAACATATATATAACATATTCATTATTACATATAACAATATTCAATGCATTTTATAAATGTTGAACAATGTGGAGAAGAGGCAGTTTTATATTTTTATTTAATCGATTTAATTTTGAATGACTTACACAGAACAAATCGAAATAACACATTACCCTCAGATTGCAACAAATATAAATATAAACTGAATTGATATTTTTTAGAGCATGCTGAAACTTTATTTCATCTTCTGTGTTGTCCCGACTGAAGTATGTGCGGAAACTCCCGGCTGCACTTATTTTGATACTGTTGACGAAAGGCGAACAATATGAATTTATTTATTTATGCTAATTATTACTCTTCGTAGTTTTCTTGTGTTTTTCAAATTTTTCATTACTTCGGGTATTTTTTGGTTACTTTAGGTATTTTGTATCTCTTGTCTCGATTGGATCCTGATATTTCTAAACACATTATTATCGGAACGATAAAGAAAATAATGGATGCTATAATCTCTGCTCAGGGCATAATATTATTAATTGTGACGATCTTAAGGAGGAACGTGCTAAAATCGATATATACTCGGTGATTACATTTACCAGAAAAATAACTTATTCATCTGTAGTTATTCGTAAATTTTCATTATTTATTCCAAAGTATTTTTCAAATAGGAGTGAAACGGCTTACGGCCAGGACAAAAATCTATGTAGCTAATACCACATATGGAAGTAATGAAATGCAATAAAGAGAAATGATTCTCTTGATGAGTCGAGAGTGCAAACATCAATAAATGTAAATAAACTTCATTTAAAATAAACAAAAGTTTGTACAAATAAACATATATTTATACCCTGAACCCATTAAAAGGCTATCTCACAGACTATAAGAGCTAGACAGTTCTAGCAGATCAAGATTTTTTTTAAATTGCTTATAGTTATAGCAGTAATGGTTCGTGTCTAGTAAATAAATATATAAATATAGAATGTGAGTCCCATTGTTGACTTCAAAATTTACATTGTTTAATAAACCGAAATAAAGATATAATGACTGTCTTTTCGATTTTTTTGTGGCTGGGCTTAGTTACCGTTCTTCTCCCCCTTATTGTTGCAACATTTCTAAATTAAGACCTTAAATTAATAATAGATTTTCCCTTTCGTTTTTCCATTTTGTGATCAATTTATAGAAAATTTAATAAAATAAATATAGATATATTTTAATAAAAAGATGATCAATTTATTTTTCCGTTTTCTGTTTTATTATTTTTGACTTTCGACATTAAATAAATAAAATTACGTCCTTAAAAAATTAATATTTAAAATTAAGTTCTCTCAGCAAATCCAAGACAAATCGGTGAAAACAGCAAAAGGTGCAAAAAATGAACAACAGCTGCTTGAGGAGGCAACAAGAAAAGGAACCCGGACAAATGGCGCAGGCGCAACGAACATCAAAAACCAAAATTACACCTTTCAAATGGTCACTCAGTGAGTCAGTCAGTCAGTGGGGGATCCTAAGTGACCCCGGCTAGTTTCGCTTAACAGAGATTCCTTTCAGTCTCTTTTTCTTTTTTTGTCTGTGTATCGAACAATGGACTGAGGGATGCTAGAATGCCACAAGCCGAGATAAGAGCTGGCAATCACGACCAGAGCAAGGATCGTTAGGCAGCAGACAATGAGGTTCGGATCCTGCAACAAGAAGATAAACATCTTTGAGCTCGCTTACGTCTGCCACAAGCCAAAGATGATTGTGTCCGTCCATTGGTTTATTTGCCAACTTGAGTGCGCTCAAATGAACTGGAATCTTTTGATTTTCTCCCTGCTAAATGGATATGCAAAATCTTGTTTCCGATTAGATCTACTATTTTGAATAAGTCGCTGACCACCATAAAATATTTGTTATCAATTTTCAATCGTAATTAACTAAAATCATTGTTGGGCCACGCATAAATATCAATTGTGCTTTGGGCGCATAATTTTAATGAGGAAAAATGGAAAATTACGGAAAATATTTTTCAAATGGTTAATGAACGAATATTCGAAATATGTCGTCTCTTTTCCCCTCCACACGCCAAGCGAAACAATCTTCAACCAATCACAAACAGTCTGGAAAACTCTATTTATAAAACACCCGAAAATGCAGAAGAAAACCAATTTCCACTCAAAGAGCACGCGACAAAACATTTTGGGAGAAGTGCGTGCTCGGCGCATGCGCAGCTCTCGGAGAATGTACTCTCCCCAAGCGATCCTCGATCCATTGAGACCCTGCTGCTGCCGCTGCTGCTGCCGCTGCTGCTGCGTCATGTTGCAAGGCGTTGCCCAAAGCGCGTGCTCATGCGTTTTTCATTATTATTATATAATTGTGCCCCCCTCCGCTTGTCGCTCGCCTGCCATGCGAATTGTGCGTTTTCACGCAAATTGTCTGACAATGATGGATCAAGAGAAGTTCTTAGACGATGCTCAGGATTTGTTTTTTTTTTTCTCGTTAGGGCCAATTTGCTTGGGTCGCCCGCACAGTTTTTTCACCACTTAGCAAATGATGGAGCAGTTTTCTTTTCAATTAACCATCTCAGCACATTGTGTGGTTATCTTTACCATATTTCAATAAATCATTATTAAAATTCCTGTTGGGATCTTGGAAAACTAACTAGTTGATAAAATAGCTATACATTTCTTTATATGGCATATTGGTTTTTTTTATTAAATATTACATAAAAACATTTGGGAAACTTTCTTAACTATGTTATATGGTACACGTGTTTCTTGAAAACAAAATTCTCTTTACACTGGGGTCGTAAAAAGTCTCGATTTTGATTTGACTTTGGTTTACATTTAGATTAATAACTAGAAACTAATTAATTTTGATCCATTCGCTCAGATTGCGCTTCATATTTTGTAAATATTAGTTTATACATTTCATTATTTTCTACACAATTATTATATGTATTTGTAATTAAATTTAAAAATTGTTGTGGGCTTTACATTTATTTGTGGATTTCTTATAAAATCTCCAGATTTGTACTTCTTTTTGATCGGTATCAAAAATATTGTCATTATGCCGAAAGAGTTTCACAAATGAAAATCAAATTATTTTTGAATAAATGTAGATCTTCATCAATTCGAGACTTAGGTTTAAACTGAAATTCGTTTAAAAATCAAAAAGAAAAAACAGTCGTGTTTTTTTAAGAACTAAACATTTATTTTTATAAAAAATAAAATAATATACTAATTGCTGATATTGTAATTTGACTTTGGACTCTTTGCTGGCTAGGCTTACAAATTAAAGTTATAGTTGACTTAAACTAAAGCTAAATACGCATTTGAAATTTTTAAACCTTGTTCAGGGTCGTTAATCGGTTCGCAAATGTTTTTGTGACTAAATTTAAAAAAATAAAGAAAGGAATTGAGAGAAAGAGAGCTAGAGATAGAGATACTAGATAGATAGTTGCTACGTAGAGAGATTAGATTAGTTACTGTTAGAGTTAAATATGAATGTGGTTTGGTTTGGTTTAGTTTGGTTTGGTTTTCTTTCGAACTTAATTCTAGAGTTAGTTGGTAGCATTTTAGTGCATTTTTTGGCTTATGTACAATTCTCGACAACAAAATCAAACTAAACTACGAATATTTACAATTCTGGACAACGAAATATGTTAATAATAATAATAACTAATAACAATTGAGGGTGGGGTGTTGTGGGTGCTCCTTAGGAGTGCGCATTGCGTGCCATGTGCACGAAGAGTCCGACGGGTCCATCGCATTTCTCGCCGCACATGTTGCACTTGAAGACATCGTCGCAGCTGTGATAGCCCATGTGGATGGTGTAGAGCACGGCGTCCTTGAAGTAAATATCACAATACTTGCACTCATAAATGGCCGGTGAGCTGTTGCTGCTGCTCGAGGATGAGCTGGACACGGACGCGGATGCAGATGCAGACGCGGACGCAGAGGCTGAGGTTGATGCGGCAACTGTTGCAGCTGGAGTCGGATTGCTGCTGCTGCTGGCATTCGAGCTGTTGCCGGAGCTGGAGGCCGTTGAACTGGCACTCGTATTGACCTGTGGCACATGACCCATCGTTTCCATGGACTCATCCGCTGAGCTGACACCCGAGCACGGATCATCCGCCAGCTGTTTATTGGCACTGCTGCCAGAGATGGGAGATGAGGCTGTGGGCAGGACACTCGATGGCAGTTTGAGCTGTTGCTCCGGCGTGGACATTGCAGCAGACTTTAGCTGCAGCAACGTGTCCAACTTGAGCACACGTCCCTTGCGTCGGGAAGCGCTGCTGCTGCTGATCAGCGGTGTATCCTCGTCCTTGATCTTTAAATTCATGGCCATGTGATTGTTCAGTGTTCGCTGTTGTTGCTGTGGCTCCTCCTTGACCGGAGTGCCTTGCGACAGATCCATGGCTGAATCCACTGACTTGCGCTCAAAATCATCCTCAGCTTCCTCCTCCTCCTCCGGCTCCTGCTCCTCCTCCTCGTTGTCGCTGTGTGCGGGCAATTGTTGCAGCTGCTGCTGTTGCTGATGTTGCTGCTGCTGCTGTTGTTGTTGCAGCTGGTCACGCATGCGCGGCGATAGCTGGGCAAGAACTGCAGCCTGCTGCTGGGCGGCAAGCATTTGCAGATTGAGATTCCAGTAGGGAAAGAAGGCCATGTTGCGATGATTCTGTTGCAACAAACTGGCCAAAGGTGGCAGCAATGCGTTCGACAAACTGGGCGCCTGCTCAACGCTGCTAGCAACACTCTTCGCTGGCGACGGTGGCGACACAGGCGGCACAGTTGTTGCAACTGCAGTTGCTACAGCCGCCGCTGGCATTGGGAATCCTTGCAAAGCAGCCGATAGCTGAGATGTGGCTGCTGGTGGAATAACTGGTTGCTGGTGCTGCACAGATGTTGCAGCTGTTGCACTGCTGCGCTTGTTGCTGCTGGAACTGGAACAGTTGCTGGAGTTGCCGTTGCCCGAGAGCGATTTGCTTTTGGGGCCACGTCGGGTGCCATAGACATCAATGACCAGCGAGGGATTGGGTGTTCCATCCTCGTCCAGGACCATGCCCGGCTTGTGACCGTACTTGCGCAGATGCAACTTGAAGCTGTGACAATATTTGGTGGCATAATCACAATCGGCACACCGATACTGATACACCGAACTGTGCGACTTGCGATGCGAGTTGAGCATCGATTTGTTCACACACGTATAGCTGCACTTGTCGCACTGGAACGGTTTCTGGTTCTTGTGCTTGCGTATGTGGTACTCCAGATGGTGCTTGAACTCGGTGACAAACGGACACTTGGCGCACTGCAGTATCTTGTCCGGTTTCATGTGGGTGCGCGTATGCGCCCAGAAATCCACCTTGGTAATGGCCACCACGCCGCACGTTTTGCACTTGTAGTTCTTCATCTTGCCATGCGAATTGTAGATGGGCATCCGTATGTTGGTGTCATCATCCTCCGACTCGGCCATATATTTCATATCCTCACTCGAATTGGACATTAAATCATGCTCCTTCTCTGGCTCCGCACAGGATTGCTGGGACTTGGCCGGGGACTTTGGTGGCGTCACATCCATGGGTGGAGTAAGTGCCTGTAATTTGTCATTGGCTTGCAGTGCAATTGTTGCTGCTGTTGTCGTTGGAGCAGCAGCAGCTGGTGTTGTTGTTGTCGTTGCTGTTGGACTGGGACGCAAATTGCTGGCATAATAGTGCTGCATGGGATTGGGCAAACCGGGCGGCGTCAACGGATTGAAGCCGCCCAGTGTGAGATGATGATGTTGCTGCTGTTGCTGTTGTTGTTGCTGTGCTGCCTGAAAGTGTTGCTGATATTGTTGCTGCTGCAAGAGTTGCTGCTGCAGGGTGGCATCAAAGTGTTGCAAGCTATTCTGATCATTGTTGCTGGGCGATGGAGTCATGGCAGCAGCACAAAGTGTATCCATGGGTTGTTGTTGTTGTTGCTGCTGCTGCTGTTGTTGTTGCTGTTGCTTGAGGTATTGCTCCAGTTGCAGATTGGTGTTGCTGGGCGGATTGGGTGAGGGCAACGGCGATTGGCGTGGACTGCTTGCATTGCTATTGCTGTTGCTGTCGTGAGTATGCTGATGATGACTGTGATGGGCATGATGATGGTGATGATGATGCGAGATGGGCTCCTGCTTGATGTTGGCGGCGAACATGCTGCTGTACCACGCATTGTGCTGCTCATAATTGGGCGCTGCGGTGCTCGTCTCCCAGTTCTGCATCTTACTGCTGCTTACTACGCCTGCGAGAGAGAGAGAGATAATTGTAATGAGCTGCTTTTAGTTAAAAAAAAAAAGTTGCAATTTAATGCGCCTGCGTCAAGTTTTTTATTTTCATTTCTTTTTTTTTTTGCTCGCGTTTTTCTTGTTTTTTATTTTTGCCACCCCTAAAACGTGCCACGATTCCCTTACTGCCACCGGGGTGGCACAATTTGAGTGAGTTTCACACAAAATGGCTGGCGGGAGGCTACTCGGGGCATCCTTATCCTTGATGCTCACCTAGCGCAAATCCTATATGTATATATCTGCTTATATGTATATTCCAATGATTGTGATAATGATCGGGATGGTGATCTCGATTCTCAAGTGAATTGAGCTGTGCGTCTGCTCGCTGGTGAAATGAACGTGTGACTGACGTACAGATTGCAAATGGTTGTGGCTTATATATTTGGGCCAGGTAGACGCGCTTGCACGCGTCAAGGGATTAGATGGGCAAAAAGGTGAGCGAGAGGTCAGGTATATACCAGGTCGCGAAGTCGCGCACTTCTCTCCTTGATCCATTCAAACTGGATTAGACAAAAAAAAAAGAAAGCAAAAATTACGCGCATTCGGATTTGGATGATCCGGGCCGCGAAGCTTAAGCTATGCAGATTAGAAGAGAAAAACGCGGCGCGAATTTTCCCCTCGCAGTGGATTAAAGTTAATCAGCGAATATGGATTTAGATTTGCTGATGGATTTGGACATGGTCGAGGCTGTGGATGAGGACGTGGCAGGCACAGGCTGCGACGATGCATTTCGCGTTTAATAATAAAAAGCAAAAAGGATTTAAATTAATGGTCAACACTCACACACAACCCCAAACACATGGCAAGTGTGTGTGAGTTGGCTAACGAATCAAGCACAGCTGCCAAAAATAGAAAATATTTCTCGGCAAATTGTTATCATTTAAGGCACATAAATTTGTGTATTTTTAAATAGTATAGTTATTGAATTATTGTTATTTTTGCAGCGCTGCAATTTTTTATACAAAATTTCGACAAAGTAAAAATAAAAATGTGCCAGCAAAGAACAATTCAATTTGGAATATTGTTAAATAATCAGTGCAAAACCAATTTTGGTATTATACAAAAAATATTTTCCGTTCAGAAAATTCATTTAAATGCAAATTAAATATTTATTTAAAAAAAAGTGCAATTTTATTGACTGCTGCGCAAAATTTGAATGCTTTAGAATAGAGTTCTTTGGCTACGGATTTTTTTGCGTATTTATTCAATAAACTCATTATTTTTTTTTATTTTTCTTTATAACATTTAAATAAAATCCTTTTTGTGCACAAGAAAGAAAATCTGTAATTGTCCACTCCTAATACAATATTGTCCATAGTCTTAGTTAGTTTTAGGAACTCAACAACTATTACACAATCTACATTATTTGTATAATGCTGTTTATTTTTGCCATTTCTCTATAAAAAGTTCAGACAAAGCATTTATAAAACACAATTGTATATGGAATATTATTAAATATTCAAAGTAAAACCAATTTTGGTATTATACAAAAAATATTTTGCCTTCATCAATTTGGTTTAAATGCATATCGAATATTTATTAAAAAAAAACAAATGCTATATTATTGCCTGCTGTGCATTTTTGAATACTTTGGGAGAGAGATCTTTGGTTACGGATTTTTTTTGGCGTAGTTTTCCAATGAATCCATTAATTTTTCTATTTTTTTCTCTTTTTTTTCGAAAGTTGCATTTGCCGCATTTCGGTCAATTGATTGTGCTTTTAAGTAAATATTATTAAAAACGCAAAACGTAAGCAGCAGGGGAGTGGGGATGAGGTTGCGGGGGTGGTTGAAATATCTACAATACTCATGCATAATTGATGGTACAGGAAATTTACCGCTGCACAAGTTTTGCGAGAGAAGAACAAAAGTAGAAGCAGACGCAGCAACAATTATATTGTATAATGTGCTTAGCATATTTATTTAATTTAGCTAGTGATATTTTTAAGAAGCCAAATTAATTGGCTTGTCAGTCCAACAACAACAATAACAACAACAACAACAACAAAGAGAGAAATAGAGAGAGAGCGAGAGAGAGAGAGATAGAGATAGAGAGGCAAAGCTTGTCTATTTTTTTGCACACCCAACAACAAAAACATGAAACAATAACAAAGGCAACAACTAAAGGCCAAGTGTAAAATTAATATTACGCCGGCAACTAGGATGATGAAGAACAGCGCAGAAAGCGGAGCGGGGGTGGCGGTGGCGGTGTGAATGCAACGCAACCGAAACTGCAAAGTAAACTAAACATGTGCTAGTCGTTTGGCCAACCCCAACCCCAACCCCAACCACCACATCCACCAACCCCCAACCTCATGCCCGGCCCGCTTTTGTAAAAATATCATGAAAATGGCAAAAATGGAAAATTCAGACGCAGAAAATGCGCCACAAAAAATGTTTTTGTTGTAAAATTTTGCATCATCAGCAGCAGCAGCAGCAGCGGTTAGAAAATTGCCGCCGATGGATGCTGGGAGGGGATTGTAGAGGGGCACAGACGTAAGATGAATTTGCGTTATAAAAAATTATTTATATTTAGTAATTGTTCAGCGATCTTTGCTGCATTTTTTTTTTGCTATTTTGTTTATAAGTTTATTTGGGGAAAGCAACTGCATGGAATTTATTTAGGGTGGGGCGGCGCGCATTTCAATGTCAGCGTAAAACACGAGAATGCGTTCACCCATTCTTTGATTTGAGCAGCAGCACATTCAAAACATATTAAAGCAGCTGACAATCAATTTAGCAACGCTTGCCAAAAAATACAATAGTTAAAAAGGCAAAAGAAGAAGCCAAGCGAAAAGACAACGAAAAACAACAAAAAAAAAAAAAAATTAAAATAAATACAACAAAAAAACTAACTAAACAAAAATAAACACAATATTCAAGATATTTTGGGTTCTTCAACGCTGGGGCAATATTCTTTTCGAAATGCACTTTTGGCAGATTGAAGCAAAATGGCGATTAAAAAATTGCAACGTTGACTTTGAATTATAGTTGAATGTCTAAAATTAAATTATTAAAAAGAAAAAATTAACAAAAATCAAAAGAAATTGCTAAAAAGTGACAGAGACGCGGACGGACGGAAAGAAAGGCGGGCAAAAAAAAAAGAAAACGAAATACAACATGCAGTCGGACATGTAAACAAATAAAATTAGCTGCCAGGCAACGAAACGAAACAGGGGCCAACACTACATGGCACATGGAGGAGGGGACCGAAACGAATGGGGGAGTGGCTGCTGGGATGGGGGGCTTGGGGTTGGTGAAATCTTGCAAAACAGCACGGGCAAAAAACAAGTTCGCTAGATCGGCTAAAAGCCAGACAGATTTTGAAATATTGTTTTAGAATTTTTTCTCTTGCATTTTTAGCAAATGATATGCAGGCAACTGTGAGTGTGTTAGTGAGTTGTTTGTTAGTGTGTATGTGTGTGTGTGTGTGTGTGTGAGTGTTGTCTTTAAGGTTAGACACAAAAAGAAGCAAAAGAAAAAAAAACTAGAGATAGAAGCGGAGAAGTAAAAGAAAAAAGAATCAAAGGCTGATTCTGAAACTGATACAAATTGTAACAATTCGAATTAGGTAGGCGTGGAAATTGCAAAGATAAAATCATTTATTTTATGATTGCTACTACTATATGCAGAAACTGTTCTTTTCCTTTACAAACTTTTAGATTATAAATAAAATCTAGTGAATATTAACTTATTTGCAAATATTTTCAAGCAATTTAATATATCTCTTAGGAGACACTTTTCTTTCCGTTTAAGAATTATAAAATTATAAATTAAATCTGTTAAGCAGCACAAGTAAAAAATAAAAAAGTATTCAAACTTTCAGTTAGCCTTCGCAACTAACTATTCTACAATACACAATATCATTATAATTATGACATATTATAAAGTATATACTTTATTTTTCAGCACTCACTTTAGGGTTTTGTGATTGCTGGAATGCCTCAACAAATTTGATATTTGCGCTGTGAACTATTTTTAATTTTTCGATTGTTTTTGTTTATTTTGTTCGTTTATTCTGAACCCCCGAATTGTTGTTGAATGCACTTTCATTTAACTGTAAATCTGTAATATTTATGTGCAGAGTGCATTCTGAAGGTGAAATAGGCAATAAACCTGTTGTTTAGAGTAATCTGCAAACTGATATTTACATACCTGCGGTAACTCCGAGCAAATATCAAAAAGTTTTTGGTCCGAAACGGGCGGGGCGGAATCGGGAACAGGAGCGACTGCTGTGGAAGCTTTCGCGCTCTCTACACTTGACCGCGGCACCGTTAAATTAAACAAAACGGCGATAAAAGTGCGTGCGAAACAAAAAACGCGCAAAGCACACAAGCACACACATTTATACAGACATACACACGTACACGTACACGCACACGCAGTCGGAGTTGTGTGTTTGTGTGTGTGTGTGTGCGTCAGTGTTGGCTGCTCCTTTTTGGTAGTTTTTATCTATTTTTTTTGTTATTTGCCTTTGCTTTTTAGCTTTTTTGTGCGAAGTTCGCGCATGTGCGAAAAAAACTCTTTCGAAGGCTGCTCCGTACTTTTTTTAAATCCGCTTTCTAATGCATGAAAGTTTGGAAAGTCTCAACACATTCACTGGCAGTTTATTTGTTTGTAACGGATTTCGTTATTTTTTTTCTTAATTTTTTTTTTTAATTTCTTGTTTTCGGTTTCGCTTTCGTTTTGCTTGAGACACTCGTCGTCCTTTTTGAGATGATACTGATGCTGCTGCTACTGCTGCTTAGCGACGTTCGGCTTATGCGAGGCACTGAACACGACTGACACGAATTCATGCTCAACTAGCACTAGTCATAGCTGAAAATCATCTCCGCATAGTGCACAGCACTGGCCCAAAATCAACTCAAAATGCAAACGAAACAAATGTCAAAAATGCATGCACAAAACACACAAAAACATATAAAATGCTCACACACTCACACACATACGCACAGCCAGAAACGCACGCACAGCAGCCAAACTGAGAACCACACAGAGAGAGTGAGAAAGAGAGAGTGGAAGAACAGACGTTTCGCTCAATTACAACGGCAAAAACAAAACACTCAAAGCGGTTGCTGTAACATACTCAATAGCAGTGAGTGAAATGCGCCCCATCCCCAAAATCAGCGTTCAGTGACTGGTCCACAGCCGCCCCAAGCCAACGTTCTCGCTCTCGTTCTCGTTTCTCTTTGCTTCTTACTCTCTCTCCATCTGTGTGTGTTGTGTGCTCTCTTCGTCCTGCTGTATGCGTCCAATATGCATCCTTTGGCTACGCACTGCATTTGGCTGCAGTTCGCAATTGCAGCTGTCGTTTAATTTTTTTTTGGTCAAATTTCGTTTTATTATTGATTATTGATTTTTTGCTTACTCGTCTGCCTTTGGCCACTGGTCAACAGTCTCAGCTGCATTGAGTCGATTTTGCTGTCGTTGCCGTCGTTGCTTGCAGCAGCGACAATTGATTTCTGTGTTTTTGGCGCTTTAAGCCAGCATTCGACATTAAGTTTTCGGCAATGTTCGTGCAACAGCACAAAACATTGTTGATTGTGGAAACATGGGGCAATAATGGAGCGTGTGGTTGAGATTGATGGCGCCGCACAAAGTTGCAAAGTTCTAGTTGCATTAAAGAGTAATCGTTTTGCGCTTTCACTTTTGAATTTTGTACTGTGTGTGTGTGTGTGTGTGTGTGTAATGCGTGTGTAATGCGTGTGTGTATGCGTTATTTATTTATTGCATTGCAGCTTGATTTAATTAATTATTGTATTGCAAGATTAAATGATGTAGTTGAAATAATTGCAGCTACTTTAACAGCTTGCAATTATTTCAACTACATCATATCCCAACTTTTTCCGAAATTTTCAAGAACGTTTTAGACTCCAACAATTACAAATTTTTTGTTCCTTTATTATGAGCCCTCAGATTTATGCGACCAAATATAATTTTTAAAAATTTGTATGTACTAAAAGAGTTTAAATTTCTAAAATAAATATATTGAAGATATTCATCTAGAGAGGCACATCTAATAATAAAACAGTTCAAATATTTTAGACCCAAAGCAGATTTTTGGGTTTCCGGATAAATTCAAAATATTGACTTGTTCCTTTTCAGTAGAATGTGTGTGATATATTTGAGATAAACATCAACAGTTATTTATTGTCTATCTCTACATCTGTAAATTAAAGAACTAAAAACTGCAAAAATATTTCAACTACATTTTCAAATATAATTTTTAGCCAGAATTTAAGAACGATCGAATAAAGCAAGTAATTTTTTAATATTAAAACTTATATTTTGTTATATATTTATAATAATAAAAATGATCAGAACCATAATCGACCGAATAATGCAAAAGTAAGTAATCATTTAATATGCCAACTAATTTTATATTTGTCAATTAAAATAATTATATGATATGAATAATTATTCTTTTTAAGTAGGCCAGTGGACTCAAGTTCAAATAAAGACTTATAAATAAATAAATAAATATAAAAAATATTTTGATTGAAAGCAAAATATAATTTCAAACTAAATGTTAAACAAATAAAACAATTTTATGATTAAAACAGATTTAAAATTAAATTATATATTTTAAGATAAATAAGCTAAGTAGTTACTTGAAATGCGAGGCAATATTTACAAAACAAAGGCAAACCAAATTCCGACAACATGCAAATAGAGGCACACATCCAAACACACAGTGATCAGAACAGGTAGCCTGACCAGGAGCAGAAGCCGAAGCAGAAGCCGAAGCAGAAACATCAGGCGGGCATCATTGACGTCGTCAACCGGATTAGAAGTACAACCGGACTTTGCAGCGGATTTGCGAGTGCCGAAGAAAGGATTAAAGGAACAACTACCTGCGGTTGAAGGCGAAACTTGCACACGGCGTTCATTAATCCAGCATCCTGAAAACTAGAGCGGCAACACCAGCAGCGGCTCTCCAGAGCCTAGATTTAAAAGTGATTTATATATTGGCTAGGCGACTGCATAATCCAACATTACGCGGACTGCAGGGTGTAGCAGGATCAGGACGAGGATCAGAGCAGCGTTGATCCTGATCCAGTGTTGATCATGTGATTAGCGCTGCTAAAGCGCGGGCGCGGACGGGTGTGGAGCCGCTGATCCTCGGAAAAAGGACAACAACAATAACAGCAGCGCACAAGTTATGTAAAGTTGTCGCAAAGGCAAAACAAATGTTCCTTAAGCCGCACAGGATCGCAGGATCAAATCCGCACATGGCCAGCAGCGTCACGCTTGACCTCTTAATTGATGATCGCGATGATCACAACTGGCATCTAATTGCTGCGGGCACAAAGTTCAAGTGATATGCTTTGGCTTTGCATCACAGCCTTTGTTCGGCCAATGTCAACAGACGTCCTTAAGTCCTTTTAGTCCTTATCGTGCCAGGCACACGCTTTGTTCCCCATTTGCTGTTGCTGTTGCTGCTGGTGGTGGTTTGAGTTCAAGATCTCATATGCAAATGCGCATCTTGTGGTTGACCGCATTTCAATTGAGATATATGTATGTGTTCCTTGCCATACCCCAAGACCTCATTAGGTTTGTTTGTATTTGGCGCACTTTTCGCCTGACCTCTCGCTTGGGATATCACCTTGAGTTCTTAAGCTGATTTCATGCTAAGCATGATTTGCCATTTTCTTTGGTTTTGTGTTTTTTCTCTGTGTGTGCACATTTCTAATTTTTTTTTTTTTTTGGTTTTTTCTCTCTTTGATCTCAAGTGCAAATTGGTTTTCCTTTTTTACGCTGCTGAGTAAACTAATTGAGATCTGTTTCTTAACTATTCAGGGTGATAATGAGAATATCGGTAAGATTTCAATTAAAATACAATTAAATGCTTTGAGGTAAACAAATTTAATTTCAAATGTTTTATTTAGGTAGATGGCGATATTATTATTTAAAAATAAAATAATACAATTTTAAAATATATTTAAGGTAGAAATCGTGATTTTTTTTACACCTTAATTGAATAATAAGTATTAAAGTCAAAAATAATAACTACATTTTTAACTGCATATTAAATATCTGCAAATATGTATTTAATCACATATGTTATAAGAAATAGTGGAAAGTCTTGAAAAGAAAACATAGTTTCTGTAGAAAATAGAACACTCTATTTTTTTTTAATATGTAGTTATAAAATATTTATAAAATTGAAATGAAAATATATGAATAAAACACTTATAACTAAATTCAAAATAAATGAATAATGTTTTATTTCAGTTTTATAACAAGTTTTAAAACAAAAAACCCATATCCAGCTATATGCATTTCTTTAAAATAAAAATAACAATTTTAATATACATATAAATATAATTAATTACTAAGAAAGTGGAAAACTTTATCCAGAGAATTAAAATGTAAATAGGTAGCGAAACGATTTTAACTTTTATATTACAATAATTGTGATTTTAGCTTGGAGAAAATAAAGATAGTTCATATCTTTTCGTTATATTATCATAAACTTAAGCCATCATTTTTTATAATTATAGTTTGATTTAAACTCTAAGTAATTATAGCTAAATCTTGTTGTTTTTCCCGTTCCCATTGTGTGAATCTCATACTTCTGTCAATATTTTGTATAGAAAAGTGCAGAAATAGGACCACAACGACCCCATTGTAAATGACAGCAAATTGCATCTAAATAAATCACATGGCAAAGGCAAAGCTGAGGCACGCCCACTTGGTTGGGAGGGCGAGGAAGAGAGGTGTGCTGGGCATAGTTTCGCAGAAATAATATGCTAAACAGCGGGCTCAACACATCCGTAAATCCTTTTTTAGCTTGAAAACCCGAAGGATTAAAAAAGGAAACTAGAGCAGAACAGCGACCCAGATACGTAGAGAGACCAAAACAACAACAGACAACAATTACATATAGAAACAAACAGACCAGAGGCAGAGTTATAGATACAGATACAGATACAGAGACAGCAATGCGAAATAGTTGCTCTAATTTTGATTGTTTGTCTTAATGGTTACGCAGTAAAAGTAGCTGAAAGGCAACAAAAGCGCGAAGGACAACGCGCATTACGCCAGGACAATTGCTTCGGCTTCGGTGGCTTCGGTTGCCCGTCCGTATATTTTATGATATACCAAATACTACCATATACATACATATATATACATATATATATATATATATATATATATATATATATATATATATTGTGTGCATATTTATGCATGCCGCACCAGGTAATGATGTTAGGCGTTGGATGGCTTAACAATGAAAATCACTGGAAAATCACGAGAAAGTTCCTCAGACGCCTTTAGATCCTACATACTATACGCGCATCTCATTAGACTGCTCTAGTTATGATTGTCCAAGGACTCGAGTATAGCCCAAAAAAAAAAAGACTATCACTTCCGCGTACTGCAGTTTTTTAAGATCTGCGCAAAATATCATAAAACATTTAGTTTCTTATGGCACTCAGGTAGTTGATTCACTATTCAGTTTTTCAGGATGCGGCTGCCGTTTTTTGCACCCTTAACCCTTTCACCATTAAGAAAAAAGGATCGCCTCAACCTATTGCTTTCTCTTTCCCAGTGTCCTTGGCAAATTCCAAAGAAACTAAGTGTGTGTGTGTGTTTTTTTTTGTTTCCAGCTAATGTCGCTCTCTTTGTGTTCTTTATGATGTATCGGTTGTGTTTTTTATGACGCCCATTCTTCCTCACCTTGCACGAAGGGATACTCGTACTTCCTTAACCCTTTGGCGAAAGTTTTTGGTCGGCTTATGCGAACGGGTTAAATGAAACTCTTTTCCACTTTTTATGAGGGCTTTGAAACATTTTTGAATTTTTCGCTCGTTTCCAGGAATGCAGGCATACTGTCTCTCGTCATTAGCCATGCAAATGGCCAAATATCGATGCATTTGCCTTTATGGATGCAGTAAACATACTTGAAGAAAGGGTTAAACTCTAGTAAACATTTTACATTTTTGTTTTACAAACCATCTGACAGAGTAACAAGTGAGAGGGCTGGTTGCCTGAAGAACTCTATAAACAAATATTCTTTACCAACGAACACACTTTTATTTTCTTCTATGTAGTAAAATATCAAATTAATATGAGCCCCACACCTAGAATTAAAATATCGATCCTTCTTTGACTAAAACATATAACTATTTTTGCTTGCTATTTTTTTTTAATGAGCCTGCCTACGCTATATATATAAAATCGGGTTATAAAATTCGTTTAATAGTGCTTACTTTCCTGAAATACAGTCTAAATTAATCAATATTGAACTCTTGGACTTCGTTGGCAATAACAGCTGAATATGCTTTGTGTATTATTAGACTAGACTAAGATGTTCAATCTTTTTAAATCCAGCTCCAAAAGTTCTTCTTATTCATTCATAGATCTGTCATCATAATCGGCTTTTTTTAGGTCAGCCTAAGGATTCTTACTATTGTTTTAGATGTGGTGAATAAATACATTTCTGTAAATCAAACTTTCTTGTTGGTATGCTAAGATCGTTTTCCTGTTCGAATACCCACAATAAAGGAATTTCATTATTTGCGTAGGTCCCATCACATTTCTAAGAATGTTAATCTATGACTATTTTTAACACCGGTACAATGATAGAAAATCAAGGGAGTGGATCAAAAAACATAGTTTTAAAATTAAAATAAAATGACCAAATTCTAGTATTTAAAATAATCATTTTATATAACGAATAAACTTTGTAGACGATACAAATAAAATGTGCTTAGAAGCTAAATCGGATGTACTTTGTCTTGTTAATCATCGGCTTTCAATTACAACTGTGGTATATACGATTATACATATATACGTATATTTATTGCACATACATAAGACCGTTACATTAGCAGTTATGGACACAAATCATTTTTGGTTTCGTTTCCCATCACTCTCGACTGACTGACCATTGGGTTACTTACTGCATTTGTACCCATTTGGGTTATATACACACGGACTACATTTGTAATGCGCCTGAAATTAACGCCACTAAGTCGTCATTTATGTTGTTGTTGCTGTTGTTGTTCGGCGCATTAAAATCAAAACGCATTTCAACAATGGCCGAACACACAATTGTAAACTGAATCTGGATCTGGATCTGAGTCCGAGTGCGAGTTCGAGTTCGATATCGTATCCATTGTAGTGCGCCTGTGGCTGTAACTGTGCTAAATCCCAAGCTTAGACAATTGGCAATTTTGGAAATAAGCGCCAAAAATGCCCAGCGGTCCGCACCCCGTGTGGAATCCTCAAAACGAGCGAGACCATCTAATCAGTCCAGTTCTGTCCGGCCGGGCCGGGCCAGCAGTTACACATTTTCACACTTTCGTGACCCCTGCGGTGTCGTGCCGCCAACACACACACACACACACATATATACACACAGGCTCAGGGTCGGGGATTGGGCAGCGGCTATTGGTCTATCGAGAGCTGACCCCTTGTCAGCGGCCGTATCAGGATCGGGGCAGAGGTTAAAATTAATGCGAAAACTGTGAATGTGTCACGAAAATTGCGTGAATTTCGGGGTCACGCATAAGACGCAGCCTCAAGGAGTCAGCCAGCCAGCCAGCCAGCCAGGGTTCATAGGGGTGGCTAGGGGCAGGGGCAGTGGCAGGGGCTGCAATTTTTAAATTTATTGCTGCACAAATAAAAATGCTCGAAATCGTAACGATTTCGATTCGCACACAAGGCAGAATTAAAAAAGGATTTTTCGTTTCCATTGTTTTGCATGTAGAGAAATAGTTTCGTGCATCGAAATCAGAATGGAACTTGGCCTGCCTTTCAATTGACCATTCCAAATGGACGCACGGACGGACAACTGTGGCTGTGGCTAACCCCTCGGCCCCTGGCTTGACCTTTTTCCGTCTTGATACAAAATAGTTTGCACATTTAAATAATTTTTCATTGCCAATGGAATAATAACTGCCACAATGGTCATCAGCGATTTCTCTGTTTCCCATTGCAAATGGCATTTAATTGTTGACCCCGGGTTTAGCATCGGCGAGTCCTGTTTTGTCAAAAATATAACGGATTTCGGCAAAAACCAAATCGGAAAACTGTAGCAAAAACGCCAGCAGCTGCTTCATTGGATGGGCAAACATCGGCTTTACTAAAATATATGCATTTGAGTATGTTCTTGCTGTGCTTTTCAAAAGCGAATCCTTTTCCGTTTTCACAAATTAGAACACTTGTATTTTATGGGTTCAAAAAGTGTCAAAGAATCCATCAGCATATGTATACCATAACTAGTAAAAAGAACTTCGGACTTAAGCCAATTCGCAATAATAGTATAACATACCTCAAATATATGTCTCCGGAGTCAATTCAATTCTTAAATACTGCTCTTGTGTTCAGTTCAGCATAAAAAGTAACAAGATCAATTTCTGCTTCTTAACTTTAACTTTAACTGTTTAGTCCGCAATAAATTAATAAACAAGTAAAACAAATAAGAACGACATACTTAAGAAAAAATCTTGCAGCAGACACAATTAATTTTTTAACAAGTTAAAGTGTTAAGTTAACACTAAGAGTTCAATTGCAACTAACGAAACTTAAAAAATGTAGACATTTCAATCTTTTTTAAAAACTTTATTCAGTAATTTTACATATTTTTCTTGTTTTTACACTGCATTCACACAAGCGTAAACCAACCTTAAGCACATAAATTAATTGGTTAAAAAAATATTCTAACAACGACCTATCAATTGGTCTGGTGATATTTTTTTTATTTTTTTTTATTTCTGGTCTGGTGATATTTACTATTGTTTTTTATTTCGCTAACATTTGCTACTAAAAAAATATTTCGATTCAAATGGCATTCTTAAAGTTGGATGTCAAGGAAAAGTTTACTCAGTAGACTCAATACATCAGGACAACAGCAGTAAGCGATTTAATTGCTGGCATATTTTCATTTACTTAGCAGTTGCTCTGCCCCAAGCAACCTGATGATCAAAAAGATTAGCTAAATGGCCAACCAGCTGCTCCAACTCCTCCCCCGATGGCTACAAAGGCTGCAACAATATGTCGCTAATGGCCAACGTCGACAGCTATTTTGTACCGAAGACTAAGCCGGAAAACGCAGCGCAAATGCGAATAAAAAATTGAACTGCTTACGGAAAGTATACGAGCCTATTAGACGCAGTCAACGAACGCAGCGTGTGAAGGAGGGGGGTGGGGGGCTTTTAGACAGAGCCAAGGCAAGAGGCATGCCAAAAGCTGAATTAGGTATGCCCCCAGGTTGGCAACACAAGAACAAAGGCATAATATGTTAGCAAAGCAAAGGCAGCATATTTTATTTTCTAATGTACGCGCTGGAATGACAGATATAACATACTTGCAAGCCACAAACAGTGCCGAATATTGAATGCGCTACATGGTAAAAAATAGAATATTAAAAAAACCGTTTAAGTTAGCTTAAATATTGGCACCAAGATCGAGGAGAGGATTGGAATTGATGGAGTAAGAAGACGATGCTCAAAATAATTTCTAGGCTGAAAATCTTCAAATCCATAAAAATAATTCTGTATATTTAATTAAAATTAAAAAAAAAAAAAAAATCGGAAGGTTTCAAATCAAAAAAAACAGTTATTTTAAAATACCTATTTTTTATATTCTAATATACAACACTTTTGAAAAAATTAAAACTGTTATTCAATGTTTTCTAGTCTAGATTGATCAATTAAGGCTTTTTAAATATATTTTTAAAAAATATTTCCAAATATTTGTATATGTTGTCGCATATTTAATGCAGCCGTTCACAAATTTTAAGATATTACACAAACATTTTTTTTACAAAAATAAATTAAAATTAAATTAAAGTAACAAATTAAATGACTTAAAAGTACGAAGTAATAAGGAAATTAACATGTGAAATTAAATATGAGATAATATAATTTTTAATTATTTTTTATTTGTTTATATTTCCATTTGAAAATTTTAAAAGATAGCATGATAGTAGATATACCCTTTAGCTGAGATTCAATGTCTTCATGCCACAATACTCTCACATTGGGAGTTAACCCAACGCCATCTTCAGTTAGTTAGCCCGTTGCCTGGCTACATGGATTCCAAGGAACTCAACGTAATACTATGAGTATAAACACCACTGTCATTTATTTTCGTATTATCATAATGAGTACTCGTATATTTTTATGTGAATTTCTTGCTTTTTGCACCAGGCAACCAACCAACCAACCAACCAACCAAACAACCCCCTGCCTCCCCTCTACCCTGCCACGCCCCGTTCATGTGTCACACTGTAGGTGTGGGGGGTGTGTAAAAAAAGAAGAAAAACGAAAATAAGCAAGCAAAAATAAAAGTAGCATACAAAAGCAACACTCTCGCATTCGCATTCGCATTCGTTTGTTGTTAAATTATCACCCAAGACAGCAGCCACCCTCTCTGCCCTCGTCCCTGGCTATTTATGCGGCAAGCAACCACCCCCACACACACACACACACTAATACACACATACACTAACACACACATATACATACACACACACACACACACACGGAGAAACTCACGTAGAACCTTCGAATTGTTTGGCAGCACATTTGTTTTTTTCCCCAATAGTCCGTTATGGGTTTATTTTTGGGCTGCCGAGAGAAGGGTGGGAGGACTGAGTAAAAATTGGTTTCTCTTTACTGAAAATATGCGAAACATGGTTTTTGGCCTAATCCACCAATACTACTACACATACTGCGGGCTTACTGGTAGCGAACTATAATGAAAAATTTCAAAAACGTATTGATTTTTTAAAGCACAAAACAAAAACTGTTTTCATGCTCAAATTGCTAATCTATAGTCCAAGTAAGCAAACTTATCAACGCTTGTTTTTAAAAGTCTCTCGCATTTGACTTACAGCTATTCGAATACAACTCAAATCAAATCTAGACAATGTTTATCTTGTGCAAATAACTCGTGATGAGATTTATTAAAAAATATTTGCGTTGTGGAAACCTTTTGTTTGACCCGCTGATAAAAACTATGGCTCTTATTTACTATAGCGGTCATTATACTTTTCCCGAATTCTCTTGGCTTTCCATGGAAATTTTTTGGGTAAATACCGAAATATATCAATATTCATAATTGTTGATTGCGGTTCATTTTATAATTAAACGCAATCGTCACTTTAAGAGACAAAAATGAATACAAAATTATTTGATTTGCTGCATATCAAAGCATAATAATGGATTTAATTCGCAAAATTTATACATGCAGCATTCTGCTTGAGCAAAATAAATTGTATTTGAATTTAAATTGATATATTTACTAAAGCGTAGCACTAACATAAAGAGTCCACCTTGTGTAACCTCTCATATAAGCGTATCAATTACTAAGACGAGGAAATAAGGGCATGGTGTTAGGATGATATCATAATAATGATGTTGGTTTATTAGATAAAATCGATATCAGTTAGAGCTTTGAAGTCATTTTATTCGAATCACAGCTCTATAACCAAATTGAATATGCCTAATCGAAATATTGCGCAGTTGGGATATTTAGATTGTGTTTTTATTTGACTAACTCTGAATTGTTTGACTTTCCTCAAAATAAATGTATTTACGTAATATCTTATCTTCAACTTGTTTAAGAAACATATTCTATCTTTGTTTTTCTCATTACATATTATTAAAAAATTATCCGAAAACAAATGGCAAGATCACTGAACTTAGCTCAGATTAAATTCGCGTCTTCTTTATTTGTTTCAGTATTAAGCTAGTTAATAATGCTATAATGAATCTTTATAGATTATTGAATATTGTTTGTCGAATTTCCAGTTTTTTTGATGCGTATTTTTCTACGATGTGTTGCTCTCTCAAAATGTTCTTATAGAATATAATTATGGTATGAGTACTTCTGGGTCTCATCAAAACCCATCAACCATTCCACACATATACTAACAGCAGCCAATAACATTTTATGGCGCACGCCATTTCTATGTGCCACACACTCACACACACACACACACACTCCAACACACATACACGCTCAAACACACACACACACACACACACACACTCCAAAGGCAAAGCGATCAACGAGTGCAAAAAGAGAAAATCTAGCAGAAAAACTAATTTCACATAATGGCCAATCTACATAAAAAAATCGCTCGACATGAAAACCGAAAATCGATGAGCAGAATGGGGTTTGGAGTGTCAGCAACAAAACAAAAACAACAGAAAAAACAACAACAAATGCAACAACAACAACAGCAAACGACTGAGTCACAAAAATGCCACCCCGCATAAATTTGCAAATAATGAAAATGGTAAAAAAAAATCCACTCACAAGCAAAAACACATACACAGACACAAACACATTAATACACACACACACACACACACACACATACGTAGAACGGTTCGCAAGGGGCGACTGTCGAATAAAGTTCCAAATCATGAAGCATACAAAATGAAAATCCACCCTCGAAAAAAGTTGCCACGTTTTTTTCCTTTTTTCATTTTGGGGGAAAAAACATAACAAAAAAAAAAAAGAAGAGAAAGCAAAAAGCATTGTGATGGTCTTTTTGTATGTATGTGTGTGTGTGTGTGTGTGTGTGTGTGTGTGTGTGGGTGTGTAGGTGTGTGTGCGTCTGTGTTCGTGTGGGTGGTTGGTTACTTTTGGCTGCTTGTTTCGCTTTCGCTTTGTTTGCAAAACAATCAAAAGCGAACGATTCGTCTACGACACCACAGCCACAGCCACTCTATTTCTCTCTCTTTCTCACTCCTCCAACTCCTCTCCAGCTTCCAGGCTGCTGCTCCTAATACTCCTGCTCGGTGGAGCGTGATCCATGGAGCACATGGCCTGCTTCTGCCGTGACATTTCCCGTTGTCGATGTCGTTGGCGACAATAAATGTAGCTGAGAGGTTTTGTTTTGCAGACCCTGTAATACGACAAAAAGAAGAATGCAAAAGAGTATTAAATTTGCAATTTCAAGATTGTATTACGTTAAACTCTAGATCATTATATATTAGATAAAGTGACTGCATTTAACTTAAGACTTACTGTAAGCTTACTTGAGAGATTATAAAAAACATGAAGTAAAAAAGTATTATTATTATTGTAAGTTTAATTGGGAGATTATAAAATATATTAAATAAAAAAATATGTTCCGATTTAATTCGATTTTTCTGGGCAAACAATTTTGGATTAATTTACATTTTAATACATTTAACATTTTTTATTTTATTCAATTAAATTGTAATTTTAATGCTATTATTTTGGTTATTAAATATATTTAATGTGTGTTTTGCCAATTTACATTTTCATACCTCCAGATACATTATTTAATATTTAAGATTTTTTTGTTAATTACCATATAAATTGTAGTTATTTTATATTAGTTTATTATTTATAATTTATAGTTAAAGAATAAATTTAATTTAATTTATTTTAACTAAGCACATATGAGACCTATTTGCAGAGTATTGCATAGTCGAACAATTGTAAACATTATTTGGCAGACTTTTTTCCTGCCTTTCGTTCATAGCATGGCAAACCAATTTCAAGCATATTTTTATGAGCATACTGTGCAGCATTTGCGAAACTGTCGACAGCCAGAATTTGTTGGGGCAGTGGGAGGGGGAGGAGGTTTTGGAGGTTGCTTGGCAGGCGCACCAGCTTTATTTTATTTTTTAAACGTGCGCCAAGCCTCGGCTTCCCGCCCACCCCGTATATGGATTGGTAGCTAATACAACTTGCGAAAATGGAAAAGCCGCGCTGAGAGAAATTAAATCGTTCAATTAGTTTGAAATTTCGTCAGTTATAGAATGAACTTTCAATTCAAATAGATATGCGATAATTATCAGTTCTTTTTAGAAATGTGAGCATTATTCTTAAAAACAATTTAGTGTAGCATACTTTTTTGAGGTGACGAATATCGTATTTCGGGCAACAGAAACCGTTATTATTAGCTCAATTTTTAGTAGCATAATTATGAGAGCAGTCTTAGTAGATGAAAAGGGACAGTAAATATCAAGTAGCTTCATGATTATAGGTGTTAATTAAGAGTTTACAGTCTTAATAATAACTTACTCCAAAATAGATTTTGTGACTGCATTTATTAAATAGCATAGATCTGTTATGGACTTTGACTAAGATTCCATTCAATTCGATTCACGCTAGCAACTGTGTAATGCAATAGAAAATATTAATGTTCGATTACAAAATCGATATAACACTAAGAATCACTACCAACGCTTCAAAAAATATGTTTAGCCGTGCAGATAAAAATCTGAAATTTACTCAAAACCTTTAATTTGTGTCCTAGTGATATTTGTTTTGGTTTCATTTGTACAATTAAATGTCGTAGCTTAAATTGAAATCCAAGTTGCACCAAGTTGTGGATTTAAAAACAAACTAATTTCATTATCTCTGAAGGAAGAGATTTAATTACTATATTTTAACAGGCTTAAAAAATAAATTCTGTAAATAGTAAGGTTAACAGGTTAAGGTTAAAGGTAAAATAATATAATTTTTTGGAAAAGAATTTATAAAGACACTGTGCTGCCAGACTTAAGAAAAATCCTGAACCTTTTATCAATGCTGTTTATTCTGATAAATGCAATATTTAATAAGTGTGAAATTGTTTGACAAGAAATTAAAAAATGAATTAAACTTACATCAGCAATCGCTGCAAATCAAAACCCAATAGAAACACTACAACTAAGCAGATTGGAGAGGCAATAATAAAATATATCTTGATATTATTCCCATATTTTGAGTAGTGTACAGCCTCGTAATGGTCGCATTATTTGTGGCTCCCAATTTCACTGGCATATCGCTGACATTTCGACTGCTTTTTATGTGCCTTTTTAGCAAATTACAAAACTGCGCCATTTTTTTTTTCTCTTCCAATTCGCACTGCACACAAAACTGTGTGCCTATAAAACAACTACACGCTCACACACACTCACTCAGAAACACATACACACTCGCAAGCACAGGCAGACAGCAATGGGACAATTTTCAACGTGGCCTCCTAAAAATATGCAACATTTTTTATATGTTTCTGCTTCACAAAGTTTCGGCGTCATAAAATTTTTTCTGCTGTGTCTGCCAGTTCGTCGTTGTTGTTGTTGTTGTAGTCCTTCTTTCTGCTGCTGTTGTTTTGTGGCCAGGCTATTATACCGTTCTCTCTGTATGTGTGTGTGTGTGTGTGTGTGTGTGTGTATGCTTTTTATGACCCAATATGGCCGCCAAGCGCGGAGTACGTGTTTCTTCCTGCATCTGTGTGGGTTTGTATGAATTATATAGATTTTTATGCGGTCGCATATTATTTTTGTTACTATTCTTATTCTTATTTATTTATTTTTTTTTTTTTTTTTTTTGTGCTGTTGCCCTTCTTTCAGTATCTTTCGCAGCATGCCTTTCTTTTTTGGAGCAATAAAAATGACTTTTTATATGTGTGCCGCTATCTGGCAGATCTCCCTGCATAATGTTAACAGTCGTTTTTGCTGCTCTTTATGAATATTTCGCTGGGTCTGAGTTTGACTTTTATGTTTCAGCTGAAGCTGCGACAGGCCGCATTCATTATTCGCATATAGTACTCATATAAATACAATATATATATATATATATTATATATAGGAATTACTCCTATACTTGGCACGCTCTTTTCTCTACTCTCTCTCCCTCTCTCTCTCTCTCTCTATCTCTCTCTCTCTCTCTCTGTCTATCTTTCCCTATGCTACCCGCTGCTTTTGTCATTTTTGCATTAATTTCGGATTTTGTGTGTTTTCTGTCGCTGCTGTTTATTCCGCATAAATAATAAATATTTTTGGTTATTGCGTCTGCACAGCATTAATATTATTTTCCACACACGCGCACACACACACAAGTACACACACACCAACACACGCACACTATGCATTAAGGACGGCAGGACAACGCATGGCCGTGAGCTTTAATTTTGGCTCATTTTTCGTTATCAAAACATTTGGCTTATGTGCGTGTACTTGTTGTTATTGTTTTTTACTCATACTCATACATAAATATTTGCAATTAAATATGCCAAAATACACAAACACTCACACATACACACACGCACCTAAACAAACAGGACGATATCTTCATTTGATGCAAAAGTTTTATGCGGCAAAAATTTCACAATTTCTCTTATTTCGAGCTTTGCTAAAATTTATTTTGTGCTAGTTTTTAAAAATATTAATTAAAAATTGCACAATGTATGTACTCTCAAAATTTTGAGTTTTCAATTCCGATTTTGTTGCGTGTTTGATTTGAATTTTAAAATATAGCTCGAAATTCACTTGATTGAGCTTTTAAAATGGATTTAAACTTTAAGAATTTTAATTATACGTTTTTTTAAGGCCCCAAACTTTAAAAAGTTCAAGTTCAAGTTCAATTATTTTATTTATTTATTTATTTAATGTCAACAAATATGGTTGATTTTAACAATGAGTTATTTAAAATATTACTAAAACTGATATTTAAAAACATTATTTTAGGAACATTATTGTGAAATTTTTGAGGTTCAGATAAATTGTTTTGCTGACATTTAATTACACAACTTTTTTTTCAAAGCTATTGAAGTTTGAAATCGAATGATGTTTTATTCAGAAACTTAATTTTTGTTAAGAAAGCGTATTTAATTATGTTTTTAAAATTACTGATACTTTTAAGTTTTAAATATCCGCCATTCTAAACTAACTGAATTATTTTTAAGGAGTGATTAACATTTTATTACTTGCTTATGAATCTTTGATATAATAATATCGAAAATCCAAAATAACTGATCTACAAATAATAACATCGAAATCTGTGCCCGGAATAACAGATGAAATATGATTATATTTATTTAAATATGTTAATTTGTCTTTTTATGTTTATAGCATTTAATTCATAAGTATAAATCGTATCTTAATGAAGTTGTAAACCTAATCTTAATGAAGCTATAAACCTATTCTTACTGAAAGCATGCTTCGTAAAAATGTTCTATATAATAAATCATGTGCAATACAAACTGGACTGCATTTGTTAATTTGTCATACGTATGTCTTTCCATAAGTTGTGACAATCTGTCTGCCATACACAAATACCTATAAGCTTACTCAATGCTTAATTCAGGTACACACTTAAGTACACACAAGTAAATAAATAAATGCGAGTGCATGTGCACCCATTTCACAAGGGGCCAATGAACAATGGGGTCTTATCAGTAACGTAGACCCACAAATGTTTCTCGCAAGGCGGCCGATTGATTAAGATTCAAGTGCCAAGTGCCGTTGATAGCTAATCGGGACGCTTAAGGCGCCTCAATTGTAAAATGTTAACCAAGCTAAACTAATTCACCAGCAACAGCAACAAATACAAAACGACATACTTTGTACGACGCCACAGAGAAAGAGAAAGAGATAGAGAGAGAGAGAGAGAGAGAGAGAGAGCGCGATAAAGAGTGTCTATGGGAGAGTGACTCAGAGAGTGTGGCTGAGCGTGGATAGACTCTTTTCGCAGAGACGTAGCTAGTGCTGCCTGCGATCAAAAAGTAGCCGATTCGTTTTTTTTTGTTTTGTATATATTTGTGTCGACTGACCTTAGTTGACATTAAATAAATAAATAAATAAATAATAAGTTCACAAGTTTAGTATTATTCTCTTAAGCACAAGTTTTTTTCGTAAAATTTGAACATTGCATTCAATTATTGGGAAAACTCAGCTAAAGTTAAATCTAATGTTTCCTGATTTATTTGTGCCTCTCCTCCCTTCCCCCTGCATACGCTCTTAGTTTTAAAAATAGCTCAACTAAAGCAGTATCTAGCTCTTAACTTTAAAGACTAGTCAGAACTAGAGGGAAACTAGCTAAATTGACAGCACTGCTAAACAGTGCTGCGCCGCTGGATAATGTACGAAAGCGCCGTTATTACTTGCGCATTTGACAACAACAGGCAGAAACATTCGAGCCTCGGTCCAATCAATACATTATTTAATTTGACGTTCGAGTGAACGGTTGGTGCCATAAAATTAGCTTAAAGCGATTACAATAATTAAATAATAATAATTTACCATGTCCGAAGAGCAGTCGAGGACTATGGAAGCCGATCAAATACACTTTGTGCGCGAAAAGCTACAAAAGTTTCAGAGCAAAATGTTGCTTGACTTTGAGCAGCGAGTGTCCTGCATGATCGAGGATGTACTGCAGGACATACGACAGCAGGAGTTGCGTGCGCACGAATTCGGGCACTTTGATATCTCCACTTCCAGGGAGAGCGGCACAGCGGCCAATTCCACATGGCACAATCGACGGCAGCGAGCATCTTTGACAAAATCAGCGACAGACTTTGACGTCAGCGACTATCCAAATGGGCAGGCGGATGCCCAAAATGAAACGACCAAAACACAAACACAACAACAAGAGCAGGCGGAACAAAGAAGACGACGTCAGCTATCGGACAAGGTGTTTGTGGCTCGCGAATCGTATTTGACGGCACTGCTCCAGGTCGAGCACATGCGCACCATTTATCACATATTCGGAATAATTCTGGTCATGTTTCTGCTCAACGTCATTTGCTATGACTACTTTGTCGAGGGCCACTTCAATCTTGGCCTGTGCACATTCCGGAGTGGCCTCAAACGCCTTCATTGGGTTATGGGCGTCTGGCTGCTGGAGCACATCTTTGTGCTGACCTTGTTCTATGCATTCCAGGGCTGGGCTCTGGTGCGTGCCAAGCTGCAATCTCACAGTAAGTTCATCTGCTCAAAAATATGAATCATCTTTCATGTCAAAGTTTTATTTATTATGTTTTGTTTTTATTTTGTTAATACATTTAACGTACAAAATAAGTGTAGTAACAATTAAATTTAAATGATATGCAGGTTACCATAATTATTAATTTGATTTACTCAAACTTCCCTATGGTGAATAATAAGATTATTAATTAAAAAAAAAACTTTATTATGCAAAAATTATTATTATTAAATTATATTAAAATGCTAGGCAGTATTCCAAACTTATTTAAAATATTTTTTTTTTTTTGGTCTCCTTTTTTGTCTGTCAATATTTTACATGTGTTTTTGCTGGCACAAATTCGAAAACTAAAACATATTTATATCATAAAAAGAGCCACACTATAATTAATTATAAATTTAAAAAAATCCTAATATATATTTTTAAAAAGCATAGGGATATCTTAATTTTATATAGTACTGTTTTCCATGCAAAATATAATTTTTTTAGTTAACTTTATTTGGAATTACAGCTGCTTGTTCCTTGTAGAAAAAATTCAATCTAAGGAATTTCAATATAGGGGAATTAAAACTTCATTGAAGTACAAAAGTAAAAGAAGAATTTCATTGCACACAAAATCATTAAAGGGAAGAAGTGCAAGTGTATTATATATATATACATCTACAACATTATAGTTTTAAAGAATTTGCTTATAATGTTTTAAAGGTGTAAAATAATAGAGTTTAAAATTCATATTCTAGTTTCAAATATTTGTTCATTGAAGACAATAATTACGATATGGAAATGTATTTTACGGCGATTAAAATACAAAAGTAAAATATAAAATTCAGTTTATACAAATATATAATTATATATATATATATATATATATATCTGTGAAACGTTATCTGCGCAACGATTTAGTTTTCGAGTAAGTTTATATAATTCTAATTCACTCGTTGATCTCTCCATTTTGCAGGTTCGTTGCAGCGCTTTTGGTCGCACAGCTGCCTGATCCTGTATGTGAGTGCCCAGCTGGTATTTGGCTATGTGTCCACCTCTTTGTGCCTCAAGTTCCAGCTGCCGTTTGTGAGTGCCTGTGTGCTGCTCCTGGAGAGCACTCGCTTGCTGATGAAGATGCACGCTTTTGTGCGCTACAATGCGGAACGAGTGTTGCTCGGCAAGCAGAAGACAGATGATGATGATCTCCGACATCCTGCACGTTCTCCGTACGTGCCGCCTCTGCATTGCTATGTGTACTTTCTGTTTGCACCCACGCTCATCTATCGGGATAGCTATCCACGCACCTCGCACATTCGCTGGAAGTTTGCGCTCTGCCGCCTCATGGAGATTGTTGCTGTAGCCTTTCTGTATGCCTTCATCCACGAGCGGCACATTCACGAGCATTTCGGCCAGATTGGCAAGGAATCGCTAGCTGCACCACAATTGATCGTCAAGTTCTTTGGCATGATTCTGCCGAGTGCGGTAATCTTCTTGTGCGGCTTCTATATGATACTGCACTCGTGGCTGAACTTTACATCGGAGTTACTGCGTTTCGGGGATCGCATGTTCTACAAAGACTGGTGGACATCGCACAACTACGATAGCTTTTATCGCAACTGGAACGTCGTCGTCCACGATTGGCTCTACGAGTATGTTTATCGGGATGTCTACAGGCACATTTTCAAGGGCTCCAAGCTGGCTGCATCGCTGCTGGTGTTCATGATATCGGCACTGGTGCATGAACAGGTGTTGGGATTTGCACTTCAAGTGTTCTTTCCGGTGATGTTTGTGCTGTTTGGTGGTGTGGGCGTATCATTGGTGTTTCTCATGCGCAGAGCCCCCAAGAAGCTGGGCAACATTTTGCTCTGGTTCTCGCTGATCTCTGGCAACGGCATGCTGATCTCACTGTATGCCATGGAGTATTATGCAAAGCGTAATTGTCAGCTGGAAATGGTCAGTTGGTCGGATTATTTAACGCCAGCGATCTGGCGTTGCTATCATTAGCTGTTCGAACAAAAATCTTAGGTTTAGAGTTCTACTTGTAATTTGTACACAAATACGTTATGTATTTTATAGTTAAATAAACTTAATGAACAATTCATTAAAATGCTTCGTTTTCAAAATGCAAATGATAAACTTAAGGGAAATATTCACACACATCTCTAAAGTAATTGTATCAAAATTATTTTACATCAAGTCTGATGATAAGGCTCCAATTCCCTCTATTGAATACTGTCTAACAATAACAATCTCCACCGTCCACTCAACTAGCCACCAAATCTCCTTTGTATTTGCGCCTCCCCTAGGCGCAAACATTGACATTATTCGACACGGTTGCTGTTGGTTGAGATGCGGCTGCTGCTGCTGCTGCTGTTTGAGTCTCTGCCTCCACGTGATTGCGCCGAAATAGTATAACATGCGGCTCCGGTGCATGCATCATGTAGTGCACCCAGCCAGGACTCTGCTGAACGCCCAAATTGCGCCATTCCGTCTCCGTCATCAAATGCGACTTGGGAACATGTTTGGCCAAGTCGGGCGGCAGAATTACGTGCCTATAAGCGACAAATCGTAATAGTCAATATATGAGCAGTTTTAAATATTTGTCTACGATACCTGTATTCAAATTTATCATCAAAGTACTTCTCAGAATATTGAATTTGATCGGCGGGCATGTTTATTTTTTATTTATTTATTACTTCTGAGTTGTTGTCAATGGATTGTACTGAATGTGGTGGTCGGTCGATAGTGGCACTGTTGTTAATAAACGAACACAAGCGAATTACTGCGCATTTCAAAACACCGCTCCTCTTCTAACAGAAATCAGAGCTCGATCTTATTTAACATTCTGTTAACATAACTTTCAAATAGATTTAATCTATATGCCTATCTACTATTTCGGTTATTTTTTATCAAATTTAACAGTTTTCCATATGAAAATCAATTTCAATAATACATAAAATAATGCACATCGATAAAAACAACCAATTTACTAATTACTCTTGACACATGAGCTATCTCCATCAATTTATAAGTACAAATTAAATTTTGAGCATCAAAATGAGCGAAAATAAATACTGTTAACACACTGCAGTTCACTGGAACAAACTCAACGAGTCAGTTCAGTGAACAACTCGTTTGTTCGTTCACTCGTGAACAATCCAAATATACTCCACATGTGCAGCCAAAGTACAACAGCACCACAAAAGCCCAAAAATTTGGAAAATATTTACGTGCAAAACCCAAAACCCCTATTAAAAAAAGCTGCTGTGTGCGAGTGTGTAGCGTGTCAATCCTTTGTCGTCGGTGTGCGTACGTGTGCGTGTCCAAAAGTTACGCGGCATTGTTGTGTGTGAGAGCAGAGGCAAATATTTAATTGGATTTTATATAAGCGCCGTCGTTGTTTTTCAACATTATTAAATAGTAACACACGCATATTCACACACACACACATGTACAGCCAGACAGACAACGCATTGCTGTTGTGTTACCATCGCTACAAGAAGACTCCCATGACAACAACAGCAGCAACAACAACAATGACAACGTAGAGTAAATATGCATATGGGCGAACACAATTAAAAATACACCAAAGAGCGGCCAAAAGCATTTCCAGTTCCCCGCCCAGTGTTAGACAACCACACACGCATATACTCAATATATATATTTATATATATATATACATATATATGGAAGCATGTGTGTGTGTGTATGAGCCACCTGCTGCTGCTGCTATTGCTAATGCTGTCTACGCCACTTGTCTACAAAAAGAACAACAGCAGCAGTAACTTTAAAGCGAACATCTCTACACACAACTGAAGCAGCGCTGCTGCTGCTTCAAGCTGTCCCGGTGACACCGGGCAATAGAGGGCGCTAAACACGCTGCCCTACATTGACGTCAACAACAATAACAACAAATAATAACAAGATTAACTGAAGCGGCAGCAGCAGCAATAACAACAATAATAATTATAATATGAACGCCAGCCTGATATATGAGATACTCATGTATTTGAACTCATTCTATTTTGGCATGTACGCCGCCTTCGAGGTGGGCGTGGGCGTGCTAAAGGCAATCAATCTGAATTATGGCGAAAACGTTCTGTCACGTGAGGCGACAATTCTGCTCTCCTTGTGCATCATCGAAACGCTACGCATTGTCTTTGGTCGCAAGAGCAGCCTCAGCGATCGTGGTGAGTAATAATCAACACTAAAAACCATATACCATACGAACATACATATATACACTTCGACACACACACACACGCATATTTGCAAATTTATTTGATGTTGGCAACACTTGTCTATTTGTTTACTTAATGAGCTCTGCTATGCGAACAAACTCAACAGTTGACCGATAAGAACGTAGAGCTGGAGTCTGCTGGTCGGGTAGTGGTGAGTGGTGGGGACTGTTATGATGACATGAATAAATTATTTGCTGTGGTCTTCATGGCACAACAGCGTCATCACTGTTCAGTACCTCACCCCTTTCCCCTGACCCACAAACTCCACCACTCACCGCCAGTGTTTGCAAGCGTATTCAGATTCCACATTGCGTATGCGTAATTTTATGTGACAAGGAATTTTAATCTGTCCAAAACTGAATTAGGTTTATAGCTTCATTGGTTGCCGTTTCGAATAAAAAAAAAAAAAAAAAATAAGACTTCATAATTTAGTTTTTAAATATATTACTTTAAAAAAATATATATATATCTGATGTCCGATGTTGACATTTTTATTACTCAACTGATATCATTCCACAGCAGTTTCGCTCAACTCGAGCGTTCTTAATTACTTTTTCAATCTTTTGTATTGTACCACTATGTACTGGTATCGTACCGTAAAAATCTGGATTTAAATTACGTAATGGTAATCGAATAATTTACGTACTAGAATCAGAATCTTAACGTAAATTCTGTTTGGCTTGACACCCTGATTAGAGCATTTTACGTATTTCGAAAATATTTTCATTAGGCCTAATACAGTTTCAGCAAATTCTGTACTATACAATTATGTTCTGTAATCAACTTTAAGAAAACCTTTTTATTTGAGACAATTTACTAAGATTTTACCTTGTAATTAGTTGATCAGTAAAATTTTTTAAATGAATGGAAAGTTGAATAAGACGAAAATTATATTATTTTTCAAATTAATTTGAAATAAGACACATAAACATGCACACTACCAAATATATATATTTAAAATATAAAATAGTATTCCATATAGTATTTGATACTACATCTATCCTGCATTTTATTACTAATTTTGCTCTCTTTTGTTATTTTACAGGCTGGCAAGCGACCGCATCCGTAATATTAACACTGCCCAGTCTTGCTATTGTTATCTATTTGTGTTGTTTTCAAACTTATGTTCTCAAACTCGAAATTATTCTGAGTGCCTTAATGATCACCCTACAAGGTGCTGAACTAGTCTACGCCAGCATATTCATTTGTACAATGTGCCGACCCGTCACATACACCTAGCAGTTGGTCAACGTTGCCACGTCGATGCCCATGGCCAAGCCACCAGCACGAGCACGAGCACCACTCCAACCAGGAGAACCGGCACAGCTTGATGCTGTAGCTGGAACAGTTCGACGACGACAACGCAACTTTTGGTATAATTATGTCAAGCAGTTTACGTTTAAGTTGAGCGATTTTGATGTAGGCTAAGCCACTTAAGAACACACACACAAACAGACACACGACTTTAAGGATAAATACACACCACGAAGACAGGATATTCGATGAAGAACCAAAATACGCTGGCGTATTCCTCGCAACACCAAAAAAAAAAAAACAAGAACACAAACAAATCCCAAAGAAAACCAAACGTATCCAAACTGGAGCCAAGAAATCGCTTTAGCGAACGAGGTGTGTATGAAAACCGATATCTTATATAAGGTCTATTACGTGTAAGGAAAGCACTCTCTCTTATATATATGTATATATATGCTGCACAGATATCACAACGCGACGCGACTCGTCCGCTTCGATCAAAAGCGCCATTTGATTTGAATGCAATGCGCATTCTTTTGTCCGGCCGTTGTCGCCTGTCGCGTTGATTCGCCGGACCCGCTCGTTGTTGGTATATTTTTATAATCTAAAATTATATATACAACTACACTCGACACATAAGTAGTCTATGTGCAGCAGCAGCAATAGCAGCAGCATCATCAGTTGGCATCGTTGTCGCTGCTCATCATCGTTGCAATGTACACTTTTAATTCATGTCTAACACATACAGCGATATGGCTAATGAGTTTAGGCCACACTGACTTGAAGGGGGCTATCCTAGCACATTGAATTGGCGATTTAAATCGTTAAAAAATAATTTTAGTTGAGTAAAATGTGGGTATAAAAAATGCATTACCTATGGAATTTAAATCCTTTAACAAAATATTTATTAAATTATTATACTAGCATAGTTAGATTACATTTGGAATATAAATCCTTAAAAAATTATTTCAATGAGAAAATGTTGGGCTAAATTCTTTACATTTTAAAATTGCATTTGAATCCTTACAAATATTTGTTTAATTATTTAACATGCCTAGATAGAAAAAAATTTGCATTTAAATCCTTAAACAACTAAATGTTTAGTTAATTTACAAATCTTTATAATTGAGAAAAATGTAGTTAAAAAATATGCATTACTTGTATGCAGAAAATATATTTGATTAAATATAGCAGAAGCGGAAGTAGATTAAATTTGGAAAAAAATTCCTAAAAATATTTCATAGTTGAGAAAATTGTGGACAAAAATTAAAAATACAAAAATTGAATTTGTAATTGCCTAAAATGAAATGAAATTGTATTTGATTTGTATCGAAGACAGCAGGCGACAAGGAAAACGTATAAAAATACTTTAAAGTGCAATAAAATCAAGTATTGAGAATTATAGGATAGTTAAAAAATATATTTTTTAAAATTTGTTATTCATTTAGTAGTCCAAATGTTCGTATACCATTTTTAGAAAATAGTTTTCATTTAAAATGAAAATTACAAATTAAGTTATATCAAATTATAAGGGGTGGGAAAATAAATAAAATATAGTATATAATACATCGGGGGAATATTAAAATGTATTTCTAGGGTTAGCGAAACCAAGAAAAAACTTGTTAAGAGTTAGTATCTTAGTAACAGGGAAAATAACAACATTAGGAAGCAAGAAGGAAAAACGGTAAAAACTAAAGGAAAATTGAAACATGTTTTCATAAAAAATTTTATTGGCACATATAAAAATCTTCGGTTCTGTTCTGGGCAGGTCATTCGTGCATTGCGCTTACCTGACCAAAACAAAAATGCAGCTAAATAAAAACTAAGAAGGCGATTTTAAGCACCCAAAGGCGACAACGAGTAGCACATAATTCAAATAAATAACAACAACGACAGCGAAAAGAGCAGCAAATGCCAACGACAGCAGAGCCAATGGCCAAGACAGCAGCAGGTCCACATTATTATTATTGTGGCTAGTCTAAAAATATAGCGCCCAACGTGAGCAACGTAGGAGCGTAGATCGCGGACGCGATCGTTGTTTTGCCGGGATTGCACAGAGCCAATTTGATTGTGTGTGTGAAACGTTAACGTTAAGTTAGTGATAGTTAAAAATGCCGCCAAAACGACCACCGCCACTTGTGCCAAAGAAGCCAAATCCCAGCATGAACTATGAGGTGTTAATCTACCTAAATAGTTTCTACTTTGGCATGTTCGCCTGCTGTGAAATGGCGATGGGTCTGCTCAAGGCGATCAACCTGAGCTATACGGGTCACACACTCGCCCAGGACTCGGCCGTAATGATTAGCTTCATAGTGATGGAGACGATGCGTTTAATAATGGGTCGCAAGGGCACGTTGGCGGAGAAAGGTGGGCGATAGCAGGCTAATTGACACACATTGTAATTGTCGCACATTGTCTATTTATAGTTGTTTTGTTTTATCAATGTTCTTATTTGACTAATTTCTCTCTCTCTCTCTCTTTTAGGTTGGACTGCCATACTGTCGGTTTTCCTGACCGCTCCGTGCTGTGTGGGCGTGTTGTATCTGCTACTGTTGCAGACGTACCGGCTCCGTTTGGAATATTGCCTTTGTACGCTGCAGATCGCCCTCTACCTGACCGAGGTGTGGTACGCCATTGTCTTCGTTTTCTCACTGTGTCGTCCAGTAACTTATGATTAGTAACATACAAGCAACATGCAAACAGCAAGACGAGACATTTATACTGTACTTAGAAGAAAAAATAACATAAAATATAATATAACAGAGATTAGCAATATACACACAAACAAGAAGAATTGAATAATGAGACATGTGAAATGAAATGGTACCCAAACCAAATATATATATATATATATACACATATGACATATATTACAAATATATATATGCATCTCTACTTGTGTATATTAAGGTTTACGATAGCATACATACAAATATGTGTAATTATATACATATTCTTAAAACGGTTTTATATACAAGAAAGAATTGATAACATTTAAGCATCAATTGGAACCAATACGACAAGAACTTGAATAATTTTCACATTTGTAAGACCATTTTTTGTATACATTTAAAACTAATACTATATTATGGCGTAGAGAAACCAAATTTAAAAAGATAATAGCTTGAATAGCACTTAGACACAATAGTACATAATGTTAAAATGAATAGCAATGGAAAACAAGTCATCAGAGAAATAGAAAACCATGTCAAAAATAGTTAAAAATTTAAATGAAAACCATAACAACTTAAAACATAACTGCATATTTTAAAACTAGCCCACGAAAAAGTCAAAAGGCAATGTGTGTACTTTATAGAGATACTTTATATAAATCTAGCGAAAACCAACTAGCGTAATTTTAGCCGTTCAAGACGCCACTAAAACAATGTATGAGTAAAGTAGAAAAGATTTCGTAAATTAGGTGACACACTTAACACGTTTTACATGATGATAATGGTTCCTTCCCCCACTCCGCAAATCCATACAAATCCATACAATCTCATTTGCATCTCTCTCATTAAACTCTGCACACCAAATGCTAGTCAAAAGTTGTGGTATTTTTTGTGCTTCGATTGCCAATTAATGCCATTGACCATTATCCCCCCCTCCATCCACCATTCTAGTCAAAAGAAAATCTCAAAATCTCTCATCTATGAATAAAAACCTAAACTAATCCTATGTTGGCAACTTTAATTGTACAATATTTATATAAACTTTCTGTTGGAATCCATGTTAACATACATTTTTAAAATGCGATTGTCGAACAAACAACCAAAAAAACAATGTAACACAATTTAGTTATAATAAAAGAAAAACAACAAATAACCCAGATTTTGTGACAAATTAATTATAAATATACACTGGATGGAAAGTACCAATTAAAGAACAAAAATAAAATTTATATAAATAGATATTAAATATTTCAGTTTATAAAACAACTGAATCGTTAAATAATCTTGACGTCAATAGGTAGACAATAACATTGGGCTTTAGTGTGAGGAATACGAGCGATTAAGCAAATATTTACAAAGTCTGCAATGTGTACTATAAGTATTTTGTTCAAACAAAACCTGAGTCAAAATATCAATTTAGATCAATTTAGAATTTAGCCTGTGTAGATCAATGTAAATTAATTAATTAAGACTTGTTAGGCTTTGCGAATGCAACCATTAATTTTGACTTTTCCACACGTGTTCATTTAAAAAACCATGCAAAATTCTTTGATCAAGCCTTATCAAGATAGTGAGTTGATTAATCTGCGGATCTGATTTCTTTCAATCAGGGTTTTATTAAACTCTATGACCCAAGGTATAAGAGTATATTGTATAGATTAGAGGGTGTATTTGTTGGTACCTCCTCCTAAATCAGGAAGCCTATATTTCCCAACATCTTTACAGATTGAGTTATCAAATTTGCATGGTACATAAATGAGTATTCAATGGTTGTTTTTTAGAGTCTTCACCTGCTCAATTGTATAAAACGGAATGTGCTCAGTAGGCGGAGTTAATTTTAGTTTGCTCAGACTCAGATTCAGGCACACAATACATATTTACTATATCACAGATTCAAATTGGCTCTTATTTCAACACACAACATCTAAAGTTATAGTTATGGATTCAAATCAAAAGTCTGGTAAGCGTTTAATGCATATTGCTTGTAGCACTCAATTCTCAAATTCTCCTTTCAGTGGAGAACGTTGAGCCGCTGCAGTCGAACGGCAGCCGTCGCGTGATGTGGGAGGGCTGCGTCGATGAAGAGGAAGTCTATGATTCCATTGTGACCTACAAGACATTAACTAAATCTCATCAAGCAGGTGACTCAACCAGCACCACTTCTGAGCACATACAATCCCCGGCCATAGAATGCCAATCGAATCTACAAACATCGGCCAGCAAGTCATCGACAAGTCTGGCCATGCGCTACAAGCCATCGCATGAGTCGCTGCAGAATTTGGCCAGCACGAAGAGATCACATGCGAGGGGGTGCTGGCAACAGTTGGTGGATCGGATACGCAACAAGAAGTTGGACAATGAGGCGTCTGCTAATCTGGCGCTGCGCTACAAGCCATCACATGAGTCCTTTCAGGGTCAAGTCGTGGAACATTCTGAGCCCAACGTCGCCACTGCAGACCTTAAATTGGAGACGTGTTTTTTTCCGCCCCATCAGATCGCTGTGGTGCGCGAAGTTGCGCCCAAGTTTGCCAATCGGATGTGCATTGCCGACGACAGCGAATCGGCCTGCTCGAACTCCATCGAATTGCGGATTCCCCTGTTAAATTCCTCCTCAAAATATAGCAAAACCGACGGCACCGATACTAATAAGGATGCCCTCCCAGCAGGAACAAAGCGAACCAAGTCTCGCAGCAACACGCGCTCGCCGACTTCCGGTGGTGCCATCCCGAAGGGAGGCAGCGCCCCAAACAACGCAGTGCCAACATTACGCCAACGACAACAGGAACTGCATCGCTATCGCGTTCAGATTGAGAAACGCCGTTTGGAATTGTTGGACTTGAAGATAGTGCGTGAGCGTGCGGAAGCGTTGCGCCGTGAGATACTCTTCCACAAGGACTTGCAGCTGAAGCATAATCAAATTAAAACGTTCGAGGACACCAACAGCTCCCAGGCATAAATGAGCCACAAATCTGTTTCCAAACCCAAATTTCTGGTTATTTCCTAAAAACTCAGGTAGTATTTACTACCCAATAATAATTCAATTCAAAACAGCAACGCATAAAATTCGAGTTATATACGACTTTATCTTCATAATCTTTCGTAAATACACACAATTAAATAATAAATTCTTGGAAACATATATTATCTTTATTTATTTATTTATTATTTGCTATATTTACGAAAGGATTTATTCAACTTAGAGGCATAATCACACTTGTAAATGAATAGATCATTTAAAATAGCATATAAAACAAAAAGTGTTCTAAGTAATAGATGAGAAAAAATACGCAAGAATATGCAGTAATAAGTCGGACTTGGCGCCGGCATGCAATGGCGCCAAAAGTTCAAATTCAAAATCACCATAACCGTTACACACACAAGAGACAAGCTCGTTGTGTGTGTTGACGCTTGTGTGTGACTGTCAACCCAGCTGACATTCTTACATATAAATGGCATAAATGCATTTCAATTGGTTCCCATTCCCAATCCCAGTACAAAAGATAGACAATGAATGCTCAGCATGCTGGTAAAAATGTGTCGAGTCTGCGGAAAAAGCAATTCATGCGACAAAACAATGAATCTGTTCGAACCGAAAAATCTGAAGCTTATGCGGCATATTCAAATGTTGACTGGATTGCGGGTACGCAACGGTTCCGAGATGTATTCTCTGCTTGAATAATAACTATTTATTTTAAATGCAGCTGCGGGATTCCGAAGATGCACCCGCCTCAATTTGTTTTTGCTGTCAAACGGACTTGAAACTGGCCATGTCATTTCGGAGACTTTGCATAAAAACACAAAAGAAATGGCAGCCACTCGTCGAAATCAATGATAACTCCTCCTTCAGCGAACAGGATGTGCCAGTACCACTAAGCCCAAAGCCACCAATCCAACAGAGCCACAAGTCTATCGGGATCAGCACGTATAGAGAAAGTGATTCGGACGAGGAGCCAGAGGAAACCGTACAAATTTTGCTCAAGGAATGTCAAACAATCAGCACTGATGTTGCTGAGGAACATGATCACTTGGATCTGGACTATATCATGAAAGCCAACACAGACATCGATACAGATGATGCAAATGAAACAGAAACGAATAATAACAACATAAGCGGACTGCCCAAGCCAATAATCGACTCCAGCAAAGATTGCAAGAAACTCGCCAGAGCCCAGCCAGAAGGGGTCATATACGTCTGCGAGTTGTGTGGCAAATATGTAAATAGTAAAGTTTCATTCGATCGCCACATGCGAAAGCACACCGGGGAGCGTCCCTTTGCCTGCGAGTAAGAATATAAATATTTATATATATGCTGGATGTATGCACATAAATTGCGTACCTATTTGCAGGAAGTGCGCGTCTCGTTTTCTATCCGCTGCTGAATTGCGCTCGCATTGCCTCTCGCACACGGGAGAGCGACCGTTTCCGTGTCGCTACTGCGATCGTCGCTATGTTAGCTATGCGGGCAGACTGAAGCACGAGAGAACGCATACGAATGAACGACCCTTCGTTTGCGAAGAGTGCGGCAAGGCGTTTACCAACACATATATACTAAAGAATCATATGCTGGTTCATACGGGCGAACGCTTGTTTAGGCAAGTAACTTTATATTCTTTTTTCGGCGTCATTTTCAAATTGTACAATTGTAGATGTGATTTCTGCCAGCGTTCATTTCAGCGCAAGACTCATCTCAGAACGCATTACCGTTCGAATACGCACAAACAGAATGTGGGGAGGCATCAGGATGCACAGATCGCAGCTGCGGCAAATGTATAAAATTAAATCATTGTTAAGTTTAAGCTTCAATTAGAAATACATATGGAGTAGTGTGGTGACCTCGCGAATTCTTGTTTATTTTGTGGCCAGTGTTGTACTACTGCATATGGCAACCTGTTGACGCGTCTGTGTGAATGGCAGGTGCATTTGTGGGTGGGAAACAGCTGCTTTGTTTACAATTGCTCAAATTGATTAAAATAAAGTGCACAACAAAATGATGCAAAACAGTTGTCGCATCTGTGCAACTGACACAGATGCAACGAAAGCAACAAATCTATTTGATACAAGTGCACGCAAACTGTTGCGACAGATTAATCTACTCACCGGCGTTGCTGTAGGTCAATTCAAAGAAAAATCATTGATTAATTGATTGATTATCAATTTTTTACAGTTGGAAATGAAGCCAGATTTACCCGCGCTTATATGCAACAACTGTCAAAATGATCTGAACTGTGCCATGGAATTTCGCAGGCGTTGCCTGCGCAACCACAGGAGATGGACCCAACAGTCCCATGAGGCATCCGAGCCGGAGCAAGCTCCCGGCTCTGCATCCACACATCTAAGTTGCGTGCGTCGAAGTACAAGAAACCGGATCCGTTGTCCTAGCGAGGATGAAGAAGTCGACGAAGCGCCCTTGAGTCCCATGGAAGTTCTTATCAAAGTGGAGCATTCAGGCCATGATGCTGATAGAGACGACGGTGTCGATCACTTGGACACGGACACGTGTAATATTAATGATGAAACTGCCAACATATCCACGTTGGATGATGAGAATTATGTGCCAATGCCAATGAAAAGCAAGCGACGTCGACGCTTAGCTAAATCCACCGGCTTAAAGCAGCCGCGCATCAAGCAAAAGTTACCGGTTTTCTTTTGCGATCAGTGCGGCAACAACGTAACCGGCAAATCCGCCTTCGATAGACATCTGCGCAAGCACAGCGGTATTCGACCCTTTCAATGCGAGTAAGTTGGCCAAATACCAAATTCCAATTTCACATGAGCAATTCGTATTCCTTGTATTTAGGCAATGCCCGGCACGCTTTCTATCTGCCGGCGAGCTAAAGGGCCATCAAGTGAGACACACCGGCGATCGAAATTTCCCGTGTCGCTACTGCGATCGAAGCTATGTCAACTATAGCGGGCGTCTGCGTCACGAACGCACCCACACCAATGAACGCCCCTTTGTATGTACGCATTGTGGCAAGGCCTTCACCAACTCCTACATACTCAAAAATCACAATCTGGTGCATACGGGCGAACGGTTATTTCGGCAAGTGTCTAGATTTGAAAAGGCCTCTTAAATTGGCGACCATTACTTTAATTTATAAAACGTTTCATGTTTAATTAACAAATATATAAGTATATATTTATAAGATTTCTGTTCACATTTATTATCTATTAATTTATTTTTTTAAACAGGAATTGATTGAAACCATTGATGGAACACAATTTGAAATCAATATTTGAATCTTTTTAGTCTAATTTTGTCCTCAGCTGTTTAACTTCAATATTCGAATTTATTTATATTGATTTTTTCTTTTATATTTATGCGATATTTGGTCGTACTCCATGATAGAAATTTAATATTTTTTTAGCCATTGAGGGAATATAGTTGAAAAATTTTGTAGCCTATTTCAAAACAGCATTTGAAGTTTTTTAATTTAATTTTATTCAGAGCCATTAAGTTCAACCATTGCTGTAAAATAACACAAGAATATTTATTTATATGGATTCTGTTTATTTTATTACAGATGTGATTTATGCGAGCGCTCGTTCTCACGGCCCACTCACCTAAAGACTCACTATCGGTCCAATACTCATAAACAGAATGTGGAAAAGTCAAGTACTCTCGAGCAGCATCCGCATCCGACAAAAGCGGAAGAGCTGCTTCCAGTCTTTGAAAGCGTCTTGCCACAGCCTAACATTGAACAACAAGCGATGATCCTCGTCACAGTTGAAGTGCCTTTGGAGTAGTAGCAGTAGCTGTTGTGGATCAGCACATGATATTATAAGTACAAATTGGAAATAAATATAAATAAATAAATAAAATATTTTATTGGATTTTAAAACTTTTTTGTCTTATTTCTTATTTCCCCGGGTCATGTATCAAAATTTTGACTAATTTGCATTTAAATTTAGATTTGAGTTTTAAATTTTATTTTTATTTATTTTATTTTCTACTTTTTGAGTTCTGATATTAGTTGAAATTAAATAAATAAATGTGAGCATAAAATTATGTGTTCTGCTTAGTATATGTTAGAAGTTAATAGGGAAATAGTTATCATCAATCAATCAATCAAAAATTATCAATTAACTTTTAATCCCTTGTCCTTGTTTTGGCGCTCCATTTTGCGTTTGTGAGCAGTTGACAGACAGTGCGTATTAAGATGTGTTTGCCGTCTAAATAATTTATTGCACAAGTCGCATCTGTAATTGGATGATGTAAGATTAAGCCTGATATAAGCGCAAGGAGAATCTCACCTGAACGCACGCTCGCCGGAATGGATAAGCATGTGGTTCTTCAGTATGTAGGTGGTGGTGAATCCTTTGCCACAACTCTGGCAAACATAAGGCCGCTCATTGGTGTGGGTCCGCTCGTGCTTCACCCGGGTGCTGTAGTCCGCGAACCAACGATCACAATAATGGCAGGCAAAGGGACGTTCCCCAGTGTGTTTCCGCATGTGACTTTTCAGCTCGGAGCCAGTGCAGAAGCGATCCTGGCAGATGCTAACATCAAATAGAAATATATTAACTTAAATATGTATCATTAGTTGTTTGTAATATGCTCACTCGCATTGGAACTGCTTATCGCCACGATGTCGTCTGCAATGTAGTTCGAAGGACATGCGACCCGATATATGATTCCCACACTCCTCGCAAACGAAAATGCCATTTGTGAGGCTCTTTCGACCACGTTTCTTCTTAGCTGTATTTGGGGCCACAGGAACTTCATTACTTGCAGGCACTTCCTCACACTCTACATCTAAATCAGGTTGCATGTAATTTTCAAAGGGTGAAAGATTACAATCTTCGCTGCAAGTCGCTAGTTGCTGTTCAGTGGAATAAGAGGACTGCTCGCTTGTTGCTACATCTTGTGCTATTGGGTTATCATCGATGATGATGTCGTATTCCAGTAGATTTTCCTGGTTTCCGTGTTCCTCAATAACTATCTGATTTTCATCGTGCTCGCCTTTAATTATGAGCTCTTCCTCTGACTCGTCTATAATTTTGGATTCGGACTTAGCTTCAAAGTTACTCGTGTTGATTTCTCTTACAGCCTCCCTATAATCCTCGGATACTTCCTGAAGTTCGTCTTCAGTTAACGATGACAGAAGCTGCTGCTGGACTGCAATAACTCTATCGCTAAATTTGATTGAATCGCGCAATTCTGTTTGGCAGCAAATACAGATGAGGTCCGGTAAACTTTTAACATTTTCCAACTACAAAACAGTATTTGTAAAATATAAACAAAATTTTAAACGATTTACTTACAATTAGTCCCGTAAGAACTTGAATGTTCCAAAGTATATTTTTATTATCAAAGATTCTTAAAGATTTCTCGCCGGCTGCGTATCTGCCACAGGCTCTGCATATGTTTGTAAGCATTGTGCAATTTAATGAAACTAATTCAACAAGTATTATCTGAGTTTTGTAAATATTTTGGTAAAAAGCGTTTTTTGATGCTACAGCTGTTTTTGTAGTTTTTGACATTCGCGTGTGTGCGGAAATCAATATGATTGAACCTAAATGTGACTAGTGCTGTATAACGCATATGATATTTTAGAATTGGCATAAATTTATATTATATTATATACACATAACAAATCGGCTTTTATACTCACAAATATAATGCAAATATTGTTTTATTATTTTTTAACAATGTAAAAAATACCAGTTGCAGTACTTAAACCTGGATTAAGTATTTTTATATTAAAAAAATAAAAAATATCAGAGAGAATTGAATTATTAGAAGGTATATGAAAAACACCAGTAATTATTGCCATTAATAAATGTGACATACATTATTTTAAAGTATTTTCAGCCAAATATCAGTTAATTTCATAAAATATATATGTTTATAGTTCGAATGCAAATAAAAATCAATACTTTTTGCAATATTTTAAATTTTTCAGTTCCCTAAAATGCTTTTATTTAAAAAAAAAAAACGAGTTTTCTTTGACTATTTGAATTTAAAAAATGTAATTTTTAAATCGGGTTCTTTACATGTATAACATATATAGCACTAATGACTGAGCACATCTGCTAGCGCACTATTGAACATTCCAATAGATTGCTTAGAGATTAAATAAGCAAAAACAAATGTATGCAAATAATTTAATATTTAATTCACATGGAAGGATTTTCAGCTTTCAATCTTTATCTCCTGGTTTTGTCGCTCTTGATTGCGCTTATGAGCGCTCGACCGACAATGCGTAACAAGATGCGTTTGTCTAATAAATGTTTTATTGCACAAATCGCAGCTGTAATTGAGGCATTTGCGATTAATCGAATGATTAAGAGGTGCAGAGCGAATCTCACCTGAAGGCGCGTTCGCCGGAATGAATGAGCATGTGGTTCTTCAGTATGTAGGCAGTGGTGAAGGCTTTGCCACAGTTCTGGCAAGCATATGGTCGCTCATTGGTGTGTGTCCGCTCGTGCTTCACCCGGGTGCTGTAGTCCGTGAAGCAGCGTCCGCAATACTGGCAGGCAAAGGGACGTTCCCCAGTGTGTCTCCGCATGTGACGCTTTAGTTCGGAGCCAGTGCAGAAACGATCCTGGCAGATGCTAACAGCAATTATATATGAATTAAGTGAATTCATTGTTAGTTGTTTGTATGCTCACTCGCATTCGTATTGCTTATCGCCCCGATGTCGTCTGCAGTGGAGCTCAAATGCCATTCGACCAGATATGTGATTGCCACATTCATCACAAACGTATCTGAGATTGGCGATCCGTTTTCGCCCAGGTAGCCTTTTGCCTATACTCTGGGACGTGGCAATCTCGTCGTTTAACACTCTGTCCAACACCTCAAACTCTTCATCTGATCCCTTATCGGGCAGGATATAACCATCGGCAGCAGATTTTTCATAATCTTCGCTGGCAATGGAAAATTGGTGTTCTTCAGATATGTTCTGGGACTGGGATTCCTGCTGGTCAGCCTGTTGACTTATTATATCATCGTCAATGATGAAGTCGTACTCCATTAGATCATCCTGTTTGCCATGTTCCTCTATGATTATTTCGTTTCCTTCGTGTTGCGCCTTAAGGATCAGCACTTCGTCTGCCCCAGCTGGATTTATAGTGGATTCGGATTGTGCCTCTGAGTTGTGCTTCGATTTAGTTACATTTTGGCTATAGTTGCCCGAAGTGTCCCTTACGGCTTCTCTATACTCTTCGGATATTTGGAGAACTTCCTCCCCAGTCAACGCTGAAAGAAGCCTCTTCTGAACTGCAATGACTCTTTCGCTGAATCTGATTGCCTCGCGCAGTTCTGTCTGGCAGCAAATGCAAATCAGTTTTGGCAAACATTCAGCATTTTCCAACTGCATTATAGAATTGTAAAATCAAAAATTAGTTATATGTTTATCTGGTGAAACAAATTACTCACAACTAAGCCCGTGAGAACTTGAATGCTCCACAACATATCTTGATTTTCAAAGATTTTCAACGAGTTCTTGTAGGCTGCATATCTGCCGCATACTCTGCACATGTTTTTGAGCATTGTGCGCATTAATTATAAAAATAACCAATTCGATAAACAAACAAAAGTTCTGCGTACTACGAAAATATTTTTGTAAACAGCGTCTATTCTAACTATGGCTGTGATTGTAAGTTTTTGCCATTCATGTGGGTGCGCAAGCACAAGCAGTGTTGTAAAACGAATGCGATTAGTTGGCCTTTAACATATGCTCCAAATTTATGGGCAACTTTTAAACGGAAAAAAATATGTAATTAAATTATATTTAATGGACTTAAATTTTAATTACAAAATATTTATTTAATCCAGAATATGCAAGCTCTCCTCATTCATTTCCAATTTGAGCTGTTTTGTCGTTTCATCCTGCATTTGCTGCTTCGTTTCAAATTTTTCCAAGGCACGCTTGTGTAACCCGGTCCGCAGATGGGTGCTGAGGTGACTTAAATGTTTAAAGGACGATTCGCATATCTCGCATCTAAGATTTATACATATGCATAACTGTTCATGCAGATTAAATGTTGTTGCCTACCTGTATGAGCGTATGCCGGAATGTATCAACATGTGGTTTTTAAGGTTGTGTTTTGTGGTGAAAGACTTTCCACACATGTATTCACATGGATAGCGACTCCACTTGCTGTGGCTGTGCTCCTGGATCATTTTCAATTTGAGCCGAAGCGACGGGTCGTTCTGCACTTTCTTAGTTTGCAGAGTACGCTTGTGCACCTCAGTACGGACATGTCTCGTAAGATGAGTTTTAAGCGTAAACGACTTATCGCACAGCTCGCATCTAAAAATCATAAAAATACTGTCAAATAATCTACATAAGATGTTCTCGCTTACCTGTAAGAGCGTAGGCCGGAATGTGTCACCATATGGTTTTGAAGTACGTATTTTGTGGTGAAATTCTTGCCGCAGGTCTCACATGGATAGGGACGCTCATGGGTGTGGGTGCGTTCGTGCTTGATCCGCGAATCGCAGTCCTTGAAAGAGCGTGTACAGTACTGGCAGGGATAGCGACATTCATCAGGATGTGTTGACATGTGATGCTTCAACTCGGAGCGACTGCAGAAACAATTTTGGCAAATGCTTACAGGAAATTATTAAACATATTTGTTATTAGTTGTTATTGTATATTGTATGCTCACTTGCAAACGAACTGTTCTTCATCAGGATCGACTTTTAATACTTTGTCCAACACCTCCAACACTTCATCTGATCCCTTATCAGGAAGTATATACCCAATAGATTTTTCATAATCTTCGTTGGCAATCGCAAATTGGTATTCATCAAATGTATTCTCTATTGTCTCAGAGGACTCGGATTCTTGGAGTTCAACCTCTTCGTCTACAAATGTTTCATGTTCTTCTTGTTTAATGATTAGCTCTTCAACTGCCGTCGGTTGATTTATATTAGTTGCATTTTGGTTACTCTTGTCTGAAGAGTCCTTTACGGCTTCCCTATAATCCTCGGATACTTGCTGAAGTTCCTTCTCAGTTAAGGCTGACAGAAGCCGCTTCTGGACTGCAATGACTCTTTCGCTAAATTTGATTGCATCTTGCAATTCTTTTTGGCAGGAATTACATATAAGCTTTGGCAGACATTCTGCATTTTCCAACTGCAATTTCAAAATTTACATAGATGTATCTCTATAAAACAAATTACTTACAACTAAGGCCGTAAGAGCTTTGATGCTAAAGAGTATATCTGGATTTTCAAATATTTTCAACGAACCCTCTTGGGCCGCATATGCGCCGCACACTCTGCACATATATTTGACCATTGTTCGCTTCAATTATAATCTTAATAATAATAAAACAAACAAATGTTAAAAACTGATTTTTCTTGCTCTAGATGTGATTGTTAGTTTTTGCCATTCGCACACATATAAGAACCTATAGTGTTGTAAAACGATTATTTGACTGTTAATAAATAGATTGTAAATTTTATTTGGATAGACTTGTAAATACAAGATTGGAAAAGCAATCGGACATTGATAAGAGCAATAAATTGAAGGCATTAGTTGAATTAGTTTATTTTATCTAGTGTATAATAGGTATATTTCCATCTTATTTGATAAATTACAAAAATATTTAATTAATCCTGAATGTGCAAGCTCTCCTCATCCATTTCCAATTTGAGCTGAAGGGCCGGATCATGCTGCATCTGCTGCTTCAGTTGATACTTTTCCAAGGTACGCTTGTGTACGCCGGTACGCATATGAGTGCTGAGATGAGTTGGAAGCATAAACGACTTATCGCACAGCTCGCATCTGAAATGATAATGATATGCCGTACAGTAATCTTCATATGCGGTTTCAGATGTCCTATCTTACCTATAAGAGCGTAAGCCGGAATGTGTCAACATATGGTTCTTAAGTATGTAGCCTGTGGTGAACGCCTTGCCACAGGTGCCACATGCATAGGGGCGCTCATTGGTGTGGGTGCGCTCGTGCTTGACCCGCGTCGTGTAGTCGGAAAAGCAGCGTCCGCAATACTGGCAGGCGAAGGGTCGCTCACCAGTGTGCTTGCGCATGTGCCGCTTGAGCTCCGACGTGGTGCAAAAGCATTTCTCACAGATTCTGTTCGATTACAAATGTAAACTGAATTAAGACTCCAATTGTAAACAGGAAATCATTGATAGACGCTTACTCGCACTGAAACTCCTTCTCGCCACGATGGCGACGGCAATGCAGCTCGAAGGCCATGCGTCCCTTGATGTGGTTGCCACATTGATCGCAGATGTAGACACCGCCTGCTCCTCGGCGTCGCGGATCGTCTGGTTTTATCTTTGGCTTTGGCGGTAGACTGGACTTTTTCACAACATTCTCGAGCTCGTATTCATCGTCGAGTACATTGTCCAGGACGGCCACCTCGTCATCCGAATCATACAGATACATCTCATTGGGATCGGACACAATCAGTTGCTCCGATATGTTGTCAATTTTTACGACATTATCATCGTCGTCTTGCATGAGACATTCGTACTGAGTCTCCTCAACCATTGACACATTGTCATCCTCATGATCAGCCTCGATCAAATCGCCCATATCCGGAGCAATTTCATATTTGACTTTGGTGATTGTGCCACCATCATCACCACTCTCCGGTACTAATTTCACAAAATGATTCTCCGAATGCACCACCTGCTGGTTATACGGCTCAATTTCACACTCGGCGTCGGGTTCGGAGTCAACCTCGGTCTCCTGGTCCTGGTCATCCGCTGGTTCCGTCGCTGCCTCAATGCCCATTATTAGGGCCTTGTACTTTTCGGGAATTCCCTCCAGTTGCTGTTTGGTTAATCCAGCGAGCAGTTCCCGTTGGGCCGTAATGCATCGATCGCGAAACCGGATGGCACTGGTCAACTCAATGTTGCAGCACTCGCACATCAGCTCGGGCAGGCACATATAGCTTTTCAGCTGCGATTAATAATAAAAAGAATTTAAGTTAATTGGCCCAGCGAAAAGTTTTTAGCTCAATTTACCTGGAGGCCAGTGAGCGCTTCTATGTTGCTCAGCAGCTTTGTATTGACTTTGTCGAATATTTTGAATGATTTCTTGAAACTGGCGTACTTTCCGCACACTCTGCAAGTGTTTTTTAGCCATTTATTTGGTACTTTTGCCATCGTTTTGAAGCAAAACAAATTTTTTAATGGAATAATGGTAGAAAAAAGATGCGCGAATGCCTCGCGTTGCCAACTGTTTCTATTGTGTTGTTTTGCCATTCACACGATTGCTTCACGCACAGTATGCAGCTGAAAAATATAGCTGGCAAACTAAACATTCTATTCATAAAGATTCTGAGATAATTTTTGACAGCAGCATTTTTAAGTTGAGAATACTTGTTTCAGTTGAGAATACTGCCTGGGTACACCGTAAAAATAGCCAAAAAATGGAAACGCTGCCTAAAAAGGGTTGAAAAAATGGTTTGGCTATGAGTAAGTTGTGTCCTGGGAAGAAGCGCTGTCGGAGAAGCGGACCAAAACTGTCCGGATTCCAGTACTGGCGCTCAATACATCATCCAATATACATTCCTAGAAGATGAACAGAATCAAAGAATTGATTTCCCGAAACATACTCGTTACGCACAATATGTATATGCAAATGTGGCTGTTGATTGCAATGAGAGTGTCCAAACGCGTATTTGATAGTCATTCAGAGGGTTTGGTCGAAAAAAGTTGCAGAGTAATTGTGCAGTTGTTGGCAAGAGTTGTAGAAGGTGCATTTTGATCATTGGGCTACTTCTCAATTAAAATAAATAGTAATTAGTGCCATTTTAAACTGTTGATTCATGGGGTTTATTTAAGAAATTAAATGAATGTTTCTCACACCAATAATTTTTATTTTTATTTTAAAATCTTTCACAAAATAAGTTGTTAACAATGGATAGCACAAAAGAGCATTTCTTTAGAATTTTTCAGATATTTTTTTATATGGATATAAGCATAGTTTTTATTTTTGGGCTACACAAATGAAATAGGTGACATATTCGTTCGTGCAAACAGTTTTTCGATCTGCGTACTGGCCTTGAACTGTTACGCGTATGTTAACAGTTAACAGAGCTGCTTCGCACTTAACAGTTGCAAGGCACGTCATGACGACTTTGGAATGGTATGTTTTTAATGAAAATAAACAAATATTTGCATATACTAAATTCATGTAAATATGCAGGGCTTGCGCACCACGCTGCTATGAAGTGACTAAAAACCATTTGCAGCGCCATGCCACGCAGGAACATCCACTGAAGCCGCTGGCCGTCAGCGTCATGGTAATAAAAAATTGTGCAAAACGCCGCCCATTCATAAAACGAAATATGTATTATATGTGTTTGTAATTTGTTGTCAGGCCGCGGACAACAACCCGCTGAGCTTGGCCTTGGCACTCGAAGGCACCGATCCGCTGTCGAAGTTTGCGCGCCAGGAGCAGGAGTTGAACGATCCGCTGACGCAAATGGCCAGCGAATTTGTGAGTAATACAATAACTGAGTTATTCAATAAATTATGTATGACTTTACTGATCACAGTCGCTGAGTTCGAAGAGTGGCATCCCAAGCAAGTCGGAGGATAATACGCTGAACTGGAGCACTCGGCGATTGGGCATCCTGAATCGATTCACCACCAATGAGAAGCTTTCGCTTTCCACAAGTTTCCTGTGCACCAGCAGCACGGAAGGCGGCGGCGAAAACTGTGAGACAAATGCAACAAACTAAAAATTAAATTAAAAAATAATAATAATTAATATCAATTGCCTTGCAGTCAAGGCTCAGACGGTGGTGGCCGACAAGGTCAAGTATCGGCTGGAGCAGTTGGATAATTTCGATGATGGCAGCATGCGTCACATGATGGATCTGACGCAGCAGGAGTACATCCAGCGATTCGATCAGCTGAAACAGGAGCTCATCCAATCCTGGCACAATGATCAGCGCGTCAAAGCCCTCAAGATTGCGATACAGTGCGCCAAGATGTTGTCGGACACGAGTGTGCTGCACTTCTATCCGAGTCAGTATGTGCTCATCACCGACATCCTCGACGTCTTCGGCAAACTGGTCTACGAACGTTTGCGTGTCAAGGCGGCAGGTGCACCGGGCGCCTCGGCTGTGGTCCTGCAACGGGAGCAGGATGCGGCACGGGACACATGTCAGAATTGGTTCTATAAAATCGCCTCGATACGTGAGCTGTTGCCTCGCCTCTATCTGGAAATGGCCATTTTCAAGTGCTACGAATTTCTGACTGCAGCCCAGAAGGAAATTAAGGAATTATTGTCACGCCTGACTGGTCAGCTGCGTGGCATTGCGGATCCGCTGGTGTCAATCTATGCGCGGTGTTATCTGGTGCGTGTCGGTGTCCCGGTAACGACCAGCCGGGCGTATATACGCGACAATTTTACGGATTTATTCACGATATATCCGCAGGTTAGTTGAGGCGGCCACAATTCGACTTTAATTGACTATTAATTTTTATTGCAGATCTTCCGTTTGGTTGCCCGCTACAATTTGCATCCGGAGATAATCACGGCCAGCGCTTATTTACAGCTGTATGCACCGGCACTCGATTTCATGCTGCAGTGCCTGCTGCACCAAAGCGATCTCTATGCCCAAGAAATGCTCTCCGAGTGCAAGCAGCTGAAAAACAAGTAAGCCAACGATTGGTTTTACTACTTCAGCCTCAATGTTTAACAATATTTATTTGTGTAGCGGCGCCGTGCTTTTGTCCATACTCAACTCGTCGAAGGGTGATTTTGTGGCCACACATGCGCAGGAGTTTTTGGAGCTAATCAATCAATGCGATACGCCTGGTATTTCCAAATCGCAACTACTTCGACCGCTTGGCGGCTGTGTCAGCAACTGTGCCCCGTTGCAGGAGCAGCGTGTGCCCTTCTTAAATGCCGCCTTCCAAACAATAAACACGCTAACGGATCCCAACGAATACATTAACTGTGTGGAAACCTGGGCGCCCTTTGTGGCACAATATTTTACGGTTAATACAAACATAAATTTGATAAGCAACGATCCAACGATTTCTCAAATTTTGCAGATACACGAAGTGAATCGTTTGCTGGGTGAATTGAATTCGCGCATGTGCCTGGGCAAGGCCTATGAGAAGCACTACGGTCAGTTGCAGAGCATCATTACGAGAATAATGCAAAATTATCGAAGCATTGAGTTGCTGCTCATACAACCGAACTTTCTGCCCTACCTGGATCTGTTCCACAAGGAGTCGGTGCGTGTTGAGGTGTGTAAGTCGATATTGAGCTATTACCGACAGAACAGCGAGGAACGCACCTGCGATGCTGTGGTGACCAATGCACTCATGTTTCTGGGCAAGATACTCAATGACTCGGTCAAGTGCGTGTCCGACATATACATTTATATATATATTCATTACTTGCTTGCTTGTAGTGCGCTCAGTGTGGAGGATGAACGTCGACAGATATCGCAGCTGATTAACGGTTTCATAAATAAGGTGCACTTTGGCAGGGATCTGGAGAAGCAGCTCAGCTTCTATGTGGAGGCCCGCGGCACCTTTAGCAACTTGGATGCGGTCTATGTGACTCTCGTGCATGCCGCCTGCAAGTTAACCATGCGCTCTGATTATCGCCAAGCCACCAAATCTTTGGGCTTTGTTAAGGCTTGCATTGCGTACTGTTTCATAACCATACCCAGCATTAGCTCCGTGCAGCAGAAAATGGATTTGTATCTGCTGTGTGGTCAACTGGCGCTGCGGCATCTATGCCTTGGCCAGGGTGAGCTTCATTTATGATATAGATCATCGATTAATAATGACTAACTGAATTGTACTTTCATTTGAATTAGCGGATGCCTGCTTTGAGGCTGCACTGCAGCTGGTTAACGAATTGCCCGCCGCCAGCGTTGACTTCGAGGGCAAGCCGCGTTGCCTGGAGCGCTACTTGGTCGCATATCTGTGCAATATGCTGGCCACATTAATCATTGTGCCCGACAGTCCAGAACAGGACGTCTTATATTTCCTACGTCTTCTGCTGGAAATCGTGGGCCGGCGTTCGTTTAAGCCGAATAGTACGGCGCCAACTATTATCTATCTACATGCCTTGGACATGCTGTATGTGCAAAGCCTGGAGCAGTTTCCCTATCACGTCGACGGCGGTAAATATCACAATTATAAATATTAAAATTATTGGCTACAATTATTACAACTATTTCTTGTTTAGTGATTTCAAATGATTCACTGTATGGCCATGATGCCAAGTTTCTGGCGGAAGTGAATCGACTGTGCGGTCAGGTTGTGGATGCCATTTTGCTGCAGCTGAAGTCACTGGGTGCAGCCCAGCAGCAGCGCGCACAAGCTCAACTCGCCATGGAGCTCTTTTTGCGCATTGTGCGCTATGCCGATCTCGAGTTGGAGCCGCTCTGTCAGCTGGCTGTGAAGCTGTGGCTGCTGGCCAACAAGGCGCAGGCGCAGCTAGATACCGAGACTATTGTGCGTATTGTGCATCCCAATCCATATCCATAGCAGATATCATAAAAATCTTTGTTTTTTTGCAGCCACAAACCTTGTGCAGCGTGGAGCATTTTTATAAACTAATCAAGGATTCGTCGCCGACGCGTGCCCAAACTATTGCCAAGCTGCTGTTGCGCATGCGCGACAGTTGAAAAGCAGAATGATCAACTTGAGATTTAACTGGCTGAATTAAGACTTAAATATTTATATTGCGAATTGCTTTTGACTGAGTTATGACCTTTAGAAAATGTAATGTCATCCAAGTTGTGAACTGTTTCCATTGTAGACCCTGTTGTTGTATATGAAAGCAAACACAATTAAGTTTTTTTAATGTGTTTATTCAATTTTTTGTTGATTGCTTGGGGCCCATTTTGTACACAGTCCCTAAGTAATTCAAGCTGTGCGTCTAAATGTGAACTCGAAACAGTTTTCGAACTGCCCGCAAAAGTAATTGGCTTATTTGCTGCACAAATTCACTTTCAAATCGTAGTACTATATTTAATATGTATTAAGGTGTAAAAATATAAATTACATTCTTTGCATTTTCGGTATTTTTTGTTTTGTTTTGTTTCTTTTTTTTTGTGTTTTTCTTTTTGGTAGTAGTTTAAAACATCTGAGGCAATTTGTCGTTTTGCATTTCAAAAATGGCTATGAATTATGGCTGACAAACTGCGAAAAATAATAAAAATCAACAACTTAAATGAAAGCTTCACGAATACCAAGTAAATAATAATGTATATGTATGCATATAAGACTACGTATTAATGGGTATATGTGTATATTTATATCTGATCTGGTGAATACGTATTTTTTACTGGATGAGAGTGTGTCGGCATCCTAAAAAGTTGTCTCCTTGAATTCCTTGGACTGCAGCACTGGCGCCACGTTGCCATTGCCACCACCGCCGCCGCCACCACCACCACCACCACTGACAGTACCAGTACCAGCTGCATCGACATCAGCATCCGGCGGTGCACCACCAACGGTGTAGGCCAATACGGTAGCATGATCCAGTTTGCCCGGCAATGCTCCAAAGCCACTGCTGTCCACGATGCGTTTGCGTGCCGCTCGATGTTGCATGCGATTCAGCTGCACTTCGCGCTTCACTCCATCCGGCCCCGTGGACAACTTATAGAAAAGCTCTCGCTGCTCCAGGGTCTTGCGACGTGCCGAGGTGATCATTCGCACAAAGTCAATCAACAAATGGCACAGACGCCGCGCCGAGGCGCACGGTGAGAAAGTTCCATTGATGCCATAGCTGAGTAGATCCTCCAGACGATAGAGGGTAAGCGCATGTCGCTGCGGCCCGGTGACCAGTGGCAGGCCTAACGCCGACTTTGGTATGCGTTGAATGGGCACAGCCGCGGGGGCAGCAGTCGGCAAGCCGTGCCGTGCATCGATTAGGGTCTGGGAGCGCATATACTTGGGCCGACTGGGCACATTGCTGGGCGGGCTGCTGCCCGGCTTGGGTTGGCGTGTTCGACTGGGCGGCGTGGCCGATGACGGATGCAGGCGGGCATAGATCGCTGAGGCGCTTTTGTTTTGGCGCTTGGGCGCCAGCTGCTGTAGCTTCACATCGGGTGTCCAGGCCTCGGCGAATTTGCCGACGACCGGATCGAAGTTGTCGCTGATGCCGTCCGAGGTGAGAAACACAATGTCGCCACGCTCGATGCAGCTCATGGAGAAGGTGAGATTGCTTAGCTCCGGTTTGTTGCCATCCGCTGGTCCCAGAGCACCCAATGCATCGCGCATGTCCCGCATAGAACTAATGTCGTGGGAGGCCTGCGTCAACTCGCGGACACCATGTTTCTTGGAGTACACATATCCGAGGGAGTCGCCCACATTGCACGCGCACACCACATACTTGCCGGGTGCACCGTCCAGCGGCAGCACCACAGCAATTGTCAGCGTAGACAGCGCACCGCCCACTTCCAGAATGCAGCCGTGTCCCTCCCAAAGGCTGCGCAACAGGCTCACAAACAGCTCCTGCGTTGTGGTCGCCCGGCATTCGTGCGCCTGCCCAAACACAGCCCGATCCAGGTAGTCCAGACAGCCGTGCACAGCGGATCGAGCCGCCAAGCGAGCGCCATCGCCTATGGAAGCAAACAAAAGAGTTATTATTTAAATAAGGCTACCATTCTTTTAAGATACATAGTTAAATGATGTGATTTAAAATGAATTAAAAGTGAATTAAACCATATTGACTGTTACAAAACAGTTTAAATAAGACTAACAAACTATCAAAAGTTAATTAATATGATTAAAAGTGTATTGAATATATATTTATTATATTTATTTATTGTTGAATTTATTTACTATAATTATCTTCTAATTAAGAGCCACGATGTTGCTTAATAAGTCTGTCATTATATTCAGAGTTCGTTGATAGGATTTAAAATGAGCTAAATTGATGAAACCCATATTGAAATCATAAATTCAACAATAATGCAATTATCTCCTAATTAAGTGACAAGAAGTAGTTCTCTGACTGTAAGCAGAGGTTAATTAAAGAGAAGCAGTAGACAAAGTCAAAGGAATGAAATAATAAAGAAGCAAGTGATTCGTAATTGTAATTTGCTTGCAGTCACATACAGTCGAACCTCCATATAGTGAATTTCTGCACGATGAAAGTGCTTAGGTTTCTCGGTTTTCACAGCTTTTTAGTACACTGAACCCATACAAATTGGAAAAAAGTTATACGTAATTTGTTCAAAAGTATGTAACAGTCAAAAGATATCAGCTCTTTATGGGGTCATCAAGTATATATATTCTTGATCAGCATATATCAGCTTGTATTTAACGAGCTGATCTCAGAGACTATAAAAGCTATAAACTTAAAATTTTGAATATAAGCTCTCATATATTACGAGCAAATCAGGCTTATTTCATTTTAGCGAAAGCTGCTCCTGTTTCTCGAAACTCTATTTCCGATAGGAATAAAAGACAGAAATTGACATAAAATCTACCCAGATAAATTGTATTGTAAAAATTTCATTTATTGAGGGCTTCATGCACATATTGTGCCCCTTCTAAGCCAATAGTTCTTCAAAAAATCCCAATTCCTGCACAAATGCGAGCATCTTTGTCGGGTTGAGAGTTTCAATGTCCTCCGAAAAAATGTTTCCCTAGGATACTACATCATTTTCTAGCTACTGGCAGAGTTTGCTACTGACTATACCCAGTTTAGTTAGGTGACTTCCATGCCGGCTGAGCTGGCTTCACTCACCCCAGTTGACGCCATCGGCCATGGCCATGGCAGCGGCATCGCCACGCACCACACAGCCATAGCAATCGGCAATGGGATTGCCCATCGGCTCCTTGATCAGCATGTTGTTCTCGTAGAGCGACACTGAGATGCCATAGGCGACATCGCAATCCATTTGCCAGTTTCGAACGCCGGCCACCGGCGTTGACAGGGGCATGGGAAGGGTAGGGGTGCCACTCTGATTGCTGACCGCCTCGCGTAGCAGACGCTCCCGTTCCGAACTACCGTCTCCAGCCGTCGTCGTTGAGGTCGCAGTCTTGGCATTCATAAGATTCTTATTGTTCTGATCCTGAGCAACGCTATTGTTGCTGACCATGCTGACTACTATGGTGGTGGCCTTGCCTCCATTCTCAGTCGTTGTCGCTGTCGCCGACGACACTGCGGCAATGCTGCTCTTTGAGTTTTTCCTGGATCGCATACCAGCGGCTGTTGTGCCCGTTCCACCTGTTGTGCCCTGATCACCATTACTCTGTCGCCTGGACGCTGTGGGACGTGCAAACTTGTTGCTCAGGCGCGTTGCTTGTGCTGAGGCTGAGGCTGGTGGTGTACTCTTGCGAACACCGTAGCTATCCTCGTTCTCCTGCTGGGTGTCGATGAAGTCAATGTCATCCGCGTAACTGGCGCTTAAATGCAGCTTGGAGCGTTTGATGCCCGTCAGGCCCTCGTCGGGACCGGTGCAGGCGGCAGTGATGGTATCCGGGCCACTGGCATAGGGGCCCAGCTTGAGGACGGGCATATCTGTGGGATTCTGGCCATTGTAGATCTCCGGTCCGCCAGGCATAAAAACACGCTGAATGCGACTAAGAAAAATATATTTAAATTAATTTTGCGTGCTTCACTTGCAGAGAGGTCAGAGTTTTAGTTACCCCTCGAGATATTTGGTTATAAAGCTGGCATCGTCCTCCTCAGCGTTGCCGTTGACTCGCCGCCGTCCTCCATCCCGTGGCTCCGCTATGAAACTCAATTGTCGAAAGTATGTGGTGACCTTTTGCCGCAGAGATGGCATCTTGATGATGCTGATTCTGCTGCTGCTGCTGCTGCTACTGCTGCTGCCTCTGAGTTGTCCAATTAAGGCTGTGTCTTAATTGCAAGTGCGTTAGGCTACTGGGGGTTTATCGCCTCCAGTTGGGAGTACATTCACCTCATTGGCGGCAATTGTTGTGGGAGTCAGTGCCTGTAAACGGAGCAAAGAGTTTCATATTTAATTATCAATAAATTATCCACTTAAATGAGGCGTCGCCTAGTCTCCAGACCGGCTAATGGCAGGATGTGCACATTCAGGCCGCGGGGCATGCAACAGACAACAGAGCCAGAAAGGATTGTCAGTTCCCTTCCGTCTTCAAACACCAGCAGCCACCCACACTAAGAAAAAAAATTAGAAATTCGCCATACTTCTGGCGCCAAGGGTTCCTGCCCTTTGAATTTAGTTTTGGTTTCCTGAAAACCAGGGTTTACACATCTTAATTTCCGTATTTTTCTAAACTTTAGAAAAAATATTCTCCTCTTCGTTGAAGAATTATTATATTAGCTTTTTTACTACTTATATTATTATTATTATTATTATTATTATATATCTAATTTAGCAATCGAGGGAGCAACTTCAATTGCTATTTTCTGAATTTCAGAAAGAATTCCAATAATCAGGTTTTGCATTTATTCTTTCTTATTTTAGATACATGTTTGCTTATATTCAGAATTTATTCCTGAAAACAAAAAACTTTCTAATTTTTAGAGCGATTTTTATTTTATTGCGATTTTCTAAATTGTAATGCAATTTTTTTTCTGAGTGCAAAACTGTGAATAGGCAACCGACTTGAATGGGCTTTCAACTTGCGTTCATTTCGGATGCACACTGAGCGAAAAGGGGAACGGGAAGAGCAAGAAGTAGATGACGAAGAAGAAGATAAAGCCGACCCGTTGTGGCAACGAGTTTGAAATGACGCAGCTTCTGAGGCATTTGTATGATTAATGAACTGTCAGTGGCCGTTGCTTCTCTTCTTTTTTTTTTGGTTTGCTGCACAAATTGCAGTTATAAATGCCATATTCTATGTTATTAAACCCTTTAGGTGGGCATCATCATTTTGCCATTAAATGTGCAACTTATTGAAAGAGAAGACATTGCCGTGGAGTATAAAGCCATGTTGATATAGTCACATTAGATCAGAGCGCAATGCAAGAGCTACCAGCGACAAGAAGGCCATAAATAAAGTTTATTTTATTTTATTTTTATTGAAATTTTATCTACTTCAAATTAACATTTCATAAATAAAAGGTTATTGTTCATTTTTCTCTACCTCAACATGAAAATATTTAATATTTGTATACAATTTGCTTTTATAAAATGCACTGCCTGGGTAAAAAATGAGTAGACAAGTTAAAGTTTAAGTTTCGTATGATTATCTTACAATATATGAATATATAATACATAACAAGTTAGCAAATATCAAGCGAGACCGCTGGAGTAGAATATATATTCCGAAACCAGCTTTTAAATAGTTAACTTTTGGTTAACCAAATCTTTGTTTCTTATCCGATTTTAATGAAAGTCTTTTTACAGTTGATCAATAATAATATTTATTATACATATAGCAACTGTCGGAAATCGATCTGTATCGATATTAGCGCAACGTTATTTTTCGATTTTTCAATTTATAAAAGTTAAGTCAAGTTAGGTTTAAGTTCTATTAAATGTAGATGAAAATGAGTAGAAAAATAATATGGGAGAAAGTTTAAGTTTTGTACGAATGTTTTCCAAGCACCTTTGAATATATAAACATATCCCACGGTTGCAACAAGTATCTTTGATAAAAATTAAGCAATTACAAGTTGTACTACAACCGAACCAGGTTGATTTTTCTGAAACTATCATTTAAGTCCAGGGAATAAGTACAAATACAAGTTTTGCAAGTATTATATAAAGAGTGCACAAGTTTAATATACAAAAAGAAAGTGATCCTATAAGAAAAATGCTTGATGTACGAATTGATTTGCATATCGCGAATATCATGACAATATATTGTCAGTTCAAAATGTTAATTTATATATACATACAATTGACTTGTAAAACATGTTTTAAGTACATCGGATTAAAATATTTGTATATAACAAGTTAAATATCCAACTTATGGCTAGAAGGGTATTCAATCTTTCGCAATTCCAAAGCTAACTTTGATTGAAAAATTGTATCACAGCTGTTGTTACATCACTTATATTAAATTGGATTGAAAAGATAACAAACATTTAAATCGCGAATGAAAACTTGTTGCACACTACAATGTTGGTCTGTGATTCTCTTGCTGCAGCGCAGTTCTGTTTTTATGGCTACGAATCGTTGTTTTGCCCCATAAGCTCTACAGATTAACAAACTCGGACAGTTCTCTGATGAGTGCTTATCTTGAAGTCTTCTACTTGGCATTCAGTTGCATTGCGCAATCAACTGGCGCTCATGGGAATAACAATAGCATTTAATAGCAACAGCAGCAAGCAGATTTGCTATGTTTAACTACTGAAATTGGACTGTAATCTTGAATAAGTATTAATGGAAGCCGACTGCAAAGATGTTTCTACTTAAGCGATGCGCACAAACCAATTTATATAAGCGATCAACCGAACAAAAGTAAACAAACTGATCCAAACAACAACAACAATAATAATTGATGAGAGCTTTTCATGACAAGCGCAATTGTTTATTGTTGATGTTTTTAACGAGCTGCCATTTTAATTTATGACACTTGACTGAACACTTCAATTGACAAATGAATAATTTATATACATTGGGGCTATTTCATATCACAAATTGCAAGGGTGCTCATTTCTCCGAGATTCTTTAGACTACAAGGGGTAGAGCATATAATAATTATTATAGAATATAAGTTCTCGTATATCATAGGCAAATCAAGTTTATTTCACATTTGGCTAACTATCCATGTCAGAATTTGATATCCTTTTATAAATAGAAACTCCTACTTGACCATTGAGAACAAACGATATCTTTTTAAGCTAAACTATAGGTATATGTATATAGCTCAAATTAAGTGTACTCAAATCTACCTTGGCATCATTCCACCATTGAACTACACACTAAAGCTAATATTGAATTGATAGGGATTCGGTTTGAGAAGCTCTGACAGATATTTTGTAACAGATTCACTGTTTCCACTTATTATCATATTGATTAATTAATTTTATAAGCTAACGTATTATTGAAGAACTGTAAGATTGTGATTAGGGTCGGTTAAATAACGCAAATCGTATTTTCCTATTGAACACCTAACATAATTAACTATGTTATTAACATCCGTTTTCATCTGCTGATGATTCTAAGTTGTTTTTTTGCTTGCAGCCTTGATGTTTACTCGCCATGCTTAACAAACAGACACTCTTACCTTGAAAATAAGGTAATTTAAGTCATAAATGTGACGTGAGTTGTGCCCTTAAGCGATCTCTTTCCATTTGAGTGGCCAATCAATGCTGGGCAAAGAGACCCATTCAACTGTGGCTTACAACGGACAACATTGCGGTTACTTAATACTCTGAAACCATTATTCGACACGTGTCACAGCTCAACAATTGGTCAGTCAAATATGAAATGCATGAGCAAGTCACATACATAAATGTATATATACACTTAGAAAATAAATAGCTATAAAGCTTTTCTTGTTTTCAGAAATAATTTATAAATATAAGACAATATTTTTCTTAAAATTAAAAAGGGTTGCCCAAAATCTACCATTCCAAAATTAAGATGAACTTTTATAATTTTTATAAATATTTTCTATTATTGAGAAGTGGACAATTAGAGTTGGAAGAGTTTGAAGTGGAAAAATTCCTTTCTGAAATTAAGAAAATAGTAATGAAATAATGCTAGAAAATTATCTATCTGAATAATAATTTAACAAAACTCAGGGCGATTTTTTCCCGAGTGTATGTACACGTTCTTTCATAAGGTTGAGAACAAAATGTTATGAACCTACAATGATCATCAGCAGCTCAGAATGGGAAGCTTTTATGTGTCAAGTGATGAAGATGATGATTCCGCATCTGATTCTGATTGACGTGGAGAGAGATACGAGTGGGGGCACCACCTGGTGTTGCCTTCTCTGCCCCACTTGAACAAAGCCAAATGGAGCAAAGCAATTGCAAATGCAAAAATATATTGTAATTTGCTTGGCAGCGGATGCTGTGGGTATTGTGGTATTGAGGTATTGACGTGGGTGCGGTCATTCTTTGTGGCTGGTAATCTCTTTGACTGCACATTTAATCGCAGATTCTTGTTGCTGGCTAAATTGAATTGTTTGCAGCGCAATGCATTTCAATCAGCCAGATTGATTGCGGCTTCGAAATGCAGATGTAAACGCTGCCAATGCGCTTCGATGCGCTTCAATGCATCGCCTGCAGCAGATCCAAAAGGGGGAAAAAGAAACACATGCTTCAAATAGAGACTGCATATGGGTTAATTGGACTTTAAGAGCAACAAATGGCATGCAAAATATATAGCAAAAAAATATCACTTCCTCCCCGTCCCCCATTCTATTCATTACTTGAGATTGCTTTTGTGGTCTGAGAGCAGACCTGAGAATTGAATTGAATTAATCGACCAGCTGCTGCTATTTTGCCATGATTGATGCGTGATCTGTCGCGAAGTTCAAGTCAATTGCCGCCAGTCGTGCAAGGTGGCTCTGACATTGAGTAAATGCCATTATTGATATTAGTTTAAGGCGCGACTCGAGTTCAAGATCAATGCGTGCCACATATTATTTAATTTATTGCTGAAAGTTCGTTTTGGCTAACTGTTTGTTAATTGTTTAATGTATCATCAGCTACTGATATAATTAATTAACTTATTCATTCCGACTATTTTGTTGGCCTGCTTGGGTTTCCATTCAACAATGTTGGACTATTTGGCTTATAAGAACTGATATTAATAAATAAAAAAAAATATATCAGAGAAAACAAGTACAAACTATTATCATAGGCACACCAAATTTTACATACCCTTACAAACCGAAGTTAATCTGCTGACCTACAATTCTAAGTCGCAAGCACGAAATGTTATTTTTCTGTTTTGCAACTGGCAATTACACAATTGTGTAATTATGTTGTATCAGAAAGGGTGACATGTAAGTCTACGCCTATCTCGATTCCACAACTTAACACTTATTTTGTCACAGATAGTTCCTATGTAGTTAGCTTTAAAGCAGAGGGAAATTTGTTCATATATACAAAATAGTTGTGTATATTTTTGTTACTTACTTATTACAAAAAATTATGAATTGCATTTATACTGTTTATAAATTTTTTTTTATTTTTTAGGAATATATTTCTGAAAATTACATAAGAAAAAAAGCTTTTTTACTTAGATATTATTTCGTAGAAATGAAAACTTTCAACTTTCATTTTTTTATGATGCATATTTGTGAATAAAACCTTTATTTAAATTTTGTTATCTTTAAAAATGAGTAAACTATTGTTCTCATTCAATGCAACCTAGCACTATGTTATAAATCAACGATAGCATGGCATTTTCGACGCGCCTTCAAAAATGGAAAACGTATTCAAGAGCGATCGTTGACACGCCCCATGTAACACCCCAAACCCCCTAAACCACTAGCTTGTGTCAGCACACACATTGGACAGCTCTCGGAAGTAGCACATAAAAGATTTCCAGGGCGTGTGCCACAATCAATCGACACTTTCGTGGCATATATACAAAAGATCAACATTTTCAACACACTCGGCTAATCAGGCGTGAAAATGGGAAAATCGTGGCCAACGATTGCACAAGAAGCAAAGTGTTGAAATGAATGTACATAAATATTAATCAATGTGGAATTCTATATTAAAAATTCCAAAACAGCTGGTATTTAAATGAAATTTATGCGATCATTTTGGTAAAAAAAACAAAATAAACAAAAATGAATATACGAAATTCGTATTCAGAACTCTGTTCTCCCCCGGTGATCCACGTGCTATAAATATGGAGTGTATTTATAGCAACATATGGCACAATTTGAAGATAATTTCGAGCCACAATTTTCCATATGTGTCTGTCTTTGAATTGTTTTGGTTAATTCGCAAACACGCTTGAAAGATTTATTTGGTTTGTGTTGTTTTCTGTTTAGCGCATTTCCGCCGGTGAGTGTATAAATAATTAATTGATCGAGCGCATTGAAAGATTGTTTGGATTTCAACTAATTAGCAACGAGGTCACAGATAAGCGACTAATAAGTAAGCTGCAACTAACTAGTTGCATCCACAAGGGGCACAATCATCTAGACAGGCATGAATCATTTGTAAAGAGACGACACCGCGGCTTGTGGCACAGGTTCTTTTACGCTTCTGTTGCATTTACAAAAGGTGTTGATTTAATGCCGCAGCTCAGCAAGAAACGTGCTAAGCAAAAGTAAACAAACCAGCTTACATAGAAAAGACGGTAGAGCCGGGGAAGGGGGAGGGGGTTTGCTAACCAAATACGACCAAGAGAGACACACACACTTACACATACAAGCTCGCATGACAGTTAATAGCTGGCGGCTTCCAGCATTTCTTCAAGCTGAATGTCACGACAGATATATGACGACAAGACAACCTGCTGAAAGATTATAATATTGTGTATGAGCGAGTGTGTGTGTGTGTGTGTGTGTGTGTGTGTGTGTGTGTGTGTGTGTGTGTGTGTGTGTGTGTGTGTGTGTGTGTGTGTGTGTGTGTGTGTGTGTATGCGTGTGTGTGGCATCCCAAGGTGGTTGCTGCATTCATTTGGGGGTCTTGCAATAAGTCAAGTGCAGCTCACAGCGAATTGTTTGCAAATTGTGTTGCTAGACAAAAGATATAAACACAAACATAAAAAATCCAGCGACTTGAAAGTGAAATTTTGTTGTCTCTCTTTTTGTTTCAGCCAAGTCGAGTTATGTTTTCCAGCAGCGAAAGCTGAAGGCCAAAACTTCTGCAAGAATTGCAGCTTGTTCGTCGCATTTATGTACTACATGTGTAAAACTGATAGTTGGGGGCAGCGTTAATAAATACACTTTTATACCCTGAACTTGTGTCTCTCGAGAGACTTTAAATTCGGAACTACTTTATTTCATTTATCGATAACTCATACTATTTCCCTATATCGATACAAATCGATGCTGCTTTCTTAATAAATATTGTGGGCTATCAGAGTGTATTTTCAATCCAATCTCTCAGCATTTTATTTTAACTTTTCTAAATATGAATACAAGCGAATACATTTTTAAGGGTTTTCGTTTGAATATTTAAGACTTATGATGATATTGCCTATCATCGTCGTGAGGTTCAGGGTATCTCCAAGTTAAACTCTCTCAACTAGAGCATTCTTACTTGTGCGATAATTTCGTTTGGCTTATAGATAAGCGTCGCAATCTATAAGAATGACGATAATTTGCAATTGCTTATCTTTAAAATGTTATCCAAACATTGATTTTAGAACATAGTGATTACCTATTACTTAAAAGGAAATCGCTAAACAAGAAAGAACTGTCTTACGCACACCGAAGATCACAAAGCCTTGCATACTGGAATCCATTTGCTAATATTTAAATAGGTTAATCTCTTACGAATTCTCATATATGTATTGTATCAGAAAGGTGATTAGGAAAATAAAACATGCTATAATAGTCTTATATTGCTTACAGAGTTCACTTAATTACTAATACAAACGATCTTTTTAAAATATCAAAATGTGTTAAAAAAGTGTTCATTCTTGACCAAAGGGTAACAGCTATGTCTACGGATATATTGATATTGATCCTGTGGAAGCCTTATGATTGATGATGAAGATTATTGGTCCAAATGTGAGGAACATAATAATTTGTGAGTTTGATCTGGTTTCTTTTTAAATACAGTTGAATGTGTTAACATTGCCGTTTAAAGAGATCTCGACTCTTTCTTAGGTCATTAATTTGATCTCGAATCTTTCCTCTTTTCTTGCAAGGCGACGTTTTTAAACGTATTTAGTTGAAGCAACTAGTTCTCAAGCTCGAAATCCACAGATCCAAATGAGCAAAGATAACTAAAAAGATTGTTTTACGAAAGACCACTGACAATAAATTGATTAACTAATAGTTAATTAGTTAATATTTTGAACCTACCACATAGATTATATGACATGCAATCAATTTGTTTAGTAACATATAAATTTATTGCCCGTTGGCTGACTCACTGAAGTAGAAACAATACTGTTATGATTATTATTGTTTTTTTTTTTTCATTTAAAGTCAGTCAGTAATTTCAGTCGAAAGGGAAGCTATACATTTTGCTTTTGAGCGATTGCAAGAAATTAATTTAAAAATTGTATTTGCAGCATGTTGGCCATTTAATCAATAAATAAATAACAGCCAACAAATTTTGTACTACCCATCAACCGCATAGACTATGAATATATATAAAATTGCGAATAGTAGAAACTATGAGCTTTCTTGGCTTGGTCCGCTTTTCCAATTTCTGGTATACAAAATAAACATATTCACACATAATTCATTACTGACATTTATTAACCCTTCGGTACACATGCTTATGGCATAATAGGTGAAGCCTTCAGGTTATATTTAAATATGTAATCAGGTGTAAAGTCGCTTAAAATTTACCACAAGACTTCAGCTGTATAAATAAAGGTCGGACATGCCGGACAGACTATTTTTGTTGACTCTGTTGATTCTATTTGTGAAGTCCAGTTAAGAGCGAAAAGCGCTTAGGGCTCCCCATTAAAATCTGACTAATTAAAATTGCATGTGATAAACAACACACCAACAAACATCCAGCCCAAGCAAAGGTGAAGGAACTCACTCAGAGTGGGCAATGTTTTGGGAGCAGGGGAAGCTTATATCCCAGCCCCTTTCTCTTGCTCCCGCTTGGATCCCCTTTCGGGGCAGTGCCAGTCTCCGGGAGTTGCTTAAATTGCCAGCTAATTGGCTTTTGAGTGTTTGTTGCGTGCTGCGTTCATTTCCTGTTACAGCTGCACGCAGAAAACAATTTGCATTAATGGCACAGGAGCCCCCCCCCCCCCCCCCCCCACCTAACAGCCCCCAACGCACAACCCCATTAATTCAGCACTTGCCACATCAACTGCAATCGCAGTGTATGTGTCGAAAGTCGAAACTGAAAGTGCGACACAAATCCATAAAACAAAAGTCGCCTCCCATTTTCTAAATGTTTTCAGGCTTGCTACTGGGGTTGTTGGGGGTAGGTGGTTGGGGTGCCTCGCTGGGGGAATAATGCGATGGTATCTTAGTGTGTCAAAAGTGCACTTTCACATGCAATGGGCGCCACGAAGATGTCGATGCTTGTAGCTGGCATTGCTTTTGTTTTATCGCTTGCAATAATGACGCACACATTATTTTTTCTATTTTTTGTTGTTTTTCAACTAAGGGTGCACCACCCCTTGTGGGCCGTAGTGTGTGTATCCTCTTATCGCCCATTTCCGCTTGCATGTTACTTGTAATGTGCTTTTGGGGTTGCGCCTCTTGGCCCCATTTCTTTAAATGTGCGCTCCAAAAACTTGTACGAACTTCTTAAGTACAGTAAATACTTAACAAATACTAGAAATGGTACAAGGCGGCATGTGGTGCTATTCAGCTGCAATTGATTTTTTTGGGGTAAGTCGAGGTAGTAAATTTCATTACTATTTTCTTAATTTCAGAAATGATTTTTTTTTGGCAATAAGGATTTTTTTTTTCTACGTTTTAGAAATATTAAAAAACATATTTCTGAAAAATAGTGAATGAGAAAATCCTTTATAATTTTTAGAATTCGTTTTTTCTTTTACTTAGAAAAATATTCGAAAATAAAAAAAAACTCTAGTTTCAGTCAGAACTGTATTTCAAGTGTGAAAATGAAAAAGTCAAAATGATTAAGCTCTTTTTTCAATCAGAATCGATAAAAAAAAACTCGTTAGGCTGTTTTGTTTTGGTGCTGAATAAAAGAGGCGTCGAAACTTTACATAATCATATTTTCATGGATCCGCGAATTTAATAACAAAAAATTTTTAATTGAACGATTTCTTTTTTAAAAGCGAAGCAGATTATGATGCAAGACTCGATTAAAGTATAATTCGATTTTTGTCCACACATAATTTTATTAAAATATTCTTTTGTCCCATCGATATAAATTTTCGTTTGAATCATATTCATCCAGTCCCAAACAAATAGCGTTAGTCATCAGAATTCCTGCCACAATAACAAATTCGAATTTAAGCAGAAATGATTCAACCCGCACCCCATTTTTAAAAATAAATAGAAAACCCGTTCTTAAGATCTCAGTTCAAGTATATGTAATAATTAACGTAATTTTTCTTAATGAAATTATTATATCCAAAAAATAAAATTTATAAATTGAATTTCCATACAATAATAAATGGAATACAAAGTAATGTTTTAATCTTAAACTGATAAGATAGTAACTATTATCTGTGAGCGATCAGAGTTCTCTGCAGCAGAACTAGGATAGGATAATGGATCTAGACGTATTTACAGGAGCATATGTACACCTAGATAAGGTCCTAGGTAGGATAAGCATAATTGTAGATAGGATGAGATAATTTAAGACTTTCAATAAACCTGCCGAAGCATTTTGGCAGCTCGTGCGTTTGTACTTCTAAGTTGTGCTGGTAGAATAGTTTAGTAAAAAAAAACAAATTATCCACATTTTGTAGCAAATTAAATTTAGAATAATTTTTATTTGCTGACTTAATGTATTCAGCTAAAGGCATTTTCCAGTTGAATTGTTGTTGAGCCAAATTTGAAAACTTGACAAGCAATCTTCCATGACTTAATCATAGCTGTTTACTCTACTGAGAGCACGTAGTTTTCAGCTCCATTAGAATCTGTCATCTCTTACTTTCAGAAAATCTTTGGTGTAAATCGAATTTTTATCCTTACTCAGCTGCTAATAGATCTCTCATTTAATTTTAATGATATCCAAGTAGGCTTCGCATTTATATGAATATTGCCCCATTCCTGAAGTTCTAAGCTTTGTTTCGAATTCATTCCAACTCGGAGTTTCATACAAACAACACACTCCAAAAAAAAGGAATCCAACTATTTTTAAGCTTAAAGTGAAATTTTTTACACACTCTAAATATCTTTACACACAGTTAAAAGAAAGTAAAAATCAAATAAAAAAAATAGTAAAAAATTGTCTAAAGGAAAAAATAAAAAAAAAATATATCGGGATGGATATGATGGATGGTAAGTGAAATTGTTTATAGATAATATCATTTTTATTACATTTAATATTTCAGATTGGCAGAGTTTGAAGCAGTCGGCAATCTAGAATTCTTGGGTGTGGGGTGTCTACATATTACTTTTGCGTCCTGAATCGGAGCTAAAAATTCGCAGTTAAACCAAATTGACTATAAAAAATATCGAGGAGACTGATAAATTCCGGTTGTATAATAATAATTTTTTGGCAATAAAAACTAAAAGGAACTTGTGTTAATTATTTTTAAACATTTTCGAGGCTATTGAAAATGGGTTATTTATTCAAATTTTGTTTGGCACTATCAGATATATGCGTATTATTTTTGAAAAGTTTCTCGTGCAGGTATAGGAACTAGAATAGAATTTCCTTCTGAGAGCTGGTTATAGTGCTCTAAAAAGACTTGTGTGAATTATTCAAAGTAACTCGCTCAGCATTTATATTCGACTAGAAGTCAACTAAAGCCATTTTCCAGTTGACTGCCAGTTGTTGTTCTTGTCTCATGATGTTTGAGCCAAAAATGTTGTAGTTAAATGAAAACTAGGCAGAGGCAGGTAGCGACAGCTGTCGCGGATGTGCGGAGTCGTGTAGGACTTGCCTCTGGACGAACAACAACCATAACAACAACAACAAGCTGTACATGAATAAATTAAGTGTGGGTTTGGCCCACAGGCTTGTCGGGCATACTAATAAGTCTAATAAGTCGCCGCAGCCGAATGCAAATTTATAAGAGCGACGAGTGGGTGCCGAAGCAAACAAAAAGAAAAAAAAAACAATAAAAATGAGCTGAGCGCCAAACTGTCGGGTAAAATATTAAATTAAATCTTAATGGCAGCGTATCAAATGTAAAGAAGTCAAGGCCCGCGACAAAGAACAATCGGCGGACAAAGCTAACAAAGGCAAAGACACTTGCAATTGAGAAACCCACTACCCCTATCCAATCCCCTACCCCCTCCCCCATCGACACAGTAGCTTTGCTGACGTCTGGGCACTGGTGTCAAATGGCTGCCCACTGGGAGTCATTGCTTGGATTTCAGTGCCAGGTGGTAGACTGCAGCGAGTTAACTGACCGCTGTGCCCACCACACTCGCCTCTCCACTTCACTCCACACACGTCTCCTCGCACACCTGCCCCCCTCTCCAACCCACTGTCTAGGTTTAATTTGAGTTCCATTGGCGAGCTTAGTCATCGCGTCACTCGGGCTGACTAATCATTGGAGGCGACGCGTGCTTTCAAAGTATTGGAGAATTGGCAAAAGTGGAGAAATCTCCATTCAATAAACTCTTTGCTGACCGCCTGGCATTAGATGATGAACTTTATGGAGGTCTTTCTTGCTGCGCATGTTGTTCATTCAATTCAAAATTGGCAAATGTTTATTTTGGTCGAGGGTCGATTGCTTTGAATCGTGCTCGGCTTTTGCTTAATCGTTTAATGCTTTCTGTTCTTCTTTCTGTTCTTCTTTTTGTTTATCTCTTTTTGAAGGGATTTCAATGATTAAGATTATTCACATCACAGCTGGGTGAAATTAATTACGAATCTTCTCTAAAGCTCGATTAAACTTTTGAAAGGGGTATAATTAAAAAAATACATGTGTTTGTGATAGATGCGAAAAACTTTAACCCGAACTGAAAAGAAAACGTTTCGCAGCTGTTGTGCCAAGTGCTTTTAAAACAATTCTCATTTCACTTAAAGTTAACAGTTGATTTTATTTTCTTACTCATAATCCATTTTAAAACACAAACTCTTTGTTCGCGAAAATCGCATTATTAACTCAATTATTCCTTCTGAACACGAGTGCTTTAATTGGCCCCAATGCTTGAATAATTATTGCCAAACTGGATGCAGCAGTTCACTTGGCCACAAAGTGAAATACAGACGCGTATTTACACACTCGATACCCACTTTCGACTTCAGTGCATAGAGCATTAATAGCTAATATCGCAACTGTCGTCGTTAAATTATGCTGTGTAAATTCAACGATAATAAAAAGTTAGAGCGCAGCAAATGCATTACGAATGAAGTGAAGTTTGTCGAGCAAATAAAACCCTCAGTTGGATGGGCAAACTCCGGAACTGAGCAAACTATGTGTATCATAGAACGCCATTCAGACAACAAAGGAAAAAGGACCCGGGTCGAGCATGGGACCGCGCCAACGGTGGTTGGAGTCAGACAGATGGAGAGACCAAAAAGAAGAACTCAGAGTACAGAATACGGCTTTATGCAGCATCCCCCGTCTGGGTTGACTCCCCCAGTAAGCATTCTGTAAATGGGGGAGTGCATGGCTCTGAGTTTGCTTTTTGCCAGCTGCTCAGACAACCACAACAAGAACAGCAACAACAACAACAACTGGAAATGGTAAAAACATTCTTGGCCAGCTGGCGAAAGTGATTGAATTCCAAAAATATTCGTGGCGCCACTCGAACTGCGAGTTAGGAACGTTGCAAACACATTTCAGTTGATATTAAATACTTGCTCGTAATGTTAAAGCCGCCCTGTTATTTATTGTACACTAATATCAGTCGACGCAGAAAAAATAAAACAAGATTTGTTGCATGGCTTGGGGAAAATACCCAGAAACATTTAAATTACACCAAAACAATAAATAGTTGGTATGAAAAAGTTGGATGCTCAACCACAAAATGCGAAAAGGTTATTCACCCGACGAGATGTTTAAATGGTGAAATGGAGAATTCTGAATTGATTGAATAATTAATTATGATTACAGAGTACTCGAAAAGGTTCTGGCAAAGAATAGTTAATAAATAGCGGATAGATCTCGTGGGGGAATAGAAAAATGAGTTTGGCCCATCAGCGCAGCGGAATTATTTTCAGCATTTTGTAATTTAATTACAAACATAACACAATAAGAAGTCTATCGGTTTATGGAGGTAATACACCCCAGTCAATAGCGACGAAGAACAAAAAGCAAGGAATTTCTTTTGCACAGACACTTTAGTTATGCTTGGGTGAATCAGATATTGTTGAGACAATACACTAGATTCTTATAGATTATTCAAGTCTAATATTGAGTGATTTGATATGATACCACATTGAAAGATATAAAAGTATCTTCACATACTCAAATTTTCTTAAAGTTCACATGAGAAGCAATTAGCATTTTGCATCTGTCAGCCTTTAGTTGTGCATAAGAAAGTGATTAAATTTAATTTGAGGAGGAATTTGAGGTTGTCGTGGCTGTATTTCATGTTTGGCAAGTTGTCTTTGTCGATTTGAACCAGAAGATATGAATCAAAACAGTGAATTCGAGGAAATTAATGAGCAGAGGGTCAATGACATGCGCACAGTAAAAATACAGTTGATAGGGACTCCGCCCTTCGATTTTAGAGTGCAACAGAGCAACGAATAGTTAATTACAATTCGCATAAATGCCAGATGAGTTGTGAAAAATGCATTCGACCATTTGGCTAATTCGCAATTTAAATAATGAATACAAATCACATATGATCAAGCATTTGTGAAATTTATTTTACAAAATTTTTTACGGTTAGTTTTAAGTTGTTACAAAACAAAAACAACTTGCTTTTAATGCTCTTTTGTTTTGCTATAGATGTATAATGCGGCAAAACCATACGGAGCATTTAAAAAACAAAATGTCGCTCTGTGTCAGCAAAAGGAAAAGGAAAAGCCAAGTTTAGTATTAATAGAAACTTACCAAGAGCTAGCTAAACCATACTTGCTCTCATGCCTCTCATTGGAGGTGATTTTCCTTTGCTTTCGATGACGTCACTCGCACATCAAACATTTAGATACGTCATCTGTAGCCTTGACTCTTGTTTTTTAACCCCTACTTTCGGAATAACTTTGCTATATATCTAGTTCGTAACTTTACTTAGTTGCTAATATATCTCTTATTTCCTAATTTTGTAATCCAAGTAGGCGCTTCGCATTTATTTGAATATTGACTCGAATCCCAAGATCTGTGTTTTGTTCCCAATTCATTTTAGCTCGGACACAGTTCATTTCAACATCACACACGAAAAAAAAAAACCAAATTATTTTTAAGCTTAAAGTGAACTTTTTAAACTCTCTAAATATCTGTTACACATCTTTGCCCAACTTCAGCATCAGCATCAGAAAAGAGTAAAAAAAAAAAATAAAAATAAAAAAAAAATTTAAAAGCATACTGAAAACCAGAAAAAGAAGAAAGAAAAAAAAATGAAAAATATCAGCAAAAAAAATTAATAAACTAAAAGTTGCTCTCGATATGGAGTGGAGATACACAGGCCTTTGGGGACAGCTGTAAGTGAAATTCCTTATATCAAAAAATATTACAGATAATATTTATGACTGATTATATATTAGTAGAAGTTTGACGGATGATCTATAATTCCTGTGTTGGATGACTTACACATTTCTTTTGAATCTGGAATGGAAGCCAAAAATTCGCAGTTAAATCAAATTAATTGAAGAAACTTAAAAATTCTGGTTATTTTATTGAAAATTTGTTTTGGCAATAAAATATTAAAAGACTTGCCAAATTTTTTTTGTGAAGTTTCTCATAATTGGAAATATTAGCTAACTAGATGATAAATATAGTCCTTTGTAACAACGGTATTCCAATTTTGGATTCGTTGCACATTTTTCGTGGCCCTAGCATGAAGTTGACACTTGAAGCATATCGATTTGTATATTTTAAATAAAACTAAAAACAAACTCTTTTTTAAAAATCGGAATATGCAAAGCTTTTCCCTTTCTTGTGTAACATTGTCCATCCTCGGACAAGTTTGGCCGCAGAGCGGCAACCACGTGGCAGTGGCTTGACATTTAATTTACAATTCATTTCCTGTTATTTTCCGCCTGACATTTGCCGCAGTTTACACAACCCGGCGCCCAGGAGCAGCCGCAGCCAGTTCAGTCAGGTCAACCGCCCACATAAGGTAGTATTTTCCCCTCCCCTCCCCTCCACCAATCGATTTGTAGCATGTCGAGCTACCAGAAATCCTTGAAGTGCGCAGGCTTTTGGCACCCGCAACATCGAATCGTTATCCCCATTCTCAGGCCAAACATCATCCTAGTTCTAGTGTGGCTGTTATGTGGCCACCATGTGTTCCGTGTCCCCGGCGATTGCCAAATAAATTGCCAACTGCATTTTGCAAATTGCCAAAATGTTCGCTTTTTGCGCAGAAAGAATAACTTAGATGGCCAGAAATTGGGGATGATTGAAATGGTATTGCAATGCAGCACGATTTGGGTAGATTATAAACCCCAATAGACCTACAGCTGCTATATACATATGTATATGTATATAAATAAATAAGAACGTCTTTGATATTGGCCACACAGCGTTGTTTCCTATGGAATCTTTTTAGCATGCTTATTTATCGAAACATGTGCAGTTATATATCAAATGAAATAAACTTGATATGTGAATGGTATACGATAATTTATTTTCCAAATTTAAAGTAGTCTCTGAGATCGACTTCTTTCACAAATACAAATGTATTTCATAATAACTAAATCATTGACTAATATTAGCGTTATGATATGAATAAGCAGACGGACAAGAATATCAAGAATATACTTTAATTATAAATGTGTTTAGTAACTAAGAAAAAAATAAAAACTCGTATTCCATAACAGAACATTTCTATATATCATGATCAAAAATTGGCTACTTGGGCAATTCCATATGACGAACTTTGAACAGATAATGTTAATTGTTTTTGAAATCACTTAAGTATAAAATTAACTGTATACTTTGAAAAACAACAAAAATAATTTTATGAATAATTCATGATAACGTTTAGTTTCGATTTCGTCATACTTTTTTTTTTTAATATTAGAATTCACTCTTCATAGGTATAATGCAGCTTTGGATATATAAATAGCACATATTAAACGCATAAATAAGAAAATAAGTGTGTTATTTAATAATTACTTTTAATATTTAATACCCTAAACTTTTCCACAACTCCTAAGTCTATTAATCTATGTGCTGAGTTAGAAGATTGGCAGAAAATTAAATGCAGTTATCACTATTTGTCATTGGTGGACTTCTGCGTCTCCGTCTCAATTAGATAGACGCATTTAACAACGCTATGTGCAATAAAAGTTAACACAGTTTTCATAACGAAATAAACGAAACCGGTTATTAAAAAAACAACAACAACAACAACAATGAAAGCTTAGCAGTTGTGGTTGTTGTAGTCATTGGTGTGTCGGCGGCGTCGCAGCAGCTGAGATTTTGCAGCTGCCCGTGAAGCAAAAAACAGCAGGTGAATCAGTTGGAAGGCCCCAAATACAAAGATGAAAAAGCACATGAGATAAAAAGTAAAGAGAAAAACAAAAACACAGCAGGCAATCCTCAATACGCGGCACAAAAAACAATGAAGACGTCGGCCAAGTTGAATGACAAAAGCAACAATAAAAAAACAGACACACACACACAGACAGAGAGAGAAAGAGAGACGCACGCACACACGCAAAACAAAGTGGAGCAAGACACAAAACAAAACACGACAAAAACAAAAAGGGCCAAAGTTGAGGGCCAAAAATCAATAGAAACGGGAAGTGCGCGCATAAAGGACACACAAAAAAAGCAACAGTGAACGAAAATTAAAAAAAAAAAACTATACTTACAATAACTATTGTTGCTGCTGCTGTTCTTATGTTGGGCGGTGAATGTTGAATGCTTTTACATATGTTCAAGGAACAAGGGGCGGGGGCGCGGGGGAACCTTCGCTGGTGGTGTGTATAAATATTTGACAAGCGGGGGTGGTTTATTTACTCTCAGTCGAAGTAAATTGCACAATTGGAATTTGGAGTAGCGCACGTTTATTTTATTTACGTTGTTTGCCGTTTGTTTATTCAAATGTCAATTAACACAAAACGTTTGTAACGGAGTTCGGACCACACGCCGTACACACCTCCACGCTTCGACTTCTCAAATCTAACTGCAAGCGGCAGCAAACAACTGTTTCAAGCTGATCCGATACATTGTAATCAAGCACAACTATTATTGAGTGTGCACACACTGGACGACTGGCGATTACTTAGCCGGTTGGCAGGTCTTTAAATATCGATATACAAACTCATTTATGTACTTAATTCGAGTGTATTTGATCCATGAAATTCACTTTATTATATTGTGTGTATATTCTGCACGTTCGGTGCGGTTATTTAAATACCTTTGTCAACTGCTATCGATATATCGACCAGCAGCGAATTGCCTACTGTGTAAATGTGACCGTCTATGTTTGCAATAGATATCGATAAACGAGCGCTAATTCCGCTGTCTTTAGCATTTCGCGGTGCTTGCTCCTATAATTTTCGCAAATAAACGTAATTAAAGTGCTTTCAGCGTGTGCAAAATCAACAAAATTGTTTCAGAGCAACACTGCAACACACAAGTAAGTTACAGTTAAATGTTAAATGTGAAAAGTACCCAAATTGGGCTATGAATTGCACACACACAAAATACGATGCACGCACACCAATACACGTGCAGAAATGCGAATTTTGCGAATCTGATGCGATTAACACTTGCAATTGTATTTGTAATTCTTGTGTGTTAACTTAATTTCCCATTGCGTTACTGTCTGCCTGCCGGTGTGTGTCTCTATTAGCGCGGGCGGCTTGTGGCGAATGGCGGGCTTCACACACACACACACGTACGCATACACAAGCTGTGCGACGCGCGCACAAAACACACACACACACAGACACGCACGCACTCACACAGGTGAATGAACTTTTTTGCGTTGTTTTGTAATCTCGATCTTTTTGCCAACACACATATATGACACTTATGCATGTGTGTGTGTGCAGCATACATGTCTAATTGTTTTGAGTGCGTGCTAATTAAAAAATATATAAAAAAACGAGCCATTTTATCATATTTGCTTTGTGAAGATCCTCGCAGCCAGTGTTGTTCACTCAATTTTGCAAATGCATTTTGGCTCGCCTCCGACGAAATTGTCGCACACGTTTTCGTTACATTTCATGTGTTTTATTTATTTTTCGGCGAGTTCATTTGCATATTTGTATAAATTGTTTCCACAGCAGCAGCAGCAGTTACTGCTGTTCTCAACGTTAATGAACTTGCGTTCGCCTTTTTGTGTTTTTTTTTTCTTTCTTTTATTTTGCAATACATATTTAATAAACATTGCACAGATGTGTCGCCTGGATATTTATAGATCGCACTCAGAGTCGAATTTCACGTACCCTACCCAGAATGAAATAGGCAGTTTTAATGTTTTGTTTTTAATATTTTTTTTAAAGAAATTTCAATTTTGTTGTATTTAATATAATTTAGTTTTTAAGGCAAAGCGTTTGCATAAAAATACACTTGTTGGTTTTTTTTTGTTTTGTTTTCATACAAATACAATAAGTTTTGTAAACCATAGTTTAAAGCACTCTATAGTATAGTTAGTATATATATATACTTTTGATAGTTTTATTTATTTTACCTACATATTTATTTGATGAACTGCGAACAATTGTACTCCGGAACAAAATTATGTATTGTGTAATCGGAGGCTGGCCCAATAACTTGACTTTTGTATTAGTTTTTTGTTAGAAATAGCGCTAGGCAAGCGAAATTGTTGTTACTACGTAGATAGTTAAGCACTTCGAAGCAAAAGCCCTGTTTCGTTAATAAATTCCGCAAATATTTTAAATTCCCCATATTTAAGTGTTGATGTTTAGAGTTGCTAAATTTAAGTATATATAAATATAATGTATACAAAAAAGGTGCTTCGTTTGAGAAGAGTAAGGGAGATAATCGTAAATTTGATTTACATTAAGTTTAAGACATCATTTAATAGGTATAATTAAGTATAGTATATAATAAGAAAAAGGCAATTCAATTTGTTGCGATACTTTCATATTTGGTACGTTCGCCAACACTGTGAGAAGGACGCGCGCGCGCTTTTTCAGTGTTGACAAAGAAGTTGAAGAGACAGATCAAGTAGAATTAAGTTGGGGAGTTGAATGGGGAAGCTCAGAGTATATATTTGCCCTTGCCCCGATGCTCCGCTTGCCGCGTCGACGTTGTAGTGGCGCCACCAAGCAAGTAACTGGCGCTGGCGGCGCCGCTGCTGTTGCTGCTGTTGGTGCTGCCGTAGCTGCCATAATAGCCATCATAGCCATCGTAGCCATCATAGCTGCCATAGCCGCCGAGCGGCAGGGCGTTTAGCTAAATCATCAGTGCCGAGAACGGGTTGTAGCGCATAATCTTTGAGAGCAGTATCCACAGCACCGATGTTATTGCGCACAACACCACGCCGCCCCAGCCCAAATCCAGACTCCACGACGTGAGAAAGACTCGTGCGCCCAGCAGCGGCTTGGCCACAATGGCCACACCGCCCGGACGCGCCACAATGCCATCGACGGTGCCATCGTAGTCGCTGTCCAGCATCGGACGTCCCTGCTGTCGCTTAAAGTGGATTATCATCAGCGTGAACAGCGCAAACAATGCTGCAAATAAGTCGGAGAACAAGTGATTATCATCAGTTGAATGTGGTTGGTTTTGTGGATTATTTGGGTTTGGTTGTTCCGCTCACCTGCCAGCAGATACATGACGCCCGTAATGAGTATGGCACTTATTTGGCGCTGGCAGACGCCAAAGGCGCCAACCAGAGCGGCACTGCCCAATATGATGAGGCAGACCAGTGAGCAGGATATCGATAGGTTTTGCATTCCTAGCAAAGGAGATTTTTTCAATTAGTTGCAGTCCATATTTAATATCGTAATAATACACAAAAACAAACATAAAATGCAATTAGGGAGCATCATTTACAAAGGCAAAGGATTCAGAAATGGTTCAGGTTGTTCTGCAGAGCAAAGCTTTAAGCAACTATTTAATTATTTATTTACAAAAATAAATTAAATTATATTAAAAATATAATTTTATATTGAAATTTCAATTACAAAACAAAAAAAGATTAAAGTTTAAGGTGAACATACATAAATACATATGTACACATATAGTTGGAGCAAGTAAATATGTGTATTTACATAACATATATACATTATATAATGTGTATTTTTATATAACAAGTGTAAATGGCTCAGATGTTGATGATCCCTAGTCCCCACAAGAATTTCGAACTTTCTATAAGAAATGTTCAAGCCCTCGTAATATAAATTATACCTAATATATTATATATAATATACGTAGTACAACATATATATAATATATTATATATAATATACGTAGTACAACATATATAATATATTATAAACTTAACCCTCTAGTGCCCAAGATCGCATTTAGAAGGCCAAAGTTTATTTTCGTACATATTCGCTTTTTAGTAAGACCTACAAAAAGGTCGGCAACACTTTTTTTTTGCCATCCAAAATTTGTTTTTACAATATTCATTTCCAACTGCAACAGTTTTTTTTTTTTAAATATTTTTTAAATTAACACTTTGCAAAATAATTATTTTGTTCAACTTTCACCAATTATCAGCTTCATATGAGACACAAAACGACAAAGAATACACTATTGGGGTTCCCCAAATAAAAATAAAAAATTTGGCGAAACGCCAATTTTTAAGTCATTTAGCGAAAAATAAACTCAAGTCGTCTAAATGGCGAACTTGGGCACCAGATAGTTAAAGTCAAATTTCTTGATCATTTAATGCTCTTTAATGCTTTAATACTTAAGGCATTTATCATAAGAATTCCTATGAATATTTCATTTAAAAATTTTATAGAATTCTTCAACATAAACGAGAAAAACTTTATTTCTCATCACAAATTGAATCATTATATTTAGGCAGAGTTTCAACTTATTCTCAGCTTAGCAACTTTGTTTTCGTTTTAATCTGTGAGTAGCACCAAAAATGCAGAAAGCATTATTTGCCATGTTGATTTTCCAATTTTGTCCATAAATGACTGGTTCATATACGTATATATAAAATAATTTTTTGCTTTCTGAAATGCTTTGGTTATCATAAAGATACATCTTAAGATTGAAATAGTTTAGATAGATAGAAGTGGAAAAGTTGAATTCGATTTAATTTGTATCTTCTGCTATTCTTTATTTTAACAATACTATTTCTCAATGTCGCTTTGCAGCCTTAGTTTGTCTACGTCTATTTTCCTGCAACTGGGACATAATACACTCAAACAAAAAACAGCAATAAAAAAGCATTTACCCCTTGTAGTTTTGCACTGAGTGTGCCAATTAAAGTCAGCGCCACCAAGCCAAAGTCGAGTATAAAACTAACTCACCAAAAACCAAAGTGGCAATTGCGATTTACAACTTTTGGGTGTGGGGCATAGGTGGCACATGCCCCAAATCACATCATGACCTAATTTTTTTTGCGCTCTCTGTTTGTGTTCTCTGGCACGATATGTCTCGCTTAAGGCTTAGGAGGGGTTATGGGGTTAGGGGTTAGGAGGAGGAGGGGGGATGGCCACGTGTGTGGTTCGATATCGACAATGGCTTGGCGTTGAACTCAGTTTGCAACTGTTGGTGCTATTAATTGTTGTATTGTCATTTGTTGTGTCCTATTTCTTTTTTTTTTTGCTTAATGTACTCCAAGGATTTGGGGAGAGAGTCTCGGTCCGGCAAACTTTCCATTGGGGATTAGTGTTAATGACTTGTGAAATGTGCGGGCAGAGCAAAGGCAGCGATTTAAGCCACAATGGATGAAGTGAATCGCTGAGCCAAGTGAAATGAATGAATGCTGTGACAGTTTTGGGCGTCAGGCTAAATGGCGTTATTAGATAGATTGAGTAAAGTGGTTTTCTTTTTACGATTGATATTTGCGTTTGCCGTTCTCTCTACATACATCTAAAGTGACGTCTAGGGCACAATCTCTACATACGTGGCTAGTGGTGGTGGTTGTGGTGTTGGCGGGAGGAGGAGGGTAATTATATATATGTGTGTGTGTGTGTGTGTGTGTGGATAAATAAAGATAAAATGCCAAACTGCCAAGTGTAACATTAAAACAAATCAATTGAAATCATAATGGATGTACAAAATAATGATAAATTTGTGTATTAATTGTGAAACTCATTAAACTTAATTAGACTTTTCCAATTCCCATTTTAAAAGTGTCAACTGTTAAGGATAATTTAAGAAGCAAAGAAAACCATTGAAGAAATCATAATTTACTTTAAAAAAAGGACTGAATTTCCAATATAATTCAAGTCACTAAACTAAAAGAATTTTTAGCATATCCCATTCTACAAGTGTCAAGTATTTAGCTAAGTCTAGTTTAAAAATACAAACTAAAAAGACATGCTATAATTAATAATGAATATCATTTAATTGAAATCGGTATTTTTACAGTCAACTTTCACAAGCAACGCTGAAATGTCTGCCGAAGCTGAAGCAATTGTCACAACGGCTGCTGCCGATGCAACACCAGAGAAGACAGTCGTCGAGCCCGTCGCCGCGGATACGACGCCGGACGAGGCGCCGTCGGAGCAAGGCGCAGCTGGCGGCAAGGCGGAGCAGGAGCGTGCCGAGAAGATACTCAAGGGCAAGGAGCTGTTCAGTTTGGGATCGCGTAACTTTCTGGTCAAGAGCTATGACGAGGCAGCCGATGAGCTGAGTCAAGTGTGCCAGCTATACGAGGAGGTTTACGGCGAACTGGCCGATGAACTGGGACAGCCACTGCTGCTGTGAGTAATGACGATGCCACAAGATTATATCTGGGCAGATAATATAATAATTTTATATGTTTCTTGTAGGTATGCCAAGTCTTTGATTGCCATGGCGCTGGATGAGAACAAAGTGATTGATGTGCCCGATGAGGCGGCCGATGATGATGACGAGGATGTGGATGATGATGAGGACGACGAGGATGAGAAGGGCGACGCAAATGGAGAGAAACCAGCGTTGGCAAAGGCGGCCAACGGTGCCACAAATGGCAAAAAGCTCGATACCATTAAAGAAGGTGTTGCCGATGAGGCAGATTCCACAGGCGATGCTGGGCAGTCCAAGGATGATGAGGCCACCGGCAGCTCGAAGCCACCGACAGGCGTGGATGAGGTGAGCAGCAGCAATGGAAATGCAACTGCCACAACTAGCAACGATGATGAACGTCCCAGCACCTCCAATGGCGAGGTGACAGCCAGCACCAGCAACGGGGCGGCAGCAGCTAGCATGGATGTGGATCAGGCCGAGGAAGATACCGAGGAGGGCGAGGGTGTCGCCGGCAGCCTTCAGTTGGCCTGGGAGATACTCGAAGCGGCGGCCAAGATCTTCTCGCGCCAAGGTCTCAGCGGTCTGACCTACCTGGCCGATGTGCAAACGGAGCTGGCCAACATTGAATTCGAAAATGGTATTCTGGATGCGGCACGCGAGGACTATGGTTAGAGTTCACAGCATTTTTGGGTCGTTCTTTACCATTAAGTTTTTTGTTTTATGTTTTGTGCAGAGAAAGCGCTGAAGATTCACGCGGAGCTGCCCAGCCAGAATCGTCGTGCGCTCGCCGAGCTGCACTACAAGATCGGTCTCACCTATCTGATGCAGCAGCTGAATAAGGAGGGTGCCGCAGCTCTGCGCAACTCGAGCGTGCTCATCGAGGAAGAAATTGCCGAGATCAAGAATAAGGAGAATCCCAGCGAGCGCGAGAAGAACAACATGCTCGACTTGGAGGAGACCAAACAAGAGATTCTCGTCAAGATACAAGAGATCGAGGACACCCAGGCGCAGGTGAGTTCCAGTTGAACATAAATCGATAAGTGATGCTCACTTATCCAATTTCAATTGCAGACTATAGCCGAGGTGCGTGCCGCTTTGGACAGCTACATCAAACCCATGGGCAGCAGCAGCAGCAAGAGTGTTGGAGATGCTGCTGCCTCCTCTTCGACAGCAGCTGCTACCGCTGCCAATGGTGCTGCATCAAGTTCATCATCGTCCACGGCATCATCGGCGGCGGCGGCATCCTCGTCAGCCATCAGCAGCAGTTCGGCCAAGCCCACGGATATCACGCATCTGATCAAGCGCAAGAAGCCCGAGGAGCCCAGCTCGGAGGCTGAAGCTCTCTGCTCGCCAGCCAAGCGTGCTGCGGTTTAGATATCTTTCCCAACTGCACATTCCAGTTAAACACACACACACACACACACACACCAACACACACACCCATAAACACATCAGTTATTTTAACTCACACACATGTTTTTTCCCCGTATCCTATTTAAGTTTATATGCTTAATGTTTTTTCCTGTCTTACACCAATCATTTTCTATAAGTCTGTGTAACATTACAATCACAATTAGTGCTAAGTGCATAAGTACATAAAATAATGTTTTTATACTATTAAAAAGAAAGAAAACAAGAAACTAAAGGTTGCTTTCAAAAAAGAACGTGTTGTGTGTGACAAGGATTGGATTTAGATTTGGCTTGGTTGGGGCAGGATTGCGGCCCCAATACGTACTCAGATGCGGCTGCAGTGTGATGGCCTGGGACTCACTGTGCTGCCAGTCGTTGCGCTGCTCCTCGCCCCGCGCATTCTCCATGGACCCGGCAAGGTAGTTGACACACGGCGGTGCACCGCGCGGAAACTTTGGATTGCGGCGCAGCTCCTGCAACTGCTGTATCGGCAAATCGATGCACAGTGTCCAGATGCCGCCGTGCATCGGCACCAAAAATACTGAATCGCGTCGAAAGCGATGATCGGCTTAGGAATATACATACGGAAATATATATAGAATTCACATATTAACATTAGCAAGTCAATCACATGGAATTGGAGTGTATTAATTTTGATCATGAGTTTCCTTATAAGGAGGAAAAGTCCAACGTGCTCATCGAGGAAGCAATGACCGAGCTCAAGAATAATTAGAATACTTATTTATATCAGTGTCAAAATGTTCTTTTTTTCTCCACATCCATAAAAAGTTACTTAATTTTATTGACACAATTTTTAAACTGGATTTCTACTAGTCCAAGCTTCAAAGATCGTTTTAAAGTCATTTACAATCATTATACCCTTGTAAAGGATATTATAACATCGTCATGCATTTTTGTAACGCATTGAAGGAGACGTCTCCGATTCCATAAAGTATTTCTAGCCAAGTCCATCTGTCCGTATTTTTCTATACAAACTAGTCTTTCAGTTTTGAAGCTTTCTTGATGGAATTTGTATCGGAACCGGCCTGATCATCGTCGTCGACATTGAACTATTCATTTATATAGCTCGCATAGAAACAATCGCTTGAAAGATTAGTTCTTGTTTGAAAAACTTTTTTTTACCAAGATATTCGAACCAAGGCTCTCACATTTGAGCGAAAAATTATAAAATTTTGGACTACTATTTCATAGAGCATATTTGCAATTTGGCTCTATTCTGTTAAGGTATTTTAATCTCCGGCGTGCGAAGATAACCGTTATTTGCTCTTTTCATTCACAATGACTTTAAATTCGTTTTTTAAAGCTTTGGGTATAACACAGTCGGTTGCATCGCTTGAATAATTTATTAATTTATTGTTGCATTAAATCTGACTCAAAAGTAGCATTTATATACACATAATATATATTCAAAGTGTCGGAGATGTTGTGCCTGAAAAACTGGCTGCTGTAGAATTTGTCTTTGTTAGGAGACAGTTTGCGAGCAGTAAGCGATTGATTTTTGGTTGTAAACCTACCTCTTTTGTCCGGCTTGAGCATGGCCACCTGCTCATCGAGGAGCCACTCCAGATGCAGACCGGATCGATTCGAATAGCGATCCAGACTGTTGCGATCCCACGTCACGTGCTCCCAGTGGTCAGTCATGATGGCGGCACACAACATGGCCGTCGCACTGGTGGTCATCAGCAGTGTGACAAAGAGGAATAAAACCGGAGGTGGTCCCATGCAGCAACTTGTGCAACAGGCGCTGGCGCCCGTACCACTGCCCATGCCTAATCCGTCCATGTGTGAGCTGAGCGATGTGGATGTGTCCAAGGCGGCGCCGCCACCAGCCGCACTGCCACTCCCCCGCCGCTGTATGACCTTGGCGCAGCTGTTTTGCCTGAGTAGGATGCTGTTGCTCCGCCTCAGACTCTCGACGGCGGCGGCAGCTGCCGCTGTTGTTGCTGCGTTGCCGGCGGCGTCAAACTGCAAGGAACCCCCAACGACGGAAGAGGGATGCTCATAAATGCTATTGTGTCGACTTGGTGCAAAATAGTAGCAAGTGGTTTGTCGTGGCGCCAACTCCGTTAGCTCTGGGCCACCAGGTAGCTCCTCATTGCTGCTGGAGTAGACAATCGATTGCTTGAACTGATTCGAATAGCAGTTCTGCTTGAAGGATTGCGACGATTGTTGCTGTTGCTGTTGCACGTAGAGTGCCTCGTAGTCACAGTGTTGGGGATTGCGATAGATGACGGGCCAGGAACGTGTCGTCTTTGAGTTGTGGCTATAGCGATTGGTTGTCGTTGGATTCGCTGTGATTGTGGCAGCGGCACTGCAATGCTCCTCCACCAGCGGCGTCAGCTCATTGGGCACCTCACCAATATCGCCAATGGACTGTTGCTGCTGCTGTTGCTGTTGCTGGTCCAGTTCCTCCTGCTGCTTCTCCTCTAGTTGTGTGGTTGTCGCCAGTTGGCGTTGCAACACATTCTTGCCGCTGCCACTCAGCACTGGCAGCTCTGCCGTCAACAATGTGAAATCCTCCTCCTCGACCAGAGTGGCGCTGCCAACGGCTAAGCCTAAGCCTGGCGAGAAAATGCTGTTAGACGTGGGCTGTGATCGACTGCGCAGCAGCGTTATGTGTTTATTCGGTGCATCATGTTGTTGTTGTTGTTGTTGATGATGTTGATTTTGTTGTTGCTGTTGTTGTTGTTGTTGTTGCTGCTGTTGGTGGAGGCTGGTGGGCGATGTGATGCTCACCTCGGGCACACATCGAGCCGTCACCTTGTACCGGCTGCCGCTGCCAACGCTGACGCCGACGCCGACACCGACGCCGACACCGACGGCACTGCCAGCGTTGGCGCCCTTGGGCCGCACCAGTCATAAGTCTGAGCTGTCCCTTTTTTTGATCTTGTTCAGGCTCATGTGGTTCGTGGCGGTGGTTGTGGTATTTGGTTGTGGTTTTTGTATTGGGTTTTGTTGTAGCTGTGCCTGTGGTGGTTGCTTGGATGTACTGATAGATGGCGCTGAAGGTGTTCTTTTGTTTTGTTTGGCTTTTTTGTTGCGTTTACTAAATTTTTGTGCGGCGCCTAAGAGTCTACTATGCAAAATGTAATCTTTGCTTTGTGCCACAAAAGAAAACTACTAGCGGCGTTTGTTGTTGTTTTAGTTGTTGTTTTAGTTGTTGGTTGTTGTTGCTGTTCTTGCTACTTGTTGTTTCGGCAACAGTTTCAATTTGCTGTTGTTGCCTTTGCTTAACGTTAGTAGTAAGTTGTTGTATGTACCAATTTACAGTTATGTTTGTTTTTGACTTTGTTGTTGTTGTTGTTGTTTTCTTGTTCTTGTGTTATTTTTGATGATTTCTCGTTTTTGATTTTGTTTTATTTATTTTTACTACGTTTTGCAAATTTTTGTCTTAGTTTGAAGCTATAAAAAGAAAAGGAAAAGAGAAAACAAATGTACAACATGAGTTTTGAAAAGTTGATAGACAGAGAGAGAGAGAGAGAGACAGAGAGAAAGAGTCGAAAGTTGTTCTTGATACAAATATATGGATAAAGCAGCAAAATACTGGTAGATATTCAAAGGTAATGCTAAATTGGATGCTACAAATTTTCAAATCTAAGTTTTAAGCAAAGCATTTCAATTAAGTGTGTGTGCGACTGAGACAGCGACAGTGAGCATGCCAAGCAACATTTATTTAAATTGGTATGGAAAGCAAATGTATCGCATTCAGTTTATAAATTTATAAATATTAAGTAATAATAAAATATCAAAAAAATTTTATTCGCATAAATATATCAATATAACAATTATTAGAAATAAAAAGTTAAAGTTTTGTTGTGTTACTATTGTTATTTTTTAAAACCTAAATAAGATGAAACAACCTCTTATAAGATAAGCAAGAAACCCCGAAATAAACCTTGACTGCTTTGGAGTGGTTTTGAGGACTAGATGATTATTAAAAACATTAAAGAACATTTAACTTTGAAACGTTAAAGACTTTATACAGCTACTTGTTGGAGTTCAACTGGTTATAGTTTGATTTATTTGTTTTTAAAGCTGATATGATATAGTAGTCGCGTGTCAATTGTTAAAATTGTACAAAGCACAGCAGGTTTTGAAAAGAATTACATTTTCGTGAGTATCTTATTAACGATATCAATATATATATATATATATATATATATATTTTTTTTTATTCCACAATTGTTGTTGTGGGTTTCTGTCAAAAGCAAATAATAATACCCCTTGTCAATATTTGACAAGAAAAAAGCCGGAAAAGCCCCCAATCATATGTCCTTATTTTACTCATTTAACGATGCTCTAGTGTCATCTGGGTTTAATGTAGGGTTATATATATACACATACATGTATTACAACATATACCCATGCCTGAGAGCTGTTTGTATTATGAAAAAATGTACCTGTTAATGCATTTGAGGTGTATGCATTTAAATGACAGCTTATAACAGATTTTTCGCATTATAATTAAAAGCGGCTTAAGAAAGTGAAATGTGTTGTGAACTGTTTAAATTCACAATGCACAATGCTCACAATGCAATGATTTATGTAGATATTGTAAGCCTTGCAGTAAAATCGGAAAATTATATCGATTTGGTTGTTTTCCGGTGTAAAACCGGTTCAAGTAAACCAATAACATACCCAAAAGCAACAAATTTACAACACTTTTAGTTGGACTAACTTTGATTGTTAACATCGACGAAGTTATGAATAAATCTCAACTAGGTGACATAAATTATAAGCATAATGGGATTTGTCGTTGGTTATGATTTGCTGTAGATGCGCGTTGAATAATAAGCAGCTTAATTGCATTTGCAATTCCAAGCACAATGACCCGAAACTAATTCAATTTGATGGTGCCAGAAATTCATTTCATTCGCGAAACTTGCGAAATTTAGAAATTCAATTGTGCCATTCCGCCAGGTAGAGCTGAAATCGCCTATCGTCCTTTTCGCCGTACTCTGCGTCCCTGTGCTGCCCTGACCCGAATCCAGAGAATGTGTCCTGCATTTTGCATGAGGAGGAGCCCACAAACTCAACGCTCAGCGGAAATCCGCTGGTATGTGCGACTTTCTCCTCTATTCCCTTCCGATTGCCTACCTTCATGCTTGAAATTTCAATTTATGCCAGATTTTAAGGGCCAGAGTAATTTTCGTTGGCTACTCAGTCCCATACACATTATATGTATGTGTGTATGTATGTTTGACAGGTCTGTGTACACCATGTTAGACCCCAACTATTTATCATAGTTACACATTTATATATGCGGGCAGTCTGTGCTGCTCTGCTTTCCTTGTGGTCAACAGCTTGAGTTGCAAGTGCAACTGGAAAACCGCATTTGCGGTTTGATTTTCCCTCTTTTCGAAATTAAGTTAAATAATTGACACAGCTTTAATAAAAACATTAGGTTTTGGTCTCCATTTAGTCTGATTTTACTTATCTTCTTTTAATAGCAGTGATGCAATTATATAAATACAGGAAATTGCAAGCGTGTTCATAGATGGCACCTGACTCGTCTACATCTAAACGCAAATTGGTTTAGATTAAATTTTATAAAAAAAAAAAAATACAGGAAATTAGCTAAATTTAGCATTTAAATCCATTTAAATCGCACCAAGAAACCACAAGGAAGAACGTCGAGAGAACTCGACTAGGAGATATCTTGAGCTCAAGTCTTTACCTATCAAGAGTCGTAAACGTCTTAAATATTGAGACCATCTCTCATTGTATGTATCTATGTGTGTTTGAATTTATATGTCTATGTATAAAGATAGCACATTGTACAGAAAATGCTTGTGCTTGCTGCTGCGTAATTTGGTAAATATGAATATACGATTTTCCCGGTGCTTCTTGTCGGATGATGAAATTATTAAAGAACAAAATGAAAATGTATGTAATATGCATGGTGCTCAGTAGATGACAGCAAGATGATAAATTTTAATGGCCAACATGTAACATTATTATTAATGTTAAAAATGTGTAGTAAAATGTAATTACGAACAACTTTATATATTTAATGTTCATTTACTTTTCTTTCGTTTCTTTTCTACAAATTTAGGGATTGACAATTCATTTGAAACACATAATAATTTCTTTTATACTCTTTACTAAATACATATATAAATATAACTTTATTTTGTTTTATACACAATTAGTATTACAATTAATTGTATAAGTAAGAGCACTGTTGACTAAACCTTCAGCTCTGCTAATAATAATATTTGTATAAGTGTTCTAGTAAATTACAGCTTTAGATTAAGTTACTATAATTGAAATAAATAATCTTCATAAATAATTATTTCTTCTTGCATGTGTATTATATTGGATATTCAAAAGGATATCTGTAATTGTGTATTTGAAATATTGAATATATAGCTTCAATGACGATATACAAATTTAGGATAAGAAATAAAATCTTTTCGTATTTTGTATTTTTAATAAGCTACCCTAAAAGTATGTGAAGTTAATTAGAAGTGAAATCCGTTTTCCTATGATAGTACATTATCTGTCAATCGACAATAGTATCAATCAATAGCGATTTAAAAATTCGAGCTTTTCATATGCAGAAAATTTGTTATTTGAATGATAAGCCAATTTATCATGCTTGTTCGTATTTCATAGTAACAATGATTAGATTCTTTTTACTAATATTTCTTAACAGCTAAAATACTAAAAGTAAACTCTGTAAACTTAAAGTTTTCTCATGCAGTTCCTGCAAACATGTCAGTCTTCAAGTTAGTTAAGGTGGTGTGATTCTGACTGCTTCTTTTAGCAGCTGCGTACGTGACGTGCTCTGGGTAGATGTGAAAGTGCCACACTTTCTTCTTTTGGGAACCCATTTGTTCGCTCGTATAGTTTGCTCAATATTTAATGCAAACGAAATAAAGTGGCAGGCAAATCTGTTGCATATTTGCATAATTGACGAGCTGCTGATCGCCTGTGTGTGTGTGCCTTTGGTCGGTTGCAGGTAAATCCACCTTTGTACAGATGGAGTCTTCCCTCAAATTAATAAGCACGTTCAAAATTGCTTGAGGTTTGCCACTGCAACTGAATTGATTGCTTTGTGTTTCAGTTCCAACTGTTGGCATGAAAATAACTCAATTAACTCGTCATTCGCATTTGTCGTCGTTGTTTCTGTCACCTGGCACCTGACCCATCTATGCTAGTAGCTCCACAGCTCAATGCCACAGACTCATGCATTGCAATTGCACACAAACACCACAGACACACACACACACACACACACAGCTGCATTGCTGTGTGTACGTGAGTGAGTTGCAAAAGTTTGCAATTGTCTGCATACTTAAAATGGGGCAGGGAGTACAGAACTTTGTCCTGTTCTTTCTCGGGCCTTAGTGGTCGAGAGCAGTTTCCAATGTTTACGCTTCTAATGGGAAAAAGGGGAAACAAAAGTTTTGACATTAATGAAGCTACAAATACTCTTAGTTTAAGCCTTTTATGGTCGAACCATGACTAACGATTAAATATTGCATTCCTCTGAATCGTCAAAAATTGTATTTCCTTAATTTTAAATAAAATTACGGATCTAAAATTTGTGGCTACTTGTTAAAAATTGGGGAAAAATTTACAATGAAGTTGTACAAAGAAAAATGCAGAGAGTAGGCTGTCGGAGCCTATATAGTATATATATTCTTGATCAGCATCAACCAACGAGACAATTTGTCAGCTCGAATAAAAAGGCTGATCTCAGAGATCTATGAAAGCTAGGAATATAAATTTGGAATATAAGTTCTCGTATAAAATACGCAGATCAAATTTGTTTCATTCAATCGATAACTACCTCTGTTCGCGAATACCGATATAAATCGAGTTCCGATAGCAAAAAGAGGCGCAATTGTAAAGATTTGGCCCACCAATTGATTTGTATTGTATATCGGATATATATTAATATCGGATAAGAAGAGAAAATTTTGCCAAACAAAATGTTTCTTCACATTGAACCTACTTCAACACCTCTAACTCTAAATATTACACTTGGTATTTACCAGTGATGCTCTCTCGCATAGAGCATTCAAAATGATTCCGTACGAATTTTATAAAAACTTTTTTAATTAAAAGTGCGATGGTCAATAAAATGAATTAAATTGTTAATGCTTAATTTATTGCCCTCGTTATTTTGACATATTTGGGATGGATTTTTATGTCCCTGCCGTGGGCAGTATAATTTTGTCGTTAGCTGGTTTATGCAGTAAGCATCGATCCTCCTATAGGATAAATTGCATTTACAATTTGCAGCATTCATTGAATGGATTCTCATTTCCCATGGAGAATAGCGACTAAAGTAATTTCACGTGCAACATGTGCAACAATTGCCGGCAGTCTTGTGGAACAGTAATTTTTCCAGTAGTGCGGCATTTTTTATGCATGTAATTAAAATGACACTTTATTACACTCACACACTTGTACACACACAAACACACACACACACACATACAAAAACAGATACACACTTGTGCAAGTGACTGGCAAGCTGATTGCGCATTTTGCTGGTATTTCCGTTGTTGTTGTTGCCTTGGAAACGCTGTTGCCTTGACAATTAACGGCGGGCCCAACAACTATTTTTGTTTTTAGCTCGCTCCCCCCTCGAAAGGGGTCACCATGAATTAGCCAAGGCAGACAAAGTCACGCCCCTATCCCTGCCCCTGCCCCTGGCCCCCCACCACGTACTGCAAATGACGCAATGCAAATGGGCAATATTCAGCGCACATTTTCCAAGAGAAAATGCTCGTTGCGTCGTCGAGAAAAGTTGCTGCTAAAGTTTTGTTTATGTGCCACGCTGGCTTTTTGCACATCCAATTTAGCGCCTTTCGCTTTTCTGAATATCATTTCGTCTGTCGACTTTTAGCAGTTAAATTTCTATGCATTTCTGAATTGCAGCCGACTTATGTGCTCAGTATTTTCACGCTAATTAAAAATTATTTCGTGGAATTCCAATTAAGTTATGTGCATAAGTCAGGCTGAAGGCGTGAAAGTATTGGAAAGTATAACGGATTGTTATGGAAAATTTATTATAATCTGAATTCTGGTGTATTTTCATGTAAAAACAAATCAAATATGGTAGCATGTCAAGTTAATGAAGGCAGCATTGATGGTGTTAAATATTCAAAATCCATTTATATATACAATTCGCGCTACTTGAATAGGAAATCCCTTAAATCTGTTTTTGATCATCTACTGCTCCAAAACCAATTATTACCAGATACCTAATTTTATTCATATTGAAGTATATTTAATTTTTTTAATTTGAACGTTAGAAAGATTTAATTTTGGGCTTTGATTAACCAAAATGAAAAAAAAAAAAGTGGGGCCTTAATTTTGAATAGCACTTTTTTTAAGACAAATATTATATGCATGGCCAACAACCATCTACCAAATTTGGTGAATGTAGCACTCCAATTTTTACACTTGTCTGAGCCGGGCACAGACTAGTCTATGTTCCAGGTTTCAAGTCTTTATTTCCAAGGATATCGAAAATAGTTGCGCTCATACAGACGGAGAAACTGTTCAAGACTTTAAGTATTCGGTTTGAATTGGAAGCTAACAAGTTTTTCAAATAGTAATTTAGTAATTTAATTGAGGTCCCAGTTGTACAATTACATACGATAAGGTTTGTTAAAATATTCTGTTTCTAGACAACAATTCTTTGAAATTCAATGTTGAACAATTATTGCAAATTTCATTAAATCTCAATTTGCAATTGCTAAGATTATTTTAAATTTATTTACCAAAAGTTAAGAACTTCTCTAACTCAATTTCCAGCTTGTCACGTAAGCCAGTCGATTTAAATATGAGGAAATAAACCACAAAATGTAAACAAATTGATATGTCAAGTTGACTGATAATAAATATTTGTAATTTATGTGATATTAAATCACCCTTTCTTTTAAGGATTTTTTTTAATTGGCTTAGTTACTGAGTTTTTTCAATTTTCGAGACGTTAACCTTCTATTAAGTTTATTATTATCAGGGAATCTTCTATCCAGGCATGCCGACTTAATAAGTACATTATCAAATATGCTTCGTAATGTAGGAACGGATATTATAATTAAATGTATGGGGCATATGGCGAAATTGCTCTAGACACACACTACACATAATACATTTGGCCTAAATAAATAGTTTGTCTGTTGACTGCACGAACAGTCACACACACACACACACAGACACACACACACAGCGAGAGGAAGTCGCATTTCTACGAACATATTCATATGTGGCAAGTGTTTTTTTAGCAATAGGAAAAGTAAACAACAACAATAACCAGATAAAAGCAGTTAATTTTATGTACACACGCACACCCGCACCCACACACAAACACACACACACACACACATAGAAACACATACAAAAACAGGCACGCTCAAATCCTTGTAGGCATTAAGCTGGAACTATGTCAGAGCACTTCGAATGGTCCAAAAGGTTGCCATTAAATTTAAGTGGCCAGTGGGTGCAGTGGGAATGGGGGTTGGGTATGAAATGAAATGTGACAACGAAAATAGCGAACTAATTGCCGGCTTAGGGAGATCAACGGGATCCCGCCATGTCCGGTTGCAGCAATTACCGATTTGTTGCAGCAACCTTCGCTAACATTGTCCCACATTGGGTTGGCCGCCTGCCCAGCGAAAATGAACTACACTTTTTTTTGCTGTTGCAAATGTCAGACCAGCTTCCGCCGTATGGGCTGTGAGACAGAAAATGATATGAAATTTGCCAGCAGCGCCAAATACAAAACGCATTCAAGGCCGACATTTATGCACTTCTTTTGCCAGTTATTTATAACTTTTGGGCGCCCCACATAGGAATTGATGTGATTTTTAACTATGGGCGCCTAGTTTTCATCTGTTTCCGTTTTCGTAGCAGTGACTCAAGGCCAAAGCCAAAGCCAAAGCCGAAACCGGAGCCAAACTCGTAAAGTTTGGCAGAGTTTTGCTTAATGCGCAGGCAGCATGAAAAATGTTACGACTCAAAGTGCTCCAAACTGAAATATCCTGATAAACTTTGACTTCTCCTTGAAGCATTTTAGTAGTGGCAGCGGCGTTAAGAATTTTATGATGACACATCGGGCAAACGAAAGGAGCCGGAGGCTACAAAAATGAATAACCATACTGAATATCTTTTGTGAAATAGCCTTTTAAGTGATTTTGGGAAAGACGCCTCCAGCTAAAGGATACTCTCCTGATAAGCATGCGAAATGAGCGATTTTTTCTTATCAATTTCAATCAGAAAAAGAAACGCCTTGAAATTTAAAAACTTTTCTTTTCTCTTTTTTTTTCTCTTTAAAAATTCACATCTTTAAAAAATATATTTTCTGTCCAGTCACCTGTGGAATTTGAAAGCTGTACGAATGCCGTGAATCTTTCCTTGAACACGATGCCCGATGGTACTTGAAATATGACGTAGTAGGAAAAAAACACATGACCTGGAGTATAAAAACAAACATATAAAAAGTCTTGAACTGGAGCCAGCATATACATAAAAAAAGAGATCACCAAACAATAAACATAAATTTATTTATGTTTAAAAGAAAAAGAAATGTATATATACCTTAAGAAAGAAAACAATTTCTTAAAATCTTAGTCAAGTCGTAAGATTTTCCAATTCTTCAATTAAAAAAATATTTCTGCTTATTAACTTTAAGAGCAGAGCAATGCTAAATTTTAAAATACTGTACAGAAATAATAGAAATTTATAATTTTTTTCTTCATCTTATAGAAAAATTTACGTTTGAAATCTGAAATCCACGATTTTTAGATTGATTGATTTTCTTAAAAATAAATTACGCTGAAACTGTAGCAAAAATCATTGAAATTTTCTAAATTTTGGATATCATTTTATCAGGCATAATCAAGGCTGCCAAATGAAAATGCAACTGCTGTTGACTCTGCTGAGTTTGGGAAAAAACACACACACCACTATCGTTATATTTGAACAGATGTGTGTGTGTGTGTGTGTATGTGTGTGAATGTGTGGGTGACTAGCGATGATGTCACACTGTCTGCTATGCGGGTCAATTTCAAAGAATGTATGTGACTATCGTCAAGACATGCTGAGGCTGCCGCAATTTTCCTCTTGTGCCGTTACAGAGAGCATTGTCAGCAATGCCCCGAAGCAGTGCTTGCCACCCCACCCCATCTCTCATTACTCCTTACTTTCCCATGCCACCCACCCCTTTGTCTTGCTTGGCAACACGATTCTTCACTCTGTGAGGGATTAGGTGCTGGCATCCTGCTGCTGCTGCTACTGCTGCTGTTTGGCTGGCAGCTGCTTTGCGTGCAGCTAGAATTTAAGAGTCCAAGGCCACTAAATGTCAAATTGAATACATATAAATATTTAAGTTCGCTTGGCAAATGATGCAGCAATATTGTTGACCTTCGTTTGGAGTTTGTTGTTGATACTTTTGTTTTTGTTTTTGTTTTTGGGGTTATTTTATCGACCAATCGACGGCAAAGGCAATTTCGCAGTTGACTTAGGACCTAATACTAAGTATAAAATATGAATCATATACACACACACGCACACCCTCTCCCGCACAGCAGCACTCCGCTTTCAGCATGCAGTCGCCGGCGAGTATGCAACAATTTCTAGCTGCACAAATTGCGCATACGACACGTTGGCGTTACTATGTTATTTTTTGTTGTTCGAAGCGACACTTTTCTCATATGCAAATCGAATTATCTACGCGTGTGTGTGTTAGACAGAGAAAGGCAGGGAGAAAGTCGAATCACCACTTTATTGAACGAGCAACACGATAATATTTATATTTATATTTATATTTATGCGTATGCGTCTCATAATCTCGTTGGAGGGTTTTTTGCTGCTTTTATGTTTGTTGACGGCAAATGCAAAATTTGTAAGCTCATTTGTTTTCGGTTTTATCTTTCGCAGCTATTTGCAATGATTTTTATGTGTCTTTGTGCTGAATATATTTGGATATGGATTATTATTAATGGGATTAAATCTAATAAATATACATTTGGTTATCATTGATTCCTTCAATTAAACAATGATTTAATTGAATAAGCCAACATTTGTGCGTTTCAATTTGTTAATGGCATATTATCTAGGGACTCAGACTCTTCAATGACTGAATGATTGATCACTGCTTGGTGACTTAATGTTACATTTTCTTAGAAGCTAACATTCTTACATACGCTTAAATTTAAGTTGAAAATGAGAACTTGGCTTTTTATTTATCTATTTATTATATATGGAATAAAAGAGGCTAACATTTTAAAACTTAAGTTACCAACATATATAATATTAAAAGGACAGTAGAAATATTAAATTTAATATAAAGGAATCAATAAACCTAGGGGTATTCAAATATAAAATTGTATACGTCTATGGGAGAAGTCAAATCAGAAAATCGAACTGTTACAAATAATTAGCTTGCATAGCTTAGTTTAAGATCGATTAGCTTTACAGCTAATTTCAAAGATATATTAGAAGAATACATACATGGCCCAAAGATGTACATCCAAAGATTGAGTAAGAATTTTTTAAATAAATTAAATTGAATGTAAATCTAGAAAGCACTAAACAAAATAAGATAATCAAAATAATGTAAGTAATAATAAAAACAATAATAATATAAAACTATACAGACTTATCTGTATGGAATCTGATACTGACTAGAGCAATAACATCAATATTTCATTACTTTTTAGCACCAGGCTGTAAGCTCAAAATTATAATTTTAAATTACTATTTTAGTAAAATATAAGATGCTTAAATGTGGCCCGATTGGCTGATTTACACTGCATCAAAAAAATGACCCCAAGGAAAAACCTTATAGTTCATAGACCCTGAACTGAAACATGATTTGCTAGCTCAGTGAGCACTTTAAATAGTTTTTCCAATTTTAAATCCCATAGGGCCACATGCACAAATGGCACAAACAAGCTGAGTAGGCAAACAAGTAAAAACTCAATAACTTTGCCCAACAGCTTGCATGGACAACGTATTTTGTGGCAGAAGTTCGACTATTTCCATAGATTATGTAGAATTGCGATAAACGGCCACAGGAATTGGCTTTTGGCCCTATTGGGCCACCTCTCGAAGCCCTTTGGCGGCCTTTGCGTGCCCCCCATCCATAAGCCAAATCCAACTTGCAATTGAAAGTTGCGAGCCTGGCACCGACTTCGACGAGTGGCAGACAACAACAATTAGAAGGCCTGGCTGCATAACTTTACATAATTTGCAACTTGTTGAGAGACAAGTCGAATTGCAGGTCAGGTCTAAAAGTGTGACGGTTAACCGAAATTTACGAGCACTTGAATTAATTTGAAAATTGCAAAATGCCCAACTCAGGAGCGCCGTTAAATGGTGTCAACTGCTGTCGGACATTCCTTGAGGCTTGTGTCATTTGCTATTCTCAGCGTTAGCTGAAAATCAAGTGAATATCTGGCAACAAACGGTTCATCTAATAAGTATGTGCATGCGACAATCTCGTTGCGTGTTAGTTGACTGCTGTTACGAGTTGGAATGACGTCAAACCTTAATTATTTACTTAACCAACATTTATATCTGCGTGTGTGTTTTTGTCAGCGCCCTTAACTCGAATATTAAATAAGTACTCGATGGAAAATGCGGCCGACTTTCTTGACATTACTTTTACATTGTCGGATATAATGAAATTTGAGATTATTTATTAATATAACTATTGAAATCAATAAACAGTGTATCAAAGATATTCAATCGAATTAATTACGTCGGTCTATATGTGAAGTTTAAATTATTTATGAGCCTTTGAGTATTGGTATTCACCAACATTAGATTACCAACATAAAAACCATATTCACAGATGGTTGTATTATAGAATTTCACATGAATTAATGGCCTATCCCAAAAGAGTGGTATTTCAATTATTTACGAGCACTTAAATATTAGTATTAAAAATAATTAAATGAAAATCCATAAACACAAGAGTAATAGAATTTCAAATAAATTAAATACCAACCCATAAAAGAGGCATTTAAATTATTTACGAGGATTTGAGTATTAGAATTTGTAATATTACTAATGAAAAACCATGAATGTAAGAGAATTTTAAATAAATTAATTGCCTGGCCCGAAAATGTACCTTTTAAGTTACTTGCGAGCAATTATGTATTAGCCAAAGGCCAACAGTAAACTTTTTCACAGCATTAATATTGCAGGGTTTGTAATAGATTATTTAAAGCACTTAGTTGGTCAATTGAAACAATTATTCTCACAACGGGTGGATGGAAATGGCGAATAAAATGGCAAATGCTCGTTTGTTTGGCTTGTGTCTGTTATTGTTTGTTAGCTTGCATAATTCAGTGCACTGAATGCCGACGCCAATGAATCCAATGGGGCGTTAAGAAAACAGGTAGCAAACCCAAAAGTCAATCAATTCGAGCCGAGCATAAAACAATCCCAATCAGCTGGCCAAGCACTTGTAGCACTTTAGATAACGATTCCGGCTTTGTCTGCGTTTTGTTTATCTTCAAGTCAAGAATAGTAAGTGTATGTGTATTTGTATTTGCTAGTGTATGTTTAGAGTCAAATATCGTCATTTATCAAGTCCTTGGGCTCGTCTTTTATTGCCACGCAGTGAGCAAATTGTTTGCGCTCATTTTTCAAGCAGATTTCACTATGTATATGTATGTATATGCTATGTAGGAGTATTGCTTGGAATGTGTTTTCCTTATATATGTTTGGTATATTGAATTTCAAGCACTTGTTTTGCCAATTTCCCAATGCGAATTTCAATTCCAAACCTTTGCGCAAAAGTTTTGCACCCAACAACTAAACCAAAAAAACCTTTACACAAAAGAAAAGTTGAACTTTGGCCAACAACTGAATGATGCCAGTTGTTAATGTTTTTGTTCGCTTTCTTTTTTCTTTTCCAACTAAAATCTGTGTGTGTTAGGCTGGGGGAGGGGGTGGGGGAGGTGTAAATGAAATGCTTACTAAAGCTGTTGTTAATGAGTCCCGGGTCAAGGAAAGTTCGCGGTAAAAAGTCTTTGCGTAACATCTGCGTAATTTACTCAAAGATGTTTAAGGTATTTAAACAGACCCCAATTAAAACATTAAATATTGGTTAGAAAAACTGCGCTTTAAGCGGGCGAAGAAAGAAGGTGAATCAATATTTCCGTAAGTAAACATATAACTTATTTATAAATAAGAAAATTATGATGAAAATTTAATTTAGGTGTGTCCGGCACACATAGATATAACAGGAAAAGAAGCAACCAAGAATGAAGGCTGGGAGGCTCCTTAAAGGACCACAACCGCATTGCGCTCGGAAAAAAAATTGTTTTGAATTTTAGAAAATCCCCAGTCTAAAACGGAATGTTGTCAATCACGAATATCCAGGGTTTTCCCTTTTATTTCCTACATCACTGGGTACATTTTCTAAACCTTACTAAAAAATATTTCTAATTTCCATTGTTCTTTTTCTATACACAGAACTTTGACATGAGCTTTCGTGTTGCTTATATTATTATTAAACGTTAGATAGTTTATAAAATTCTACGATTTTGCTGGAACTCAAACAGAAACCGAAAATGAGAGTTTACATTTCAAATTTTTTATAAATACTCTCTATTATTGAGAAATATATTTCTGAAAAATATATCTAATTTTAATTAAATTCAGCGAGATTTTTTTCAGAAACTGAGAAGCTAAGAAAACGAAATCTATTGTCTTAAAATAGGGCACTATGTATCTAATACTGCGAAGAATGAAGCATGAATAATAACAAGTCTACAGAAATAAATATATAATTGTCTGACCTAAGACTTTTGGATTTTTGTTAAGTACTTGGTCGTTTAATAAGCCTTACCAAAATATTTTGGGCACACTCGCAAACATGTTTCACATACATATGCATAATTATGTGCTTATATGTGTGCTTACAAGTTTGAATATTAAAAAAGTGATGTGTGAGTATTATGTTTTTCTCCCTCGTGCCAAATTATTAATGCCCAGCATGAAAAAAGAAAATCAACGAGAATAAGAAGCCGCGTTTGCTCACTTTGCATAATGAAAAGTTGCCAAAGTTCAAAATATCCTTGTTATTGTTGTTTTCAGTCTTGTTAATGTTTTGTTATTGTTGTTGCTCTGCTTTTTTTTTCTTGATATTACTGGCGAGTGCTTTTAAATTAAGCCACAAATGCCTCATGTTTTGGCAAAGAAATAAAAATACAAATACTTATCTACATTTCGCTTCATATACATATTTTTGTGTGTACACAGGAAATAGTTACATTTCTTGTAATATACATATATATATATATATATATATATATATATTTATGTGAATATTTCGCATATTGAGCTGGACATGGCCCCAAAGGACGCCTACACCTCTGCACAGCAATTACGGCCACGGTTTTTGGCTCTCTGCTGCCTTTTATTGTTGTCATGTCATGTGACAAGATTGCGCAATAAATCAAAACTGGACGACATGAAATTATGCCTGCAAACTGTCTATATAAATAATACATAATATAAAAACCATTGCTCGACTGTCACATAAAATTGTCCAATTTAATTTATATGCATCTTTTAATTATATTGCCAACTTTTCATCTCAAATCGTTAGCCCCCAAAATGCGTAAATGTCATATACTTCATATACAAAGCCGCATAAAACACAAATTTATGACTGACTGAGTAATGTATACAAAATACACACAAAAAAGACAAGTGACAGAAATATTGATTGGGAAAATATTACTCAAATTTATTTTTATTTATACACATGTGAACAAATAAATATGTTGACCAAGATAAAAAACACGCTTCAAGCTGTGTGGAAAACGTATCCAAATAACATCATTTTCATTCCAAATTTAGACAAAATCTTAATATTTCACATTTTTATATAAAATCAAATTGCGTTGTACTGTTTATTTTATCTTAAGCTTGTCCACAAGGCATTCATATACACAAAAAAAAAAAAAAAATTTGCCCGTACTTTTGACACCAAGGATAACTGACCTGATTATTCAGAATATATATTTCTAAAATAGAAGGTTATGTCTTTCTAAAAACCATAGTTTTTCTTTTCTAGATTCCAGGGCATAATAATATTTTCTATTATTAAGAAATATAATTAACATAATTATTTGTAGTATATTTATTTTTTCTGAGTGTAGGCAGAAGACAGAGAGGCAGGCAGACCAACAAGATTAGATCGACTTAGCTCATCATCCATGTAGCCAAAGGGGGTTGGAGATGGCGTTGCCTGCCTGTGACACACATTTTCATTTAGAAGGCGTCTACAGGGTATACAATGGAATTGTCAAGTGAACTGCAATGTTTGCTATAAATGTGTACATAGTGTAACCATATGTGTGTAAATCATTTCGAATGTGTGTGAGGCTATGAATAAGTGAAATGAAGCACAGGGTCAACAAGGCACAATGGGGCAACAATAATAAGCAGAAAACCGTAACCAATGACAACAATGTAATAATATGGTCTGGGGTCTCACATGCTCAACTACAAGCATATCCTATACACTTAGTAACCTCAGAATTTGTTTGCTCTATAAAGAAATGTAGGTGCGAATATCATAATATAATGAGTATATCAAAATGACATAAAACCCTCGACTCTACGCCAGAAATAAAAATGAGCACGGGAACAGAAACATCCGAGAGGCGATTGCATCATGAGACGGATGTATGGGTGAATGATTGAGTTGATGGCTGCCTCTGGTGGTTGCTCTCTTCTTAAATTCACACACACACATGCACCTACATACAGTATGTGTGTGTGGCCAACTCCCTAACATGCCTGCCACATGTCAAATAGTTCGATTTTCAATGGGGAAAAAACATCTGCAGCGCCATAGAAAAATATTTCGAATTGAGAAGAGATGGTCGGCGAGGGGAGAGGGACTCTGAAGCGGCGGCGTAAAGGTGGTGTTGGCATTTTGTAATGTTGGTGCAATGTCGCAGGCCAGATTGACACCCATGCACAATGTGCACACGTGTCCTGACAGCGTTGACATTGTCAGCCAGCCTTTGTTCGGGCGTAAATGGGTTTTAATGCAACGGTTACAAATCGTGAATGACACAAGCATTAAAAGTCAGAAAGAGAGCATCACCTGAATACCAAATTATTAGCACTGAATCACTATATATTCGGAAAGAAATACAAGTAAGATTATTGCTTGCTGAAGATACCTGACTAGGTAATACCCTGCCGATGGACAGTTTCGAAAGTAAACTAAAAACGGTTATAGGTTAACGTAATAAAAATCTAAATTTAAATGTAAAATTAAACTTAAAAAATAAATGAAATACATTTAAAAATAATAGAAATAAAATACACTCCCTCTACGAAATTTCGAATAGTTTAGTTTATTTATGTATTTAATGTAGCAGTCCACAAATATTAAAAAGTATTTAATAAATTGAAAATTAATTCAAAAATTAAAGTAACAAATTATATAAAATTAATTTTATAAAGAATAATGGAAAATTTGTTTGTAAATAGTTAAGAAGGAAGAGAAACTTGTTTAATTTCTCTCTCACACTTTTTCTTTCTTTTACTATTTTAGAGACTTTAATTTTGCTGAATAAAATAATTTTATTTTGTAAAAGGAATGATTAGATGCCTTAGGGTCGGAACTTTAAATAGGTATGAACCTTCACATTCTTTATATGAACCTTAAGGTTATGATATAATGTGTCAGTGAGCGATGTCTTGATACCGGCACAAAATAATATAACGTCTTAAAATAGTTTAAAATTTAGGTTTTCGGTTTCTAATTCCGATTGTGAATTTGAATGTGTAAAAGTGAGGGAATCCCATTCCGATTTAAGACCCTGATAGTCCTTTAATTTGTATGGCATTCATTAATAGTCAAAACAAAGAGAAGAGTAGTTAATTCTGAATTCGGATCAACTAAGTTTACTTGTTCTTGTCCAAAAAGGTGCCGTAAAATTATGCAATTAAAGTACTCGCGTAACTCGCATTGTGTGGACACAACGAACATTGCTTTGCTCCAAGAATTTCTGGCTTTCTGTATGTTCTGAAAATCCCCACCTGATGGTTGATTTGTCTTTGTACCTTACAATCTCTTTGTATTCTTACGTATTTGTTGCACTAATTTAATAGATTTCTGTTCTCATCTCGTTAGTAAAACATAACTCATGTTAAGCTCACAACGAATTAACACGTACGGTAAAAATAAACACGGCTTCTATAATCAGGCAGACGACGTGTCCACTTCCGACAACACCCACCACCCACCTTCGTTGAGCAGGCTGACGGTTGCACGCGTGAATGCATTTGATGCATCTGTTTAGCTGATTGCGGTCCTTGCGACTGATGTGCATCCAACTGTCAGAGAGTCGGCCAGACGCAGTCAGCAACACTCATTAAAACTCCCCATGGCGACCGAGGATGATTATGTTTTCACAGCACACGTGAAAGGAGTAATCCAGCACACACAAGCACAAACAAATATGAAAACATATTGCATAAGGGACATTCTAGGGCACATCCATAGAAATGTCAGCGTCTATCAAAATGTCAGATGGATTCAGCAAGGCACTCGTGCACATTTCCACACATTATTCATAGAGCTGACGAGAACAGTGAGCTAATGCCATTTGCATCCGACAATCTCAGAGGATTGCCGAGCCAATGCCAATTGATATGTGCAGCAGACAGGAAACGACAAATTTTGATCAAATGTGACTGCGTCACTGGGAGTCGAAAGGAATGCAAAATGTGAACTTCATATACCAGAAGTAGAGGCAGACACATATTAATTAGTAGCACTGCAAGTAAATTATAAATGTATCCCAAATGTTAAATGTTCTTGACTGCATTACGTATATAAGGTTTATATTGATTAGTATCAATAGTCCATCTGTTCGCCATATTGTCTGTTTCCAGTGCTAATAAATTAAACTTGGCTTACATCCATGTTTTGCATGCGGTGCTTATATCATGGATATTTTATACAAGCCATAGAAGCCATATCTTAAAAATCGAGTTCTCGTATGAAGCAATTTTTATTTTTAAGAATATAATTACACATTTCATAACTGTCATTAATTTCATACTTGCAAGAATTAAACTGCAGTGTCATGCATATCAGTTGCAAAACTCCTATGATTTAACTTTTTATGTAGTTTAAAAATAAATAAAAAGTATATCAAGTTTTAAGAAAATTAATCTTGACTTCAAATCGCAAATTGTTTTCCGAACAAAATCCGACGATATTATGACAATAAGTTTAAAGACAAAACTTTTCTAACACTCATCTCCTATTTGGGTGAAACTTGAAAAAACTCTTTCAAGTGCTCACTTGAAAAATGAACTACCAAAACTTCAGCTGTCTTTGAGCTTTGGCGTCTGTCATCAGCAACTGTCAGTCGGAACAAATTATTATATATAGAGAAGAAATTGATTGCTTCTTGGTAAGAAATTATTTTTTTTTAATTTAGTACATTTTTTACGATTAGGTCTGCGTTGTGTGTATTGCCTTCATTTATAATATTTAAACAAATAAATGTATTTTTAAATCGAACAAGCAAAATTAAACTAATAAAAATCTTTTACTATTTAAATGGGATCGTATCAAAAGAACACTTATATTTAAGTCAACATTTTACTACTGGTATTAAATATCAGTCAAAGTTATAACACAACGCACATAACAAAATAAAATTGTAGGTATAATTTTGTTAATAAGCAATTGTCAAAACTAAGCTAAATATGAATAGTAACGATTTTAAAAGCATACGTGTTGGGAGTGTTTCAGGCTGTATTTATCTTTTCAAATTGTTATGTAGTTAAGCATGAATATGAGGGATATTTATTGAAGACAAGACAAGCGTTCTCAAATCGGTAGATGTAGGTGTATAAAAATATATATATTTATATATAAATATATATATGCATTCACATATGTATGTAAGAAGTATATTGGGAACAAGTAGAGAGAAAAACTTACGTAAATTTGTGCAAACAGCCCAGCGAGCTGGCTTATTAGAGGGAATGGAAAGTGCAGCTTGTTGATTTTTTGAATTAGTCAAACAGTTTACACAGTCTTGGACAGTTTGTACAGTTCAAATACTATGTTATTTGTGAAGGTTTGTATCTGCAAATTAAATAGTAGTTGGCATGCATTTGTAAAATATGGAGTCGCTGGATAAGTCCGTGTGTCAAGCAACTAGGCAACTTGAACAAAGTCGAATACAATTACAAAAACTCACAGTCACAAACACAGTCACAGTCACAGACACAGATACACACACACACACACAGTCGTGCTGAGTTAAACATAATATAAATGGAGCGCCGCTAAGCGTAGACAAACATGACGTAAACCTCCAAAAAGTATGCTTGCTTTTTTTCCCACACAGATGTGATTTTTTTTGACGTTTGCTGAAGATATATTTTTTGAAATTTTGTTTGATTTAATTTCGTTTTGATTGTTTTGTGCGACTGTTGTTGGCACTGTGAAGACAAAAAGCACCAAAGATTTTATTTAATATTGTGTGTTTGCTTTGAGGCGACGCGTGTTAGACAACGGGTGCGTGGCACTCAGACAGAGCGACGACATCAAGGACATTTGGTAAGGCGCAGCACAAAAAGAGCAATAACAATAATAACACGAATAACAACAAGAACAAGAACATCAACAATAAAGTGTGTCACACACACACACACACACACTTACACAGTCTAATGAAATGACATTAAAATAACGGAGCACGATCACGATGCCGATGTCGATTGGTAATTAATCGATTTAATATACGAAATGCACGACAACGCCGATTACACAACACTGTAAAATTACGAGTGCAGCTGCAACGGTTTCATTCACTTTCACTTTCACTTGCACTTGCACAACTGAAATGGCAACGCGTTCGTAAATCCGTTGTACGCTCTCAACTTGGCTAATTTCAAACCCAACAATACTAAGTGTCTAGCCGACACTTCTTCTCGTGTTGTTATTGTTGTTGTTGCTGCTGTTGTTCTTGTGCGTCTTGTTATTGTTATTGTTATTGCTTTGTTGAGTAATATTAATTCTTGTTACATGCGCCTGCAGAAAACAACGTCTGTTGCGCACGAGAGCCGAGGACGGACTAAGCACAACACACGACTCAACTGAGTCGAGTTTTGTATCAAAGGACTCGCAACTCGCTCGACTCGTTTTGGTCTTCATTCTCATTTGTTGAGCGCAATCTTTTCGTTTGAGTGATTTTCCATACCCTGCCTTGCAGTGTGCCGAGTTCTTAAACTATTTTCTATAAGATCGGTAATGTTTTTTAATATAAGTAGTTTTTTATGATTCGGGGCCAGCTCTTAAGTACCTAAGTAAGGAATATTACAATTTAATTAACTACATTTTCCTGAAAATGATAACTAATTATTATAATTATTATTATGAATGCTTTTCTATTATTATTATCATCATTATTATTCTTCTATTCATTAATTTTTGATAAGATAATTATATTATTTTAATATTTTATATTTTTTATAATATTCGTTCAAATATAAGATCCGAATGTGTTCGTTTTCAATTTCTACTTATTTTAAAAATGTTATATCAAATGTTATATCATATTTGTAAGAATTATAATTAACTTGCGAAAGATAGTAGATTACTTATATTCGATCAAATTTCAGTTAAGAACAAGCCGATGACATTTTCTAGTTATCATACAAATGATTATTATATTATTGTAGGGTATTTCGCAGTACATATTTCGCTCGCAGCATTTTTGCAGTTGAGTGCGTCACTGTTTTTGTTTTTCTACTTTCTGGCTTTGGTTTTTTTAATTTTTGCCCAGCCGCCTGCAATTTTTGGTTGCTCTGGGTTTTTATGTTTTATCAGGGGGCACTGTGACAACTAACATTTCCGGCTTCCGTTTTGCATTAGCGTCACAAAAAGTAGAGACAACTTTGATGTGTATGAAGCACCTGCTTGGCAGTGACAATTGCTGCTTATGAACAGAGTCGCATAATCCAATAAGAATATTTGTAGAAATGCCACTGCAAAATGCAAAGTCATTTAATTTGCATACAATCTTCGGCATGAAACTGAGAGCCAGATACAGTGGTTGGGTGGGGGTGTGGCGGGTGGGTGTGGAAGTGGGGTGTGGTGGTGTTGCTTAGTACACTCGAGGGCATTGGGTGCAAATGAGCAAAGTTGAGCGTCCTTTTTGTTTATGAGTCAGACGGGCCCCGAGGTATCCATGTAACTGTGTGCCTAAAAAAAGGCGTACTGTATGTGTATGTGTGAGTGTGTGCGTGCGTTTGTGTGCTTGAAACAGCAACAACATCAAGGGAACACATGTCCCGATGCTGGGAGCAACCTGTTGGCAGTGCTTATATAAATACATACATCTGTATGACTGTATGCCTAACTTATGATGGGGCTGCCGCTCAAACAAGGTCAATAAGCAACGTATGCTTTTGGCCCAGTCATAGTCATTTTCCGTCATTATTATAATGTTCACAATTCGAATTTAGCAGTGACAAAGCTAATCAACTTCTATGGGAAATCTATGCAATTATTGGAATTAAATTGTGGAATGACAATATAATTTTTATTTATTTACCTATTTAATGTCGCTAATATAGGTCAAAGAAAAACAAAATGAAAGTAAATGAATTAAAAATAAATATTAATGTTTATACAGATTAAAATTCAAATAAATAATTTTCTTTGTGTAAGCGATTATTCGAATTTATTTATTTATTTGATAATCAGTTGACACAGAGAAATACAAATAATATGGATAAATTAATTGAATACAAAAATATTTATTAAACATTTTTAAATACTTTCTTTTAAGTTTTGGGGGTATTTTATTTCATGGATTTGGCATAACGCATAAAAATCACAAACACATCAAAAATAAAAATAAAATAATCCAAATAACGATCAATATTTTAATTTAAAAAATTAACTTTCTGATTTAAGCAGACTTTTTTCTTGTTTTTTGTTATTCATCGTTAAAGTCTGAAGCCCCCAATAATAATAAGCCGATTATTGTTAAATGTATCATAAATAATATTGTTTAATAAATGTTTAAATATTAAAGTTTATCCTATTACTAAGAAAAACATAAGAACATGCAGAATGTGTAAATGTATATTTGTTGCTCTTCACGTCGGTAACAATTGCCTAAACAAGATAAAAATATATGAGAGATAAATATGGAATTTATAGATAAAAGCCCGTTCTAGCTAATTGGCAGAAAGTGTAAGTTGGCTAACAATGCTGGGCAACAGAGGGAAACGTTGTTACAGCGTTAGAGTCGTTTGTATCCAGGGCAAATAGGTGCCCACATTGACATAGACGCCGGGCACATTTGCCTGTCCGCAGCCAATGCCCCAGGCCACTAGTCCGACCACAAACCAGACACCGTTGCTGGTGCACACGAGTGGGGAGCCACCATCTCCGGTGCAGGCATCCTTGCCCGCCTCGCCGCCGGCACAGATGAAGCTCGTCGGGCTGAGCACAAAGGAGGGGCCGAGGCGTGTGGATTGCAATGCCGTTTGGCAATTGGCATTGGGTATTAGTGGCACATCCACCTGACGCATTATTGCCTGATAGGCGCCAGTGGCACCAAAGTCATTCTTGCCCCAACCGGCGACAAAACAGCGCTGACCCACAAAGCTCGTCGTGGGCAGACAAATGGTGCCAATGGTGGAGCGACTGGTGAGGGAGACGGGTGTTGCCAACTTGAGGATGGCCACATTGTTCTGGAGATTGTTGGGATTGAAGGCGGGATTCACATACACATTGGAGATGAAGACATCCTGTGCAGGAATCGGTTCACTAATGCTCCCCGCATCCCATTCGCCCAAGCGCACCTTAAACGTGGTCAAACTAATCAAAAGATAATCAATTATTAATTATGATTATTAAGATTATGACATTAAATAAATATATAAAAATAGAAACAACTCACGCCAAATTGTAGACCTTGTGGGCAGCTGTGACAACATGTTGGGCAGTGATCAGTGCTCCTCCACCCAAATACACCTCCGACGTCGTCAAGAGCGCCACCTGCCACGGATACGCCCCAAAGCTAGCCTGGCCAGGACTCACCAGAGCTGAGCCCGCCGGCGGCGGAAATCGTAATCCACATTGATAGTTCCCAGCTTGGCAACAGACGACCAAACCAAAGTTGCAGGACAACGGTGCCGCTGTGGTGCCAACTTGTGGCTGCAAAAGCAGAGCAGATGATTATGCATCCATCGCTGTAACCCCAATCACAATCCCATTTCCATCCTTACCACTCCACCGCTGTTCACGATGCGTATGTCTATCTGTCCACTGCCATCATTTGGGGGTTGGGGCACTGGATTTGGACAGGATCCAGCTGGCACACAGCGACAATTAGTGGGTGTGCCAGGCGTCACGATGGCGGGCACAGGTGGCCAATTGGCTGGCGGCACCTGAGGTGGTAGCAGCGTGCCCACAATCAGCTGGCGTATGAGCACTGCAAGACGCCAAATAAAATACTTTAACGATTTTACCCAGACCAACTCCCTTCCTAGACCACCCACTTGTCCTTACCAGGCACTCAAGCTAACCTGTGGCACTCAATTCACTGAAAACACTTTGAATTATCAATTACCCCACCTGTCATCCCCAGTTAAACAAGCTCCTCCTGTCTATACCATCAATCAATCATTAATTTCCATGCTTCAAAACTCAAGTATTTCACTTAGCATCTCCTCCAATTTACACGTCAAACAAGCAATTTATGTTTACACTGTAATAAATTCTGTTATCCTAAACAAAATTTTACTCTATTTTCCCGAAATACTTTTTTAATTTAATTTGAAAATAAAAAATATATAAATAAACACGAAAATTGTTGTTTTTGATTATTTTTATACGACATTCTTAACTTAAAAAAGAATGAATTAAATATTTTTAATTTGGGATATTATTAGGATTAATTTCTTTTCTATACGTTTTCGTTATTGTATTATCGTATTATTATTATTTCGCTTATTGTCGATGGACACAAAAAAATTAATTAAATGATAAAATGACTAGAACCAAATAAAGTGAAGGAAAATATTTAACAAATTGTGATTATATTATAAAACTTAAGATTTATCAAAAACTTGACTCTTAATGTCGTCAACAAATGTTGCAAATGAAAATCAAAATTCAGAATCTTGTTTAAGAAAAATGCCGAAATTATCTAAAATTGAAATAAGAACTCTGCTCTTTGATCCAGGACTTTGACAACGTTTGATTTCGATTTGACTTTTTAAGCTTTTATTTTTTTCAAGTGTACTTACGCGTGTGATTGTCTGGATTGCCCGCATCGCTGGGCTGTGGTGCGGGGTCCTGGGAGAGGGGACCGAGACTGGAACCGAGACTGGAACCGAGACTGGGATCGAGACTTGGACCGATACTGGGACCGGGTGTAGGAACGGGACTGAGCGCGCCAAAGCTCCAACACCGAACGGAGGCGGCGGCGAGTAGGTGCAGCAGCAGGGAGAGTGTTTGTAATGCATTCATTGCCTCACCAATGACAACTAACACCGCTAAGTGACATGCCACTTGGCTATATAGGGCGTCCTAGGCGAACGCTCCGAAGCGTCAGTCCCCCAATAAATTACCTGCCAAACGACCTCAGTTTAGAGCTCGCCTCAACTCAGGGCTTTTCCGAGCTGCATAACGCAAAAACGCTTTCAGCAGCAACCACAAAAAAAAAAAAAAAAATCAAAATAAATATAAAAACAACCACTAAAGGGAATTAACATGCTAAGAACGATACTGAAATGCTCTTATGTGTGAAATATATTATTATTTCTTAGACTGATGCTTTGTTCAGTTGCTAATGAAGATTAATTAACAAAATTGATTATATCTTTAATATTTGCATTCATATCATAATGCTTATTTTTCTGGGAGTTACCCAATATTATTACCTACAATAAATATAAAATTATTGAATATTGCTTATCTATTTAATAAACAGTCAAACAAAGGTAGCATAACAGTTTGTTGGATATTTAAATAAAATGCGAAGTTTCTCCAGTGATTACTGAATATTGATTTTAAATTATTGTCTACCGACTTTTTCTCTGTATTTAGTGCAATAAATATTATGCAATAGTGTATAAATAAAATGAGAGAGTTCCCCAATGATTCATAAATATTGATTTTAATTTTACCAGTTTCTTTTGGTATTGTATTTAGTACAAATACAAATATTGTTAGATTAAATACAACATCAATTTGAATATCCATTACTGTCAAACAAAGAAGTACAAAACATTATTTTTGATCTATGTTTATATTTTTCTATTAATTCATTTATTAATTTTAAGTAAGTAAGACCCTAGTTGATAAAATAATATATATATGTAAAATTGCGTCAGCGACCGATTCTGATTAGCAACCGCAGTCAAACTTCGCTAAAGCGATCCATAAAATAACACAATAAACGCACAACTTAAGAAACTTAAAGAATCTTCGAGTAAGATAAAAAACAAGCATATATCCATAGCTTTTATATCCATATTTAAGTAGACAAACTTCGAGTCCGAGAAAAAATAAGCATTACTATATGTATTATAATATTATATGAATAATCGGTTAAGAATACAATTATACAACAATTAATATTCATATAACAAATTAATGCATATAGGAATATATATATTTTGTTCAAAATATATTAATAAATAAAATAAAGTTGTAATTTTCTTAAGCTGTTTGAGTAATGGAGATAAAATTGTTTTAAAATTGGTTCTCAACGCAAATGTTACTCAATTTGAGCTAGAATTGTTTGAGATAGAGTAGTTCCACAATAAATTAGATTTTGATTAGTGCAGTCTTACCATATATATAGGTATTTTGAATTTATTTATTATTTGCTTTATTTTATCATATTATATATACCTTTGGATTTTCTTTCTTTTCTTTTGATCATACTATATTATATATATTATTATTCATCGACTTGGGTTGCAGGCAAAACAAAAAGATTTCGGCAAAGCATTATTTATGTGTTGCGAACTCTTTAAAATTATGAATGTACCCATTGCAATGGCTAAACAAAGTGCCATCGATGCGTTAATGTTGTGTGCATGTGCATGTGTATGTGATGTGTGAATGAGTATGTGTGAATATAAAATTAAATAAACAAACGACCACCGACAATAAAATGTACACTCTGTTAAACCCTATACATGCACACAATCACACACAATCACACACCCCCATACACCCACACACACACACACACACACACACACACACACACACACACACACACACACATTATAAATGTTGTGTGTTCGATATGCGGTCATTGGATATTAAATAAATTGCGCTGACAACTTTGTAGTGATTATTTCATTTCTGTTTTTATTTCCATTGTGCTGGGCCGTTATAATTTTTACCGTGCACCAGATTTTGATTTGCTTTTAACAACTTAATGGTTTAATTGTGCAAATATACACGAGTATGAATAATAGTTTAATAGTTGTTGTTGCCGCTTAACACTTTCCGCTTGGCTGATAAGCATTTCTGTGTCTGTGCACCTGAAACTAAAAAAAAAAACACTTTCAGTTCGTAAAGCCCCTGAAAATGTTAAGCCAAATTGGACAAAGATATCAAAACGAAGCTTTTTTTTATCGAATGCCTTGAACGTTTTCGAATGTGAAATTAAATTGTTATTACTAATTGGGATGTTCGGCGACATGGGTCACGTTCAACTGGACTTCTCGGCGATTCCAAAATTATATGGCCCCGAAAATTTCTGGCATTGGCGAATGCTTCTGCACGCCTATTTGGAATCTTCTGATCTGTGGAAGGATCACCCCAAGGATGTAGGAGGCATCATTATTACCTATGCAATTTCTAACTAATATTTAATTTACCACTTTTCAGAGCCCCCAAGCGAAGTACATAATTTTGGCAACTATTCAGGCTGACAAGATTGAGCCAGGATACGATGAGATGAGCGCAAAGCAGATATTCAAAAATCTGGAAGAACGTTTTCGTCCCTATTGAGTAGAGCACATAATTACATAAAATTGCTTTTGGCATATTACGACTTTGTTAGTGCAAACAAATTAAATAATACTATTAAATAAATAATGGATATTTCCAAATTTTGTTAAGCACCATAAGCAACATGAAAGTGATTGATTTTGGCCAAGTTAGACAAAAGTCTAACAAAAGTATAATAATAATAGTTTGGAAAAATCATCAAATCCAAGTTTATCACTCCTTCTGCTCGTTAATGTATTTTATTCGGCAAAAATACGCAAAACAAAACTTGAATTTCAGGAATTTAGAAATACGATCTTCAAGATTTATAACAACTTTAATAACAGGGACAAAAAGTAGCTCTCATGTACGTTGTATAAATCAATCTTATGTAATTTAAGCTAACTATGTTTATTTAGCGCTTAAACGACAGAAATAGCCGTTAGGTAATTTAATTGGTATTTCAAATTTGAAATCAAATTTAGCGCCAATTGCAAACTCGCGTGAAGTTGGCTGCGCGCACAGAATTGAGCTCACACTAAGTTGGCTGCGGAACTAAACGAAAAGCAAGGCGGAACTAGATCATGCTCACTTTACCACCTAAATATCGGTACATATATTTTAAGAATTCGTAATTAGCAAAAATATGCAATTTGTAACTTCTCAGTTCAAGTGTTTCTTATGAAATAAACAGGTTGGCAGTTCTTGCACGACGGTCACACTCAAATTAATTCGATTGCGACTTATCGGTCCATTTTATTATATTATCGAAGGAGGCAGTCGGTCATCTCCGATAACAGTTGCATTTCAGTAGTCGAAGCGAGTGGATGTGCGGAGCCCGTGTGCTCATATTTGTGTTTTCCCCTTCAAACGTTAGTGCTAAAAAAATACACTTTTATGAATGACGCTAAGCTAAATATACGAAAGTTTTCAACTAATTACTAACAACGAATTAAGTACGGATTGAGAGACAAAAAAAAACAGAGCATAGCTAAGTAAAACTAGCTCGAAAAGCAAATAGTCAAAACAGGCCAAGAAGCCAAAACAACGCGACAAAATCGACACCTGTTTGCCTGCATTCCTGAACCTGTGCACAAATCTCTGTGTGTGTGTGTGACCATGTGTATGTGTGTTTGTACTGTGTTGTGAATCTGTGTGTGAGAGGGACATGCCAACTGATTGCATTTTTTTAAACAGTGCTTTAAAATAAATAACAATTTGTTTGGCTTGCAAACTGGCTGCACAATTGCAACATTTAGCAGCTAGCTTTTTTTTTGTTTTTGGTCGTCGCGCCTGCGCCGAAGAAGAAGCATAAACAGAAACAGTCAACAGACAACAGCTAAAAACAAACGAAAACCGGTTAGAGCGAGACAGAGAGACAGAAACACGCATACATTTGCAGTTTGTGTTCGTTTTTATTTTTGTTGTTTGCTCTGCTTGGAAAACAGAAAACAGAAGAAAATACACGAAGCAAAACACAACAAGAACAACAACAACAGCAACAACAGCAACAACATCAACGAAAAAAACGTAAAGAAATATAAAATATAATTTCAAGTGTCTAAAAGTGTGAACGCTGCAAAGAAAAAAAAACGGGCAATTTTCACACACACACAGGAAATGAGAAATTCAAGAATTGAAAAGAAATTGTGAATTGAAAAGTGTTCGGATAAGGGTTAATGCTCAATGCCTTATCGCTCCACAAATCGAAAGTGAATTAAAGCCACAAAAAAAAAAAAAATTATAACTGTAAAATTGCTCAATCAAGCAGTTTCTCGTTTCCCGCTCTTATCACAAGCCAAATTAACCAACTTGACCAAATTGGTGAGTAAACCTATTTTTTCCTTCTTCTGTTTATTGTCGGCTTATTAAAATGTTTTATAATGCTTTTATTGGCCATAACTGAAATGTAGTCAATGTTCTTCACTTATCGAACTTATCGCAAATATCAATTTAAATTGGGAAATATTCCTACGTCTTTTTGTATTTACTTTTGTGGATAGCATTATTTTTGTGTGTGTGATTTGAAAATGAGTAATTCCTGAATTGTAAATTGACATTTAAAATGCATTGAGTTTAAAAATGAAAACAAAAAAATTGTAATGCTGAGGAAAATGTTCTTAAATTAAAATGCTAAATTCCGGAAATTGAAAGATGCTTTTGATTTAAAACAAATGATATGGTATAACATGTCAATTTAAATTTCAAATCTTATTTTTAAAACTATATGAATACCACAATTTAAATAATAATATGTAAGGAAGTTGAAAATAACAAACAGCTTTTTAAAAATTAGATAAATTCGAACATTAATTTTTAAAATAATTTAATCAATGTGGACCAAAAATAGTTCAAAAAGCTACGAATTAAATTATGTAAAATTTAAGGGGAGAAATTAAATTCAAAATTTAAAATATAGCAAAAGATCAAATAAACCATATAATATAATCCCATCTAATTCTCGTACTTTTAATGGAACTTATTTCAATATAATCTCGAATAATGTTACTTTATATTCATAAGTGTGTTATTACAAAATCTACTTCATTAACGATTTTTTTAATACAGTTTTCTTCAGTTAATATTTCACCAAATGAAATCGAAAAACGATCTCAATTTTGCCGACCATCTTTAATGGTATTTTTAGCTGACTAAACTTTTAATTATATATGATGTGTTTTCTTAAATACTATGAATTATAAATGTTATGTTTTCAATTTATGTTTGTACTTTACCTTGTCTCGGATCATTGACCAACCTTTGAACTAACTCACATTCAATTACAAAGCTCAACTTTCACTGAATTGCGCGCCAAAATTGGCAGCACACACAACACACACACACACACACACAAGACGCATAGAGCAACTAACAAATTTGTTGTAAATGCCAAATTTGTAATGCAATCGTTGTTGTTGTTTGTAAATCAAATTTGTTTCACGTATCTGTTGTGTTGTTTTTACGGCTTTTCATTATTTTCCCATATTTCTTCTTTTTTTTTTGAGTGTGTTTCGTTTTCATTTTCGCTGGTTTTGTGGCTGATGTAATTCAAAGTTGATTTCCGAGCTGATTTGCAGCTTCATTAAACCCCCAAACTCGGCTCGAATTGAGTATAAGGCGAGTCGAAGCTGATTATGAGATAATCAGCTAAATTGCTCAACACAATTGCTGCAACTCATCAGAGAAAGACAGACCGAGACAAAGAGAGAGAGAGAGAGGGAGATAGTCTTAAGTAGTTAATTGTTTCCGCTTAAGATATAGAAATATCTATGCTTATATAATACTAGAATTCTCTGCTAATCGCGTTAGTATTCTTAACTGAATACTCTGGGCATGATTCATAACACATTCATTCCATTCATTCAATCATTTTGCATGCTGAACAAATGAACAGAAACCCGCTAACAAAATTCCAACAAATATTCCCACAAAAAACAAAAACAAAAACAAAAAATACAAAAATGCAGAAATATAACAACAACAACAATCATGGATCTAGCTGCCATATAACAATAACACCACTATAAAACAGCAACAACAACAAAAACAATAAAAACAACAACAAAAGCCATACTCAAACTATGCACATATAAAAAGTTATATAAAAAACACACTAAAACAAGCAAAACAGCAAACAAAACCACAGCCAGCGCAAGTGTGTCTCTGTGTGTGTGTGTGTATGTGTGTGTGCAGAGCGAGAGAGAGAGAGAGAGAGGCTGAAAGGGGGGCACAGACAACGCTCACTTTGAGCCACGCTTCAATTGCAAATGCGCCAGCGAGAAAAAATGCATTGACGCAGATACGCTGGCTACTAGTTGTTGTTGTTGTTGCAATTGTAAATTCTACAGGTTTCTGTTGCTGTCTGTGTAGCAGTTGTTGCCTTAATGGCGCACAGCAACAACAACAACAACAACAATGCTCTGCAATTTTACGCCATAGCTAAAAAGGCGAACGATCGAATCAAAGCAATCGACGATCAAAGCTCCTCGAATCGTAGGCAAGCCACCGGGCCAAGCTTGCAGAGGGGTGAGGTGAGGTGAGGTGAGGATAGAGGCAAGGCGAGTTGAGCTTTGACAGAATTGGCAATTGGCCGCAGTGTGACCATTGGCCAAGTGGGCAGTCGATTGGAAACACAAGTCTGCCTCCAAGGATGCAGACGTGACAGAATACAAAAGAATATACAAATAAATTAATTTAAAATATAAATTAATATTCTTGCAAAATAAAATTTTATATTATTTAATAACATAAAAATAATTTGTGGTGGTATTTTAATTATAAAAATTGATTCAACATTTGTTGCATGTGTTTTTTTATGAATAATTAAAATAAGTAATAAATAAAAAAAGCTAATTTAAAATACAAAATAATTATATATAATATACAATTTATGCAGATAAAAATTAAAATCTTAAAATAGTTTTTTAACTTGTGGGTATGTCAATTACAAAAATGAAATTAATATTTGTTTGCTTGGTTTGGGAAAAACCCAGCCAGAAATCCAAATCAGACCGAAAATAAAAACAAGAAAACACACATATTTTAATCATGCCAAATATTATATACCCTTAAAGACCGGTGTCAAATTGCCGACGACTAAATTTAAATATGATACTGGTCAAGAATATTAAGTTGGAGACGTTTTATTTAATGCGTTACAAACTGTACGACTAAATTGTAATACCTTAATAACATAAGTTGAAAAACCAAACAAGAATCGAGAATCTTTGATAATATAATCAAATTTTTGGGTTAATAATTAGCTGCATTACAAATGAACTTGTATTATTTGCATATATATTTTTTTTAAATATAGAATGACATTTATTATAAGCTTAGGCACTTGAGACTAATTTCTTAAATTTATTCAAATAATTGAATATTTTTTGAATTTTCCTTAGAAGTAATTTCTGGCAGCGATTGGTCTAAAATGAATTATTACTCAATTATTTGTATCAACTATACTATATGAATATACCAAATATTATGACATTTAATAAAATAAGTAGGAGCAATAGAGGTTGGACCTTAAGCTCTTCAGAAATGAACAATAATACTTTAAGTATAAATATTTTTAAGGAGGCTTTATCAGCGTAGTTCCCCATTGAGTAGACGTGTTATCAATATAAAGTAGTCAGTTGTCAAGCAGCATAAAAGGTTTAGTTATATCATTTAACTTAAATTGACAGACATATCTTGAGGCATTTGATGGCCAGAACGACTGACCTTCAAGTCTTATCAGCTCCATTAAATAGATAAGCGGAAGATCACAAACAATAAGGGCAGAAACCAAAGAAAAAAGAGAACAAAATTTATACGAATTTCAAAACATAATTAATGTTCATGGAGTCCAAATTTGTATTTTATTCACTAATTAATATTCTTGGGACAAAAAAAGTTTCCCATTTATTTATTTAGAAGAATTTTTAAATTATGGAAATTGTCAACCCAGAGAATAAAAAAGTTTTCGATTTACATAAATTATTTTCCAGTCTTTAAACTTGTATTAAATACCAGAAATTATTGAAGTTAGTGAAGAATTTTTAAAATTATGGAAATTGCTAAGCTAGGGGAGAAGAGGTTTTTGTTATTTATTAATTTAGAAGAATTTTTAAGTTATTTTGAAAGTATCTGGAAATTATTCAAATTGTCTAGCCAGAGACATAAAAAATATAAGCTTTTATGTATTTATTGAAATAAATTTCCCAACTTTAAACTTGTTAATGCTTAAATAAATTAGAGTGCTCTATTTCACTCTCACTTTATGCCATTGCATTTAACATTGGCGTCTGAATTATAAAATCAATGCTAACAACTTTTCCAAGAAAGCCAAGAAAAAACACGATTTTGTTTTGAATTTGAAGATGCGCAGCAAGAACTCGATTGCAACGAAAGAAAAATGTCAGCAGTCGCTGCACATTGAGTGTGCGTTTGTGTGTGTCTGTGTTTGAATATGTTTTGTGCCCACTGTGCGTCGCTTGCACATGGGACAAGCAACAACAATATTGTAGCAATCAGTGCCCCGCTGGCCGGCGGCCTTATTGGCCAAGTTGGCCAACTGTGAACTGGGACTTGGCACTTGGCGTTCGATTCGAATTTGCTGCGCATTGTTGGCAGCCGCCGGCTTGACTCAGTTCGATGCGATTCAACTCAAATCCAGTCGAGTCGAGTTGAGTCGAGTTGCTTTAACTTTGCTTTTGTGATTGCGACTGTGACTTCAATTGGAACTCGTAATTGTTTCATAAAACGCAAAACTGGCCGGACAGCAGGCAACAGGCTAGCCAGAGGTTGGGGGACTGGTGGTTGAATGGGCAGGCAGAGTTAAAAAAACAGGTGCGCAATGCGCAAGCAATTTATTTTTTTTCTTTTTCTTGTTTTTTTTTTTTTATATATTCCAACTGGGCACTTGTCGCTTTTGGGGCAACAGTTTTCGATTTTAATTATGGTTTATATGTCGTTTTCGAATCGCATATGTATATATATATTTATATATATATATATATATATATATGTATATCAAGGTTATTGCTAATGCAACTGGAAGAAGGTTGCTTGGTGCCTCGAGTCTCTGCCCCAAATTGACTGCAGGCATTCATCGAGGCTGCCCATGCGTATTTATAAACCCATTTGGATGGCTAAACAAACGTCTGGCAGTTGTTTACTGGAGCAGAACCCACTGGCCAGCCACACACTCTGTGTGTGCGTGTGTGTGTATGTGATAGTATTGGGCCCACTTAAAGCATAGAAATCATGTTCTACATATCCAATTCTATACTGATCTGATCTACATTGACATTGATTTCCCTTAATTGTTGTTGATTTGTACTTGAAGTTTGAACTGATTATAGTCTTTAGATTGGTTATTCATTTAAGACAGGAACTCTACTTCTAAGTTGTTTTTTCGCTCTCCTTAAAATCAACTGCTTACAGTATTAATGACCGCAATTTAATTATAATGTTATTAAATAACATGACATAAATAAATTTTGATTAAAAGTGTCATAAATATTGGCTCCGAACGTAGTTTTTTATTTCAGAGAGAGGCTCTACTTTTAAATAGTTTTTAATTATTTTCCACTCGCTTATAATACATATTTTACAATGTTAATGATCGAAAAAACAATAATGTACAATATAATTAATAAATTAATAGATTTACCTATTTTGTTGTTGTATTTTTTCATGCATTTCCGCAATAATTTCGTATTGTAAAACATACTTTTGCCAAGATTGTTTTTAGTTCATTGTTTTTTGATTGAGGGGCAAGATTATAGAACAATGAATCATTGGGCCATAATATCGTTAATCTTGATTGCTCGCTATTATTCTCAATCTGATTTGATTAAAGTATTGAGTCATATGGAGAGTTACGCACTTGTAACAGGCTGAAGGCTGAACAACTTTCTTATCTTGAGATTCTTGTTGAAACCAATTTCCTTGGCTGAAATTTCGTTATAGTTCAAGGTGAGCGAATAGGCAAGGCTAAAGAATGCGAGACGCTCTTAACAGTATCTGAAAGGTAGAGAATGCTATCTAATACCAAGATACATTTTTGGATCAAGCTTACCGCTCGTAAGTCGCACGCAACTGCTGAGATACATGGAATAGAATGGCCTGTTCAAGTGCCAAAAACTTCACAACAAAAGCAGATAAATTTATATATATATATATATATGTATATATATACAGAGGGTAGACAATAAGATTGTATCTCAAGTTACGCGCACACGCGTCAAGTTTTGTCGGCGCATTTGTGTTTACACTTGATTGCAGCTGCCCGTATCTAGGAGATAGACAAGTGTGCTTTGCATACAACGAATGCCGTTAAGATGATAGACAGTCGCACATGGCTTTTAGCTTTCAGCTTTTAGCCGTAACTGTAACCGATTCGGCTGAGACACTAGCTTACACACATGTATCTATGTATCCACATGCAGCGAAGCGATAAAAAATACACGTTTTGTTTTTTCCTCATTGTTTTTTTTTTAGTTTGTTCGTTTTTCGGCCTTATTAATATTTATCAATTTGTTATTTAACTTGTTTTGATTTCTTTGTCTGCTCTTTGAAACAACTTTTTGTAAACAAATCGGAAAGGAAAAAATAAAAAACAGCAACCAAAAAATTTAATAACATTTGCATAATTTGGCCAGCTTTGTAAAAGCTGAGCTCACAATATAAAACGCATCAGCAAAAAAAATGAAGCTTCAATACGCATATTGTTTTTTTTCTTCAGTTTTTTGCCGCGTATTCAAGGTATTTTTAAATTGCCAATACGACCTTATTACTGTGTGCAGTTGTGTTACTTTTAATAATAATTGAAATTGCCTTTTGGTTGCGTGTTGTTCTCTTAATTAATTGGTATTTTTAAGTGCTACGATTTATTGAACACTGGAATTCCAGCAGCTGGCTGACTGGCCATAAATGTTTAACACATTGATTTTATGTTGACGTTATGTTGGCCATAGAACTGTGTCAAAGCATTTATCAACAAATTTACGAGCACAATTTGAAAAGCATAGTTATTTTCACATATTCAGCAGCATTTAAAGTGAAACCGAAACCTCGGGCTAATCAAATCTAAATAGCAACAGAGAAATGTGATAAAAACAACTGTTTGGCAATTAAACTGTTGTTTTTAAATACAGCCTGCAGCTGAGTGTTACAAACGGGCATCTCACTTGGGGACTCACCCACCTCGATAAGTGCAAAATATTTACATTTCGGGGCGTACAAACCGTCGATAGGCGCCACAATGCAAACTGTCAGCTGGCTTAGACTCGTTTTATCTTCAAAACCAGCTAAATGCCGCAAAAAGCACGCTTGCTTGAGGCTGCCCAGTATCTGTAAATGAGCTGAGTATTTCAGCTATCCGCCTACACTCACAAAAAATCGCCTTAATTTTCGAAATTTTGTCATAAATTCGGCGCCAATGGTAACTCAGCTTAAAATTCAGGAAGTATATTTTGCAGGATTTTTTGATTTTTTTTCATATGCATCATAACACTAACATTAGCTTTTTTGTTGCTTAAATTATAAATAAACATTGGTATTTTAAAATATCACAGATAAACGCTAAACTCTAATATAAAAGTCTAGCAAGTAAATTTCATTACTATTTTTGAAATTGTCGATTTAGGACAAGTCTTTCTAATTTTTAGAAATATTTTTTCTATTATATAGAAATCATTTCTAATATCAAGAAAAACTTTCCATCGTTCGTGGCGGCTTTTATCTGAGTGTAGCTAGCTAATATGTAAGTAGCTGCAAATGTTCTCAGCGCGAAGTACCTAGTACGAAATACAGATAAGATTTGAATCTGTTTGCTGGCAACTAAATTTTGTATATAGCTACAGATGCTAAGCGAAAATATTCGCAGTTTTTCAAATCACGTGGCCTGTAATAAGCAGGTACGTGGAGCTCCTTGTTGCTAGACAAGCCGACTAGATAATTTATTTCAAATCATAAATCAATCGCTTTATTAACAAAGCTTAGGCAAATTGGTACATAATTAAATGTGTGGACTGGTTATACTAGATTGCACAACTACCATAAAGTATATGGTTTTTTTTTGTAAATATAGTGTGGCGAAAAGGGTTGTAACTTAGTTAAATATGTAGAAAAGGTTGTAATTTGGCTTAATGCTTAGTTGATTCTAAAAAGCTAGCTCCTCCTATACACTCCTTGCCACTAAATGAAAATCTGTTACCTGTTTTCTGTAACCACTGTAATTGCTGAACTTGGAGCGAAAGGAAGATTGAATGCTACGCGCTTAATTATTAGGAAAAAATAATTAACCATAAATTATAAAATGCATAGTCTAAATTTTGAGGAAGGACAAAATGCATGTTTGTTTGTGTAAGTGGAGCTTTTTCTTCTAATAAACGAAATAACACAGTTCCTAAGAATGAAAACTAAAAAATATTTAATTATTTCATTTATTTTATTTAATGTGGACTAAAACAAACTGAAGTTTATAACATTAAATATGAATACGTAAATTAAAATTAAATATAAAAAATAAGATAAGGGATATAATAAATAATATAACGATAAACATCAAGGATCGAAGTTGGATTCTAGATTTTATGGCTCTTAAGCAATCAATTTTTTTAAATTTATATGGAATTGAGCCGTTAATATTAACAGCTGCATATTCTTCGACATTAATAGCCTAATATGTCGAGTCTTATTTTATTTTGTTATTTTTTTGATTTTTTATTTTTTGTTCTTATTCTTCTTCTTGATCTTTCGTATTTAATCGTTTTGCAAGTCATTTGGAGAAAATAGTTTTGCATTTGGTAGTCGCCGTGCGCCAAAAAAAAAAAAAACATTAAAGCAATGCTCAGACAACTCAGACAGAAATTACTGTTTAAATTGCGAATTTATAATAGTTCCTTTTTAACAGCACTGGATGTAGCTATTATTATATATCCGTTCCTATACATTAAAAATGTATGCGTTCTTTTTGAACAATTATAATAATTGCATATATCCCTTAGAGGCTAATGCAATTATCAGTTGAATTAAACACAGATGACCTTTTCAATAATATTATGGTATTATATGCATAAACAACGAATGAATGAATTACAAACAGAATTTTTGCCACAGCGCAATTTTATTTTATCTGAAAAATGGAACGCTGCCTATATCCAACAAGACACCAATGTCCAATGTTGAATGGAAATATAAACCCCAAAACCGAAATATGAAAAGCAAAAAAGAGACGCACTTTCTACGGCTAGCATAAGACTATAATTTGAGATTACTAGAGGTAGTAGCTCTGACATTTACTTAGACTCTGAGTTGCACTCGAATAATTGCAGAGAAAGACTGAAACTTAAAATTGTTGAATGCTATCATTGTTTTCATTTCTCTCCCACCCTGGGTGCAAATCTCAGTGCCATTTGTCTGAAATTTGCCATTTGATTGCGCCTTATCAAGATCAGTTTGTGTCTTGTGATATTTCCTGCCTAATTATAAGTAATCAAAGTGCAACAAATTCAAGCTGGGGTGGTGGGCAATTTATATGGATGTTGTTGATGTTGTTGCTGCTGTTTGTTGGATGATTACATTTAATGGCCGATGGCTGGCAAACATAATCATTTCGATTAAATAATCAGCTACTGGCAACTGAATTGCTCTTCGCACATTTGCACAGTGCCTGCAAAAAGTTGAATGCCTGCTGTTGTAATTATGAAAGTTTTTCATCTTGTGTAGGTTTTTTTTCCTTTTTCTTTTTTATTTAACAACAACAAACCGTTGGCTAATGTTGAGTTAAATGAACGGTATGAACTCATTTCGAGGAGTCAAGTTTATGCTGCACTGAGTCACTTCACTCCAAGCCACTTTACTCCACTCCAAGCCACACCACTCCATTTCATTCATCCAGCGGCAGCAGCTCTCGGAAGTGAAGAAGTGAAATGCGGCGACCACAAAAGTGGCTTTGACGCTGCTCGCTTGCCATGCCTTAGCTTGGCTTGGACTGAATCTCAAACTGAACCTGAAACCAGCAACAACAAACAACAACAATAACTGAAACGCCTTGCAATGTGATACAAAATGCTATTGGCTTTATGCAACAACGCCAACAACAACAACAACAACAGCAACTATGTGTAATGGGAGCAACTGTAGGCAAAGACTCGGCTCCCCTCAGCTCTCCTCCATTCCACTCCACTCCACTCTGATCCACTCCATCCCGATCCGATCCCATCTCGGGCGGACAGCGAGTGCCGTTGGCATCGTCGCCTTCAAAGACAAGTTTTACACCAGTTTCCGCTGGCTTTTCTGCTTCTTATTATTATTTTATATATATATATATATTTTTTTTTTTTATCTTGCTTTCCATGTTATTATCTAAAGGCTAAAAACGTATGATGCTCTTGTGGAATTTTCTATCTCTTTTTTCTATGCTCTCTTTTAATAGGGCTTTAATGTGGCAATTGGCGTCTGTTAAGTGTGCGTCGTGTTTAGTTTTTTTTTTTGTCTAATTGAAAAAGGAAAATCAAGTGGAAAATTGTGCAGCTGATATTAAGACAAGCATTTAAAATGCTTCCACACATTGTTGTCTAGTTGTTGTTAAGGTGCTGCAGCAACCACTTGACTCACCTGGCTTGTCGCACATTCAACTCGATGGATGCTGGCCAGTGAACTGATTATCTAATTCAGCATTACTATGGCTATTATTATCGTTATAGTTATCGATAACGATGATCACTTATAATTATTGCATAAATCAAGCTATTAAATTTGCCATGCAGGAATCTTGCTCACTGCAATGTTAAAAGTTGAATAAAATAATTGAGATCAGAAATTTATAGTATACATTTAATTGATTGTTCGATTCGATTTAATTATGCATTCATCTATTATCAGTTGAGTGTTGTCATTTATTGACAGCAGGAACTACTTTTAAGAATGTGGAATTCAGCTCAAAATCGTTTCTCTGAATTTGTATTACTGTTGAGACTTTTCCAGCTCTTTGACTTACAACAAATTTAAAAATCAATTTCTCAACCAACACTCGGGTTTTTTTTTTTCCAATAGGTAATTTATAGGCATTCATTGCTCAATGATACCAAATAACAATAACTCAATTTTATTTATTTTTAATGGTGTTCTAAAAGTATATTATTTTTTATCTTTTTTTGTGATTCTCAATTGCGTCAATTCTTTCTAGCACACTTCCATTTGGGTGTCTCAATTTCGAGCAGCCGACACGTTCTCAATTAGCGTTGGTGTTCACATTTTTCGCATGTTTACCTTTTTGCTTTTGTTATTTATTTATTATTATTCCGAGTTCTCTTTTTTTGTTTAAACAAATAGATCATAAGCACAAAGCACCAACAATGCAATAACAATAACCGCACAAAACCCAAACTTTTTATTTGTTCTTTTTTTTCCGAGTATTTCCGTTTGCGAATTTGTGTGTGGCTTTATTTTTTTCTTTCCAGTTTATTTATTTTTTGTTTTGCTTTTTTTTAACGTTGTTCTGTTTATTTTTTACGTCGCCTTTTTGTAGGTTAGCAATGTGAAACCTTGAAAATGTCTGTCGGCTGTTAACTTTAGCGTGCTTTTTTTTGTCGTCGCCGTTTGCCATAAATTTTCACACACATTTTTGTTGGTGGTATTTAGCCACATATGAATTTACTTCAAAATTTATATGTGCCAATTTATATACCGTACGAGTTTTTATTATTTACTCGTGCCACAAAAGCAAATGATTTGGTATTCGTTTATTGTCTGTTAACAATCTGAATAACTGAGCAGCACCTGCACATCGAGAATGAACTGCTCAGTAAATAATATGTTTTCCAACCGGCTGCAAAGAAAGTTTTTGAAAGTCAAGTATTATTTTTCATACCTATTACCTTCTTGTCAAATAAGCTCCTATTTTGTATCTTTGTTTTTTGTGATTTTTCAGTTCCAAATCAAGTTTTCATTGGTATGCAGATATGCACATAACTTTCCTGCCATGTTGCTGTGATTTACCAAACCGCCAATTTGGCTTAAACGTTGTTGATCACATTTAAATAATTAACTTAATTTGAGTGCGTGTGCTGGCCGTCTAAGACAAAGTTATGCATTTTAGTAACGTTAGTGATAGTTGGACAAGACATAACACCGAAGAGCATTTGCCCTGGGCATACCAAAACCGAAAATTCGTTTTAGTCGAGAGGCGATTTTCTAGTTAGCCGCTGCTTAAGCAACATTTACATGCAGTGCAAATAACCTGTTTGGATTGCAAACTGATTTTTGGTGTTTTGGGTGCGACGCTTGATTGATTTGACTTGATTTGAGCTGCTTGGAGCTGTCAAGTTGGTCCGTTGTCCAGTTTTGGGGCGCTTGGCAGACGCGTTGTTTATTTTTTTGTTTTTTTTTTTTTTGCCAAAGTCGCTTGTTGACTGCTTGTTGTTGACTTGTCTCTGGTTGTTGTTGCTTTGAGGGGCCGTAATGATTGCGCTGATTACGTGACGCTGTCAATTGATTTTGCGCGCAAAACCAAAATGAGCTGCCCGCTTGGCTAGCGGGCAAACCAATTGTTGCTAACGTTAACGCATTTGCTGGCCATATGAATGAAATGGTGTCCAAAAACAGCAGTAGCCGCAGCAACAACAGCAACAGCCACCGCAACAACAACCACAACACTAACACATTTTGTGTAAGTTCGTGCGCTGCGGCAATTTAACAACAATTTTTGTTTTCGTCGTGGATAATTTTTCACGAAGGTTTTTCAGTTGTTTGCTGTTTCTTTGCTGGACAAAGGCCTCATTTCGAGTGTGTTTTTGTTGGCGTTTGCCTGTTCATGCTTGTTATTGTTGCTGCTATTGCTTTACCAGCTGAAATGTGCATTGAATATTAATTTGTATCCAGTGGCCATTTTGAAATTTGAGATTGTATTAGCTCCAAATGTGTTCATGAAAAAAAGAACAGTACTACAAGCTAATGATATCATTAGGCCTAATGAGACTAATATAAAAGTATATATATTGTAATCGATTTTAGATATTTATATATAATAATATAACTTTATATTTTAGATATGTATTTAAGAACTGTATATTTTGTTGTGTGCACATTTTATAACATTTAATAAATTGGGTGAAAAGAATGCTTAGAGACGAAATTGCTGGCATTTTGAATTTATCTTTAACTCAGAAGAAATTTTTGCACATACATTTTGCGAATCTTACAGTTTATAATACCCCAAAAATGTGGAGCAGAGTATACCTAAGGAATAAGAATTTCGCCCATGTTATGTAATAATAGAGGCCAATTTATCTCAATATAAGTAAAAAATTATATATTGTATTTTAATTACACTTTTAAGTCATTGTACTTAATGAATACTAATGAAGTTCATTTTTTATTGCTTCGGTTGTTGTTTTTCCTTTAAATTTTAAGTAGACATTAGGAAAATTGCAAAATAAATTTAGTTTATTACGGCAACAGTTGTGCAATAAAAAACTAGATATAGCCAGATTTTTATTGAAAACTAAACTTGCATAAGATGGCAATAAATTAAAGTCCGTTAATAAAAATAAAATAAATCAAAGAACATGTTACACACTAAACTATACACAATATTTATTCCTTTTTTTGAACTTTTAAGCATAATTTGATATACTGGTAATAAAAGATGAAATTTAATTAATATGAGCTTCTTTTATTTATTTAAATGGCATCTTTGCCAATTCTAAAATAGTTATGGCAATCACCTAAGCTTAATTGTAGTTTTAGTTTTAGCTATAAAATAGTTTTAGCCATCAGCTTAATTGAATTTTTGGTTCTTTTTGTCAATGATGACATGCCTCTATTTGAATATTCAAAAAGCTTTAATGTTAGCTTCTACAGACTGTTATTAATTTAAGTCTGTCTGATCTCGTTGGCTAGCAGTTATTTCTAGTCTTATCATGCGACTTGTGGCATTTAAAGACAACCTGAAACCCGCGGCGAGTTTAGTGAGCGATGCATACTAAATTACGGCAAACGAGCAAAAAAAATTCGCATAAATTTAAATTTATTACATCAGAGATACTTTAGACTCGATCTATTGCGCAATAACACACTTCGATATGCTCACAACGTCGATCAGCATCTGAAAGTCTGTGACTAATAGACTAATAATTTTTATTCGAATTACAAAAAGTCAAGTGCAATGAGTTTGCTCACAATATTTTAAAGTTCTTCGTTTGATTAGTATACGGTTCTTAATTGCGAAAAATTGATTTTAATTGGTTGATTCAAACAATATATATGTATGTACTTAGTATATATTAAAATAATGGTCTTTGTGGTGGATAAATGATAATTTAATTATATTTATATATTTTTTATTTATTCAATATAGAAAAAATACAGTCAATAATCTATAAAATATTCAAAATTAAAAAATATAATAAGTATATAAATAATGAATTAAAATACAAAAAAAAAAAAAAAGAAAATATGTAAATTTATAAAAAAAAAATCCGTTTACAATTTAAAAGAAACAGTTAAGTTACAATTTAAAATATATCAAATAATTCCAAATATGAAATATGTAATATCCATTAATAGAATAGATGATTTAAGTTATTATTACTATTACATTGATTGTTAGTAGTATTATAATTATATTTATTATTAATATTATTATTCATTATTATTATTGCTGTTATTTTTATTTTCCTGGCTTCAGTTATTTTATTTGATCAACTATGCCAACTACTTATTGAACGACCCTCGCATGAAATGCACCTGATAAAACGTCTCGTGGCTAGTAAGTGATTAAGTTATACATCATATGTCTAGCATATATCAACACATATATTGTCTACTTCGCAAGTCAATTAGAGCCTTTCAGATTTATTTTTAGAAGCTCAATTGTTCCAAAAATATTTCTTGAAAATCACGCTTCATCACTTTAGCCAGTTTGTGCTTTATTTTGAGTTTTTTTTTTAAATTTGTATCTCTTGCATGACAGAGCTCGTTAAGACCTTTAAGTGGAACGTCTCCAGCAAAAGGGGGTGGGGTGTGGGCTAAAGGGGAAAGCTAAAGTCAAACTGTTGCTGGGCATGGAGCTTAGTCTGGCTGGAAGAGGCTCAAGCGGTCAAAGCAATTGATTTCAATTTTAATTAACACCCACATACGGCATGTGTGTGTGTGTCTCGACAACGGTATGTATTGCGGTTCTGTTGGTGGGCGTGGCACTTTCGTGGGCGCACACACATCAAGTTTTAATTGCCACTTGCCACTCTCGGTCAAGGTTCGCTGGGTCAAAAGAGTCGCTGCGTCTTGCCAAGTTGGGGGTCCTCACACCCGGCAGAGACAAATTTTCGTTGTGCAGTCGGCGTTACAATTTAATGAATGAATCAATGTACGACTCGTTGATTACACACACACACACACACACACACACATATATATATATATATATATATATATATATACACCAGCACACACAATACACTCGTTTGTAATTTACTGATTACAGTTATGAATTGAGCTGCAGCAAAATGTTTGTAATTTTTTGTGTTTTTTTTATTTTTGGAGTAGCCATGACAGTCGGAACTGATATTAATGAAGAGTTTGTGGGCATTAGATAGGGCTTGACAATACCTGCTTATAAGCTCTATAACTAATTGCAGTTTGGGGTAATAATAATCTGATAAAGAGCTTGGCAGATAAAGAGCGCGGCATATGCATATAAATATATTAGTATGTCTATAATTAATTTCGATAAAATTGTCTGCGATATTTGACGTAATACCCAACATTCTCGAGCATTACCAATTGCCCCAATTTGTACTTATTTCGTTTGTTTACAATTTGTAATATTTTGATAGATTCGTTGCGCAGTTTATGCTTACGAGCATTTGCATTAACTCGTTTTTCAGACCCCATTCAGCCCACATACGATTTTCAGCCATCATCTGTATTTGTATACGTATTACGTATTGCCAAGTTACAAAACCCACACAGTGTGTGTACATTACTTGTATACACTTGTCGAGTGTATTATTATTTGGTCGTGAATTTTGTCACGTTTTGAAGGAGATGTCTCGAATCCCGGAAAGTATATATATTATTGATTAGACGAGTGGATATAGCCATGTCTGCCTGTCAGTCTGTCAACAGTCGAAAGATGAGTTTATGTTTAAATATTTGTTGTTTACCGAGATATCCGCGACAAATTCATTATTAATAATTATAACAGCAGTCCTCACAGATTAAAATATTAAAATTAAATATACAAATAATTTAATTTTAAAATTAAATAATAAAATTTAATTATAAGTGAAAACACATAAGTTTTCTCCGGTTAATCAATAAACGAGTATTAAGAAAAAGACTAAATGAGAACTATGGGAATCCCAAAAAATTAGAATCAAAAAAAAAAAAAATTGTTTCTATTTTTTTTAAAAGTTGTAATGAAATAAAGATGTGACCAGGTAGGCTTCGCTTTGCAAGGGTATGTAATCATCAGCGTGTCTAAGATTAAGTTGTTCTTTCTTGTTATAGTTTTCAGCTGTTATTAACAAGAGCTGACTCTGTCTCCCTCTCCCTTTCTCTTCTTTTTAAATGTCTATCTTTGTCGGTAGGTTGTCATCAGCGTCACTTAAACTTGACCTTTATTTCCATTTATTGCTTATTACTGCATATTGCCGTGTATTGTTTTGCTATTGTTGTTGTTTTTATTACTATTATTATTATTGTTATTGTTATTATTATTGCCATCGTTCTTCTTGTTCTCATTGTTATACATTCACATATTTTTTGAATGGAGGCGAATGCTGCCCACTTGCACTCAGCGAGCGAGCGAAGAAACAAACGAATCATTTCCATTTTCATTTCTTTGGTCTGCTCTCGACAATCGTGTGGGTGCTTGCCTCATGTTGAAGTATACGGTCAAGTGTATATATATATATATACATTTGTATCTGCATTTTCTGCTCGTATCTACATGTGTTTCAGTTCAGCTAATTTCCTCGTAATTGTTGCGCAAATACAAAAGCATCATATACAATTACGAGCAACAAGTATTTGCATTACAAACATAGAAATAGTCGGATGCAGTTGGTACTAGTCTAATATATAATATAATATATATATATATATTTGTCTACTATGTGTATGCAATTCTCTCTCTTCACTCAGCTATTACTCATTAAATATGCATATATGAAGAAAATGGCACATAAATCACCGAGAATGTTGTCTTAAAAGGCGTTTGCTGCTGGCTTGTTGTAATTTCAGTTGTGTCTTTGTCTATGCATTTGCTTGATATATGATCATGGCCTGATATATGAGCCATCTATTAGCTTTGGCTTTAATGATTCGGCTTGCATTTGCATTTGCTGTGCCCCACGCCTGCTGATGCGTGTTGTGTTCTGTTCACCGTTGTTCTCCACTTACTGGCAATCTATTAGGCTTAGAACTAGGCAGAGTCACAACGGAATTCTATCAAAGATCTCATGTTTTCATGCCACAAAACACCGAAAATAAATTAAAATTTTCCAACAAACAACTTAAATCCCAAAATGGCCGAAAATTCTTTTAGGTTTCAAGTCTAGACACTCCAAAACAATTCGAAGCCTTAGACACATATACCTGTTTGCTGAGCCAAATTAACACTTGGCTAAGAACAAGAACAAGAACAACAACAATAACCAATTCATAAGGGGCGACCCAATGTAAGGAATTAGAGGAACCTGCAGGGCAACTGGAAACTGAAATCGAAATTGGATTGCATTCAAAATGCATTCGGATTGAAGTTGGATAAGAGTTGGACTGGTTTTAAGCTATCTTTCTGTCTCGCTCTCGCTCTCCTACTCTGCCGCGGTGTTTTTGACCTTTGATGTTGCACTCATGTGTGTGTGTGTGTGTGTGTGTGTGTCTGTGTGTGATGGCTAGACAAGACGACAGTGAGCCACCTTTATGAAAAACTGATTTTTTTATAATAAAATTCATGGAATTTTTTACTTTAGGCGCGGCTCACATTCAATGATCAATCAACTGCAGCAAAGAGCAAGGAAATCTAAAACGAAAACAAAAACAAAAACGAATACGAATACGATTATGAGTATGGGTTGACTCACACACACACACACACACACACACACACACACACACACACACACACACACACACACACGCAAGCATACATATATACATATAGACAGCAGCAGGTTTAATTGATTCAAATGAAGACGCTGCTGAGCTGCTGATGATGATGTTGATGCTAATGCTGATGTTGCTGATGTTGCTGATGATGCTGATGATGATGATGATGATGATCGTTATGTTTTCCGCTGACTGAATCACCTTTTGTGTATCCATCTATCACATTGAGCTTTTGTCAGCCAACTGCTTTCGGCATGTGTATGTAAATCGATGCATAACAATCAAATCCCAGTAGCTGCTGATCTCTTCATACAGCCAAACTCTGCTCTCGGCAACATCGTGAGCCAAACGTCAACTGAATTATCAAAAAAAAAAAAAAAAAAACTGAAAAAACTGCAAACATGCAACTGGCAATTGTTGCTGTTGCTGCTGTCTTGCCATGCAACGTTTTGTAGCTCAGTTGTTTTGTTTGTGCTTATAATTGTGAGTGCCTTGTCATCACAGCCAATCAATCCCCCTCTTCTCCCCAACCGCCCCCTCCCCCACTACTTGTCAGTCAGGGGCGTTCAATCGCATTCATGAACTTTACAATTGTAGACCGCATTTTGCATTTGCTGCGGTCAAAGTTGACTGACAGCCACTGAAACTCAATTTGAATATATGACTACCTGCCTGAAAATGTATAATGTATGTATACATATGTATATATGTACACTTGTCTATGTGTATATTAAGTATCAGACTTGTGGACTTTTCCATTGCATTCAATTATTAAAATTATCTAAAGTCTCGTAAGTCTCGTAAGTCTCGTAAGTCGTCGCTAATTGCGTATATGCAATTGCTGAAAGCACAATTTTGTTTTTAAATTATTAATTACAGAGCAGCGTAGTCATCGTTTTACTAATCCAGGTTAAGGAGCGTCAATTGGAACTGAGCAGAGACTTATCTAAAAATAGTTTTTGGGAATGTAATAACTTAATTGGCATGCAGTTAATAATCGAAAGTCTCGCTGATTCCATTTATCAATAAATCGGCGGAAACCCCAACAATGAGCTGCATGTCAATTGTCGATGACGTCACAAAGTAATACACTCAGATAATAAATCACCACAAAAAGAAGTTCACTCTGAAAAGCAAAAAAGTGCTCTGCTTTTTATAAATAATTTCTAATTCCGCGATTTCTACTCTTTACAAATATTTTCTATCAATAAAAAATTAATTTCGAATACTAGAAATAAACAGGCATATTTTTGGAGATTAAGAAATCAACCTGAAAACGAGAAAATATTTTCTGAATTGAATTGAATTGAACACCTTATTAGTAGAAGAATATTTTTTAAAATTTAGAAATTGGTAATAAAGTCCGATATTTTTCTAACTGTAGCTGATCTATTTGCAGTCAGCTGCTGCTGCTGCTCTTTTTACATGTTCTAATCTTGTCTGTGTATGTTGCACTTAGTTTTATCAGGCATTCACTTTGCATAAGCCATGCCAAAAGACTCATCGATGGATGACTCGCACTCCCTAATTACATACGGCTGAAATGGATAATCTATGTGTTTCCTGCGCACAACTAGTAACTACTTTCCTTTCTGCTCGTTATCCACGAAATACCCTTCACATACCAGGCGAAAAACGTAGAAGTAGGCATCTGTATAAGCTGGTGGCTAACGCTGTTGTCCCCTGTCCTGAGAACAAGTATTCAAATGCAATGAGCTAAAAGCAACCTAGTCTATGTGGCATGCAGCAGGTAGCAGGTAGCAGGTAGCAGTTAGCTGCAGTTAGTTGGACACACACTGAGGCTCCTTAAATAAAATCATTAAAAATAATGAACGCACTTCCGCTGTGCTCTCGTCGGGGTCTTAGAACTATACACAACATTAAAATGAGGCACAAACGAGTGGTAGACGAGGAGAGAGGGAAGAAAGGGGGGTGGAAAAGAATGCCGCACAAATTAAAAGGTGTGCGACTTGAAGTCGAGTCGTGAGTTGCTCGGCAATTGCAATTACATATGTAAGATTGTAAGATGGCCTCTAAAACCACATCCATACACACACACACAGACACACACAAACACAAACACACACACACACACGTGCAGAGTCAGGCCTAAACAGACCAAAGCAAACTGAAACCAAAAATCAAAAGATGTGGGCAACATGAACGGAAATAAAGCGCACCGTGGAGGGGCCCCTTCCCCCAGTTCTTGTTTTCCATACCCTACTTCGACTCCCTCCTCCACTGCCTCCTCCTGCTGGAACTCCCTCTCGTACTTGTTGCTGTCGCTGTTCCCCGATCCCAGTTTATCTATAAAAATGCGTGTAGAAACAAAGGCAAGTTAGTAACTTGATTGTGGGGGCCGGACGACACATATAAATTATCAGCGACGCATTTGCCGGGGCAGCCAGTCAGCTCAGCTCAGCTGGTAGTTATGCATAGATACACAGATATAGAGACAGATAGATGTTCCTACATTAAAGTTGTTGTACAAGTACAGCCTACTCGAAATGATCATTAGTAATGAAATTAAATGTGTTAGAGCAGATTGTTTGTTTGCAGTGCTCTCAATTTATGTTAAGTGACCTTATTAATGCATTTATTCATAATTAATTCAATAAATATTATCATTGCAGACAATCTTCCAGATATTTAAGTGTATTCTTCAATTTAAGTTCTCTTCACCAGCCGAGTATTCATATCCCAGTTTTGAAAATGTTTCTGCCATATTCAAAAACTCATTATACATTATTAATTAATATTAAGAGAGTATTCAATTTTCGACAAACCATTCACAACTCTTTTTTTTTATTAGGCATGCTAATTAACTTGATTAAGCTCACACATATATATATATATATATATATATATATATGTATGTATGTATGTATTTATATGGGTGAGTTTTGTGAATCAATGCACTCACGAATATTCTGAAATTATTCAGAAACTCGGATGATTCGTTGTATGCCTTGAGCACTAACTCGTAAAAAGACGCGCCCATCTCATTTAACAAAAGCCATAAACAAATTGAATAATATTGGCTTTTATTTTCTTCTTGTTTTTTTTTTTGAGCGAAGAATGTCGCTTAGATTTAAAAATCAATAAAAATAACTTGATAACCTGTTATATATATATATACATCTTAATACAATGTATGTAAAATATATATATATAGATATAAATACGTACAATTAAAAACAAATTTAGATGTGCTTGTAAAAAGCAAGTCTTTCATAATAATAATAATAATTAATTATTACTTTTTATTGCGTACCATTAATTGAAATTGTTAAAAACAGCAAAATTTATGTTTCTATTTTTCTGAGAATTTACTCTTGAGCATTTCGGTATACTTGTTAGAATGCTTACTTGTAAATCACCTTTACTTATTAAAATCAAAAAGCAGCTTCATTAGAAAGTAATCTTATCTTTAACAAAGCCTTATCAACTAGCTAAGAACGCTCAAAAGTGTGATTTTTTTTGCTTTTCGAATTAAATAAAATTGCATAATAAGTGGAGATTGGTCGGTTCTAAGAGAAATTAATTTCAATAGAAGCAAAAATAGTAAAATTTCGTGACAGTTTTAAAATGATAACACTAAAATAAAAACATTTGTACATATATTATACATATATTATATATATACACGCTGAAGCTAACTGAATGTGTTTTGGGCTGACTAACTGTGTGTGCGAAGTGGCTAAGTACTTTTAAGATGTTTTTTTGTTAGTTGCTGTTCTTTTTTTTATTTATTTTTTTCTGTTTACACAATTGTTGAAACAGTGGCAAAGTGTGGAATCATATTGTTGTTGGTTTATTCTGTGTGCCGTGCTGTGTTTTGGTGGCTTATTAGCCACACTTTGCTTTATTTACTTGGCGTCGTCATCGCCACTGTCGTCGTTATCGCCATCGTCTCCAAATGGCGCTTGAGGAGAGCGCGTTGTAAAAATAAGGTCAGACGGCCCAGAACTTTCCAAAATGACTTGTTTAGTGTTAAGCTGTCGCATGTAAGCATATTGGCCAAAAGCGAAGCCGTGGCCCAAACAATTAGTCAAGTTTAGTGGAGCCCATTTATTTCTGACAGATATGTGCGCTTTGCATGAGAGGTTGTGGCTTAAACGCAGACATTGACACTCGGCCGGGCCAGGCTGGGACTACTAACCCGTTTCGATGTTGGCCCAGCCAATTACCAAGCCCACAACATAAAAATACTTGCGAGAATGTATCTTGAATTTGGTACGAATGTTTTGTATCTGCTGTTGTATCTGCGGCAATAAAACGCTTGAACAATTGCCTGATTCATGCAACACGCCAAAGCCCAGGCAAAATGAAAAAAAAAAGAAAAAACAAGAGAGACAACAAAGAGGCTGAGAAGCAACCTATATATTATCTGGAATCTGTTTCTGTTTGTGACGCATCTGCTGGCCAAGCAATTGGACTCCTCGTGCTGATTGCTTTTGATTGAGTTTTAGTTTCATTGTGCGATTGGCCTTATAGCCCTCTCTCTCTGTCTCTCTCTCTCACTCTCGCTCTCTCTCGCTCTCTGTGTCTATCCACCTCTTTCTCTCACACAAGTCGGTCAATTTGTCTGTTTTCTGATTTGAAACTTCAAGCTGTGCGCCGATATTCATTTTCATTTTCAATAAATCTCCACATAATTGCAGATCTTGTTGTGGGGATTACAACGAATCGACTGAAAGTGTTTTCATTTTCACCTATTTCGAGAAAGCGAGCATATTTTTGAGACGCGTGTGAAACATTTTTATTGCCATTGCTCAAAAAACAAAAAAAATAAAAATTTAAAAAACACATGTAAATGCAAATGATGTTATGTTTATTGCCTTTAAAACGCCTTCAAACATGAAATCAAACTATTTTAATGTGCTCTTCTTTTGTTTACTTTGCAGACGCAGACGCACACGCAACCAAAAAAAAAACCGCAACAATAGTTTGCCAGGTAATTACCTTTTATTATATACACATACGTATTTATTCAATTTATTTATTTGTAAATCTCGAAAAATTAAATAATGAGTTGAGATGAATGTAACAAGCAAAAGGAAACATTTCGGAACCCATAAGACCATTTTACATTTTAATAGGCTTAGATTTAGTATATCCTTATTTTTTTTATTACGTATTATTTATTTATTATTTTTTATTTGAAATTCTTGATTTAATTACTCTCTTAAATTTAATTTTAATTTTTATAATTGCATTCCTAAATATTTTTAATTAAATAAAACAAGTAAAATAAAATATGTGTGTATAATATACCCACATATAATGTTGATCAACGATCGTATAAGATTTCGTTAACCAAAAGGTAGTTTTACGTCGAGAAAACTATGATCAGCAAGGGTTCAGGGCATCACCTAGTGGAGATCTCTCGACTCTAACATTAAAACTTGTTCATTTTTGTAAGGGTAATGCACGAAACACCTCAAGTTACCGTCACATACAATGCCCCATTCGCCCCTCCCCCTCCCTTTCCAATCTTAGTTACTGCCAGACAGAGTCAGCGTAACGGTTCCCAAACACAAAAACACAATTCATAACTTTGGAGCGATTAGTGCCAGAAGCACGCAAAGTTGTCCATGGTCCACTGGCAGCGTTTAGAATATTAAATGTGGGTCAGCCAGTTCGTCGCTGAGGGGGCATATTTTCTTATATAATAATGGCCGGTGAGCAAGCGAGCAATTCCCATCGGGCGCCATTAGTTTTTTTAGTGTTACACCTGTTTGCAACTTTGCAACTGTTTTGCCTGAACAACTGTTCAGTTGAGAGTCTGTAGTATATGGTTGTAACTGTTGAGCGGCATTTAAATGTTAATTTGCCTAACTGACGCTGACTTTTCAGCACGTTCGGTTCGAGCTTGTGCGTTTTAATTGCAGTCGCCGATTCCGTTGACTTCCTCCCTCCCCACCCCCCTCCCCACCCCCCTCCCCACCAATCCCTCCAATTTCCCATTCCCCATAGACGTAATTACTACACACATGGCAGTTGGCATGTTGGCCTACTCTGTGGTGTCGCTGCTATTGGCCCTAACCTTTAACTGGTTTTTGTTTGATGATGATATGGCTAAATTCGTTCCAGCCAGCATCACAAATGGGGTCGAAAATCATCACAATATCAAGTTTTGCTTAGTTTTAAGTGGCGCCTCTTGATTTTCAGCTCGAACTTATGCAAAATGTTATCATTAGTCGGACCCATATTTATTATAGGTTGTTGATGTGGCGCCGGCTGCGTATTAATTCATATTTTTGTTTTTAGCATTTGAGGTCAGCATTAAGCACCTTACAATCTAAGTAATTACATGGATGTGATAAATGTCTGAATGATCTGCCTCGTTATATACATCGATGCATCTTACGCTGTACACGTAAACAAAAACAATTGCACAACCTAAGCAGGCAAATCACATAATTATTATCGTACATGTCGATGAGCGGAAATTGAACAATGATTTAAATTTGCAAATGCATTAAAAATAAATGTTTTTGTTTTTAGCACAGTCGAACAATTTAAAAATTGTTTGTTTTTTTTTTCTTTCCTCGCTTAACTGATTAAAACTGCTTAATTTGGTGAATAAAGGTCTAGTATCCAGACGTTTAATTACTTGATGCAAGAGCAAAGGTTTCAAATTGAATTGATCGCATTTAGATTGAAAACAAATAAAGTTAATGGTAGGCTAAGAGAGAAAGTTAATATATTTCGCTTCATTTATTACCAATAGATTGATAAACATTATTGCTATGTTATATCCGCACTGTTAATATAAATTTATAGCTGTTTTTTTTTTTTATAAAACAAATTATATAAGCATTCACTGCGTGTACCATTTATAATATTTAAAGATTTTGCTGAACTTTGAACTTGGCTCGAACAAATGAATTACTGAATTGGCAAACAAACTAATAAATTAGCCAAACAAAAAGTTAACGAAATTGAGTTGACAAATGCTTTCCATAACATTTTGGATGCATAAATTACAAAATGTCGTCATTTCTCAGAGCGACCATAAACAAGTTAGAATGCTCTAGTCGAGACAGCTCAACTAAGAGATACCCTGAAATCAGCTGTGTAAATACATATTAGACTTGCCTATATGTTCAGTGTTTCCTATACGATCTTAACCAAATTGGTACAGTTGATCAATAATATTTCTGGGTATATTATGATTTATCGTAAGGCTGTATCTTGAATCGACTCGGCTTTTGATGCTGATCAAGGATATATACATTTATTCGGATAGACTTCACCTGTCTGTTATATCATTTTGCACAACTTCATAATACCGTTTTTCCCTATTTTTAATATATTCGGTGAATAAAATTAGTTTTATTCATAACTGGTTGACTAGCCTCATCTTAGTCTTTTTAGTTTATGACGTAAAGATATTAATTAAAAATACATATGAATATGTATAGTTAAATCCACTTACATCCATATTTTTCTGTTCTTTTTTTTAATAGATAATTGATGGTTATAGTTGTGAATAAAACTTGTTAAAAAGTTAAAATATGGGGCCGTACATATAATTAAGCTATGAAATGTATTATTAACTATTCGATTCTTTATTCATGATACGAAAGTTTCGAGAGACATGCATTAAATTTCTGTTTTTGATTAATTTAGTTAATTAGCTACATGTAAAATTCAATGTTCTTATTGCGCTCTCAATTTCACTTGTCTTCCAAATACCATTTGAAATTGTCTTGGACATGCCTCAGTTTCACCTGGCCGGGGCACGTAGCCACATGACATGTCAGTTTGTGCACAGTGAGAGTTACTTCCAAATGATTAAAGCACAACAAAATTCCTACAGTAAAAGTGATGTTCGACACCGAAACAAGCTCAAGTTCAGAAACAGACAAAGATACAAAGACACAAAGACTCAAAGCCACAGACACACAGACACAGGCATCTATCTACAAATTATTTTGGCACAAGCCCACAAAATTACTACTGGTTAGCTCCACTCTAGCCAGCTGGCCATTTGGCCAGACAGACCTGTCTAGCTGGCCACAGATAAAGTCCAAACAGCGACGGGGAACAATTATAAATTCGCCAAGCTCTATGGCGACTGCGGTAGCTGAAATCTTTGATAATTATCATGAAGCCGGCCGCTGGGGCGGGGGGCCCAAATTCTTATGAAAGGCCACGACATTTACGTCAAATGTGCGTCAGCAGAAAATGTTGTGGCCAATGCCTGTTTTTGAAGCGTTTCATTAGATTTCCAGTAAAATCGCAAGGCGAATATTGCTTCAGGTGATAAGTTCGTGGATTATTTGTTGTTGCTGTTGCTGTTGTTGTTGTTGTTGTTGTGTTAATTGTTTATTTGATGTTTGTTCGTTGGACGCGTGCGCACAGTTTTTTGTGTTAATTTGTAATAATTAATTTGATTTTGTTTTTTTTTTACTCAAGCACCAAATGAATAATTTATCGAAAATTATCAGCGGACTTTACGCGGTTTTTTCTACGGCTTAGCATATTCAAATTAAACGTGGCAAAAAACCCCGTACATTTATAAATATTGCTTAGCTGTTCGAGTGCATTATTCTTATTAAACATCTAACTATTCTATTTTGAAAGCTAACTTCATTTTACAAAATTAAAAAGTTAATTTTACGCGGGTTTTACGCTGTTCTTTCTGCGGCTTTGAATATTTTAATATAACTTGGCAAAAAAGCTAATATTTCTGGATATTTCCTAGTTAGTCGAGTGCATTAATATTATACATCTAACTGTAATATTAATACTTGAAATCATTTTACAAAATGTATAACATTTATTTGGTATACATACATATGTTAGATATAAGCAGCGGTTCTTTCTACATCTGAGCTTATTGAAATACCTATTGGAAAATACCCAACACTTTTAAATATTGCTTAATCAAAGTATAATGATACCTGATATGGTATATGATATGTGTGGATGTTGTTTTCTCAGAAATGAGCAGCGGGATTTACACGGCTCTTTCTACAGTTTAGTATTTTGAAATAATTTTGGCAAAATACCCAAACACTTTTAAATATTGCTTAGGCAGTATTATAGTAATTAAATGTTGTATAGCTGTTGGTTTCTCTTTCTACAGCATAGCAGATTGAAATATATCTTGACAAAAAAACGCAAACATTTTTTGAATATTACTCAACTGCTCAAATGCATTATAGTTATATGTACATTTAATTACACGACTATATTAAAAACTTAACTCATTTTTACAAATTGAAAAAAGTAATTTCTTATATACTTGTTTGGTTTCTGAGACTCACTGTAAAATGTTGCACTGCAATGCACAGGTACTTAGCTTAATGACCAACTTTTACCCCAAGAGAGTCACATAACTAACACGGAAGACAGAACGAGTGAAAGGGGGCAGTCCCCTCTTCTCTTATATGGTAAAAAACAGTAGTCATTTTTATTGCGTGTGGCGTTCTTTGCCCAAAATGCAATTACGGTGGCAACTGGGAGGTAAAATAACAGCCTATGTGTGGTGCTGGCTACTGGACATGTGTGTCTCAAATAAAAATGCACTTAATGCACTGACAATTTGTAGCCAACAAATTGCCAATAACAACAACAACAGGCTACAACAGCAGCAGCTACAAGCGACTTGTCATGTTTGTCATTTAAACTGTTTAATGTGTGGAACGAACTAGGGGTCTTAAAACTCAAATCTAACAACAATTTTGATTTTTAGCCGCAATTGTTTTTTTTTTTTTTGGCTTTTATTATTTCGTAATAGTGCGACTGAGAATCAATCTGATCTTCAGTTTAAATAGTTCCACTTTGTGTGCAGTGTCACTAATTTTAAATTCATTTTCGTTTCAAAATCTACTGCAGGTTGACGTCATTTATTTGAAAGCGTGCCACTAATTCGCCCATATTATAGGGCTTTAGTTAAGCAATATGCTTTATTACCATTTCGAATTGCGCATTATCCAATGCTGTTATTGCCAGACTTTATTACATTTGACATGCACGACACTCGTTAATATTTGAACTTGAGTGCGTGCTAGAATCTAGATACAAGCACTCATGCAAACATGTGTTTATTATTAAATCATCCCAATCGGTTAAGTAATAGAACAAGCGAGCCACACACTATTATTAGGCCGGGGTCTCATGTGATCTATTAGATCTATTGTCCTACGACTATTACGTCAATCCCAATTCTAGATCGAACCTCGGGTGTTGACGATTTTTATTCTATTTCAAGTTATTTATTTGTTTTATATTTGCTTACTCTACTAGTCTCAAAGGAGCTCTCTTTTTAGTTTAATTGTATCTTATTTGTAAGTGGGTAATTTTCCGATGAAATTTGTAAGTCTTAAGAGAAGTTAAGGGATCGACTTGATAACATGTTTCCCCTGTAAACTAAATCTATTGAGGATCCTCCCTCGCAACAATATCATCAAAGTCTGCTGCTGATATAGCCGCCTCTGCCCGTCTCGATTGTCTTGTGACTGACTATACGTAGTTCAGTCAACTGACTGTCTAAGAAGACAACGATATTCAGGCAAGAGAGCGATGAGTATTCAAAGTCTATTCCTCCCAATGATTATGACTGCCTAAGATACATTTGACTTATCTGAGACCTGGTGCCGCCTCTGCTCAGCTCAATTGTCTACTGAAGAGTAAATTGAAGTGGTAGAAGTAGTGAAGTATATTATTTTTTGTTATTCAATTAAGGCATTGCTCGAAAGGTTGACTCTACTCATAAGAGCATGAATCAACAAGCAAATTCAACGCAAAGAATTGTGGCGAGTTTTTGAGCCCAACTTGTCAAAAAACAACAATAAAAAAATAAAAAAAACAAGAACTTCACTTGAATACGTGTTAATCTCAACAAGTTCCCATAAAAGTGGAAAAAACTGCTAAAAACCTCACACAAGCATCTTTTTTCAATCAACGCGGCGGGCACTTAGTTTTATTTGCTTACTTTGTTAGAATGGGCTAATAAATAAATTTATGAATTAACTGAAAACGACTCACACGTTTTAGAATTGCGAAAAAAACAACATAAAAAAAATAACTTAAATTATTCGGTTGCCATTTAATCAAGTTTTGTTATTGCGAAATATTTATTAGAGCGAATTGTTATTTTTGTGGTATGTGGTTTCATTTTATTATTTTGCTTCTTTTTTATTTTTAGTGTGTGCATTTGGCAATATTTCCTTCAAATTAATTTCATGCGTATTGTTTGCATTGAAGCTTTCAGTTTTGAGCCTCTTATTTATTTATTTTTATATTTATTACATGCACTTTTCGTTATTGAATTTGAAATTCATAGGCAATTTGTGCGCTAATTGAAATTCAATGGACTGCGACTGGTTTTGTTTAGCCCCGCAGCCCGCAGTAATAATTGCAATCTTAACATATTTTTTTTCTTTTATAATGACAATTCAAATAGATTAGAATTATTTGCAAAACAATTTAAAATGTTGCTGTGCAATAAATAAATAAACTTAGACAATGCCTAAACACGTACAGATTTATAGAAATGTCTAGTATAATATTTACATATTATTTGCTACAGACAATTAACCGTCTAATCTATTGTTCTGCATTGTTTTGTGTACGGAAGTCATGGCTATGCATATGTGCACACTTCCCATAACCAATGCTCCACATAATCAAGAGTAGCAGCACCCTTCGCCAGAGGCAGACCAAGGTTTTCACCTGGCCTGGCCTGGGGCCACATGGTCACAGTGCGGTTTGGCTTGTATGTGTTGTAGTCTAGCAAATGCATTTGCCAGAGACCACTTGTGAGACCATATTGCGATCACAGCCATCGAATGGTGGTGACCAACAAAGCCATAAAATTGCAAAAGAAAAAAACAACAAAAAAAAACGGTTAGCAGTTTCACATTTTTGGCAGCTGGCCCGCACAACCAAAACGGAGAGCTAAACAAAATCCAAACTTTTCAAAAATTTTCTCACGTAACAAGTACACAAAAAACAACATCTAAAGGAAAAACACAAGCGGGCTGGGCCCGGACAATTTACCTGGCGTCACTGTTGGTGTTACAGAGTACACTCATAGTTGCACATCTGTATGTGTGTGTGTGTGTGTGTGTGTGTGTGTGTGTGTTGGTATGCGATTTTGTTGGCAACATGTTTGCCAATTTTTTGGCGTCTGCGCAATCCATAAGAGGGCATTAGGCTGCTAGCTGGCTAGCAGCTCGTTGATCGCTGCATGTTGCACGCTCAGCTCGATTCTTAATATCTGGCCAATGCAAGTAGCCGCGGCTTCCACTCAACACACTCAACAACCTTGGCTAATGGCCAGTAGACTGACATGGAGATATCAACATACAGCTGGGAGCTGTAGCTGGATGTTTTTGTTTTTTTTTTTTGGCTCTTGGCATGTTGCAAGCACAGCTCTTAACTAAATGACTGGCTGACTTCTAGCTGTTGTAGCTCAAGCTTCAGTCGATTCGATCGGATTCGATTCAATTGGCTTCGCCTCGGTATGGCTCATGTGTGTTGGCCAATTTGCTGGCTATGACTAAGCAGGCAGTCCGCTGTGTCTGCTGCCTGTTTATCTTGGCAAAGAATTTGACTCTTGATCTTTTACGAGGCTGCCTGCGCCAGCCCAGCAAAACTGTCCCTCTATGTTCATATACACATTTATACATGGCCGGCTCGAGTGGAAAATTTTCACACGAAATTCAACAAATGCGCGTTAATTGCTTGACAAAATACCAGTACATATCGCAAAAATGTTGAGCTCCCAATCCAATCGAATAAAGCTCGCTGAACAAACAGACCTAAAATGTCCAAAGACGTCAAAAGCTTTCGACAGTCAGTTTATAGTTTAGATTGAATTTTTTGCACAAACATTTTTACGAAACATTTTTTGTAGTATTTTCTAATAATATTTAAATTGAATGTAACGAAAACAGGAAAGATGGTTTTACTATATTAGTCACATTTCTTGTAATTTTTGCAAGGAAATATCTATATATGTTAACTATTAAATGTATAATTGTGCTGGGAAAAGTCGGCAAAAATCAAGATGATAGCTCTGCGATTTTTTCCATTTCGTAGCTCAGAAAATGACGATTTAGTTTAACAATTTATTAAATATTTGTATTGAGTAATTTTGAACAATGACAAATATATTATTTATTCGTCTTACCTCAAAATTAATTTTTTTTTAACCATTTAATTATTTATACATAGTAATTCTAATACTCTGATGACGGCTTTTGTTTGTTTTAAACCCAAGAATTTACATCAACAACAACAGCTTGCTGTTTACTAATTATCTAAAAATAATAGTGATGACAACCCTACAAGCAAGGGTGTTTACTAATGATATCATCAATGGATAACCATGCTAAAAGCAATAGACACACCTCAACAAGCACTTGGCCACCATTCCAGAGATTCTTTCGCCACTTTCATATCCATTTCAGATATATCCGATAAGTGTCAGTTGCTTAAGCGATTAGTGAACGAACATGCAACCAGTTAACCTTTTTTTAGTTGTAATAAAATAGCGTGATAATTTGCAATTAATTAAGGCCACTAATGAATATTATATACACACATAATCACATATGTATATGTGTGAGTGTGTTTGTATTTTTGTGCAACTCTTCCTAGCAAACGTGATGTGTTATTCAATCAGGCATTAGAGACATACAGAATATCAATTTATTTTCATATGGCATCTATATACACTATCTAGTAAATGGCGCATCAATTCGACTCAGCCTCCTCTTTGTTTATTGTCTGTGATTTGAGCGTCTAATTAACGTTTCCAGTGAGCTAAGCATTTATTTTGTGCAAGTGATATTTATAACTTTTTTTTAGTATCTTCAATTTCTTTGACGCGCGGTATATGCCAATTTAAAGCGTTCAATTAGTCGCCTCTTAGCAGTTGTGCACTAAATAATTAAACATTTGCCTCAATTGCCGCTAAAAATAAAATAAAAATTTAAAATAAAACTGGCCTCAGGCATCAGGTCGGTGTCGTTGGCTTTGTCAGTATCGGTTTTGGTCTTGGTCTATTCATTTATGCCATTTATCATTAGACAATCGCGTGATCTGAATGCCAAAACAGCAATGGACGTGTCCATGTGCAGACCAAGTGACTTGGCCAATGCGTAATTGGCCAAATACCTAACACACGCACATTTTTTTTTGTTAATCGTGTGTTTTGTTTCAAGTCCAAACACGGTTGGTAAACCAATCACGATTAAGATTAAAACAGCTGCGACTTTTGTGGGGAAGGCCCGCTTAATTATAAGTAAGTATTCGACAAGTACTGAGGTGGTAAGAAATGTTGTGTTAAATTATTGCAAGTCACAATTTAGCTAGAATCGCTTGCGAATTGTATATGTAAATATTTGTTGATTTTTGGCTAGGAAGCAGAGCAGTTCGCAACTCGCATCTCTTTGTGAGATTAGCCAAAAGGCTGTCTCGAGAAGCACACACTTTCTCGCACACACACACATACACCTTCATAGTAATATAAGCCGATGATTGAGGCTTAACTTTTACCGCCGCCGGCAGCTGTTGAACTTAATTAAAATTCAAATTGAAAATCTACTGCAAACTCAATTATAATCCATGTAAAGTAATTTTAATTTGCAAAATGTCAATGATCATTCGGCAACAATTGCAGTCAACTGTAAGGTGCTTGCACCAACAACTACAACAACAACAACAACAATCACCATGATGCATGAGCCACAAGTAAAATGAAACATTAACAGTTTCCTGGTGCATCTCATCTGTTATTTTTATACTCTGATACTGAAGGTTGTAGAGCATATTAGTTTTGCTTATGCTGTCTGTCTATATTCACTTCTTTGTGCACTTCCTTGAAGTGGTTTTAATAGTAAATCGATAAAGCATCTTATCATGCACAACTTGAAAGCTAGATTAATTAAAATTGGAAGGTAGTTTGCTGCGAGTCCTTCAAAGATCAGCATTTAAGGAATTGGTCACACCCAATCTCCCACAATTTTATAGTCACACTTACCAAATTTGCGATTGTGTAGATTGCTAGAAACTTTTTACAAAGATTGGAAAGATTCTTGGCCATGTCCAGAAAACATTGTCTTAAGCTATGTCTTCCATAATTTTGAAACTAGATTTATTAATAATTCTAATAATTCTCTTTCCAATATTGGTACAAAAAATTGACGATTTTGCTCTCATAAATTACTCAACCTATATATCCCACAATCTTGGAGCTGGAGTAACTAGAAAATATAAATTATATATTAATGTCTGCGTTTTCATTGTTCAAACCACGCCCATCCCCTACCCCACAAGATGTATGTTTGCCACCAGTTTGTGGTGGTATTTGACTGTTATTAGAGTATTTCGCAGTCGCGTTCAGTTGTACCTGTTGCTGCTGTTGTTGCAACTGCTTGTGTTGATTATGCGATGCGGTTGCTGCTGCTTTTGTTGTTGTTGTGGTTGCAATACAAAACACATAAAATACGTACTCGCATGCTTTGCATTTTGTTATTGCACCATTAACCCCCTTAGTAACATTTATCGCTAATAAATTTAGCCGTGCAATTCGCAAACAAACCCTTTCAGGCCGCATGACAAACAATTTGCAATGCTACTTTTTTGCACCTACCTCTGGCCATAAAAAAAGGGTAACAAAAATGAGGCATTTGCGATGCTATGAACAATAAATAAATAACATAAATATGTGCGAAATATGTGTGTAAATATTGAATTTTATTGAAAAAATACTTATTGAATTTTATTGTTGAATATTATTGCACTTAAATATTTCACAGTAATTTTTGCATACTGTATATTTCATTGGAATTTAATAAGCACATTTGAAGAGTATTTCTAGCCAAATTAATTTTCACAGGGCATCTCATGGTCGACTACTCTCCTTGCCAAGCAATTCTGACCAATTTTCTGTTGAATTCGCTTTTGAGCTGGTGAAACTCGTCATTTGGCACGCCTGCAAGTGTCCCATTGTTGTAGTTGAGAAATGATTTGTACAATAAGACAGATGAAATTTATATGCGAATCTTTGCTATGATAAAAGCAGCCACGTCAAGATAACCGACACACAGACAGACATATAACTGAAAATGTCAAATAATTAGCCAAAACGACAAACATTTCGACTTAACTTTCGCCATATTCATTATTTACACGTGTATTAATATATACCTAGTTTGTTTTTGCGTGACATTTTTGTTTGTTTATTGTATTGGATTGTTTACATTCCTATTTTCATGCATAAATATTTATATTTATTTTGATGTTTGATGCCATTTCGAGCGGCTCACCTTGCCTTTTCAGAATGCGTTGTATTTTTAAAACGGTCATATATACCTATTATTATTTTATTGGGATATCAGGTGCAGGATATCATAAAGACCATCAAACTTTTTTAATTGTCTGAACATAAATTCTGCTCACGTGCCTGTTGTTTAGCATTTTAATAAATTTTGTGGCTAGCGATTTTAAACAATTGATATGCCATAAAAAGAGTAACTTCGATTCAAATCGCATATGCGAAAAGATATCTTTATAAATGTAAATTTTAATATTCAACTTCAGTCAGGCAAAATGATGTCAAGGCATTCACTTTCAAAAACCAATTTAAAAAATACAAAAAAAAGGGTTTTACTCGAACAGCAAGAAATTTAATAAGCCACAAAATTCAGTATTACGCAGACATCAAAAAGTACACAGTAAAAAAGTAATAATAATTCAAAAACCTGCTGCTACCTCAATTAACTAAACGTATAAAGGCAAAATGAACTTAATGTCAGTTCAACTGGGATCCATTAAAGCAACTCCGGCAGCGACACCGACACCGACGCCTCCGCTGAACCCTCTGGACCCCATTAAAATGTAAACATAAATCTGTTTACCTATGTCGGATCGGCACTAAAGCCAATCTGTGCTGCCTCTATACCTCAATTTTGCTTCGTTCTTTTCGAGTCTCTGACGTAGTTTTGTTCTGGGCGTCAGACTCTTAACACAACCCGTACAAAATTACCCCACATAATTGCTGTGAATTTGCTGTTGTTAAAACGCACTTTTATTATATCCACGCTTGCCTTCACTCCTCCTGTCAATAAAAATAAATAAAAAAAAAAAGAAAACCACTTGTTTGTTGCTCATTTTTTTTACATCTTTCTTTATTATTTTTTTACTGCTGCCCGGAATTTGTGGAATTGACAAGTTAAGTCATTTGAGCTTCAGCGAATTGTACAGGTGAGATAAGTCTTGAGGCCGAAGAGCTTATCAGCAGGATATAAAATAATAGTCAGTCAAGCAATTGGTTCCACTGCAGCATTTCTCTCTATCTGTGTGTGAGGAAATGCATTTTTAATTCGTTTGGCAATAACATTTCATTAACTTCGAGTTGATATTCTTTTCCATTACACTGCATTAATCATTTATTTAATTGCAGTTGAATTGACGTAGTTCCCAAATGAATTATCTATAATTTTCTAAACTGAACTAAGGCCATGCAGGGGGTATTATAATGGTTAATTAATGGATATATAATGACAAGAATATTTCACAAAGATTAAATTGTTATAGAAGAAGAATATTAATTGAAGAAATCTGTATTTCTTGATTTTGATTTTTGGATTGATTGCAACTGCTTTCCACTATATATCGAATGCTTTAAGCAATAAACTCGGCCTCAAGCTCTGTTATAAACCAAATATTTAATTTAATTCAGCACAATTTTTGCTGTATCGTTCAATTAACTTATATTATTATATTGGTTAATTGATGGATAATGACATGAATTTTGTCATACGGATTTTGTTTTTATGGAATTTGAATTGATTTTTATTCTGATTTTAGCATTTTTTTTACATCGTTTTTCACTCAATGTCGATTCAATCTCTGTGTATAAGCCAAATATATTTTATTTAATTCAGCACAATGCTTTGCTCAATCATTCAATTAAATGCATTCCGATGCGTTCGCACGTCCACGGGCAAACTTCCTTTCCTTTTTCATTTGCACTCGCACACGCAGCTTACCTTAAGTTGATATTCGGATATGTATTCGTGTTCGCATTAGTTTTTTTTTTATTGGTTTTCGGATTTGAGTGTTTGTTGCATTTTTGTTGCCGACAGCACCGCGTGACACACATGCCCAAAAATCGAATTGCGAAACCGTTTAATTTAGTTGCGAGCCGAATTGTTTCTTTCGATTTTTTTTGCTTTTTAATTTTATTTATTTTTTTTATTCTGCGCTTCATTGTAGTTATTTATTTTGAGACATTCTTGGCACCGCTTTGAGCCTGAGGTCTCCCGACGTGTCTCGGTCAGCGATTCAGTGTTGTTAACGATTTATTTAAACCGACATCAGACACACACACACACACACACACACACACACATACATACACTTGGCTTGAAGCCACACGCGTAGCCGTGGCTAAATTGAATTTGGCCTATACCAGGTAAACATTATGTTTTTTTTTTCGTTTTTCGTTTTTCTTCTTTATTGTAAATCAACTTTTCAATTTGCTGTTGACACAGTTTCCGAGCCTGAGCCCCGTTGCACCTGAGCAGAGTGAAGTCGACTCTGTGCCGCATAATAATAAATTGCATTTTTGTTGTACCCACAAAGGCTGACTAACCATTGAGAATGCCAAGTCTCAAGTGTTTGTCTCTGGAGCTTGACTTTAGACAAATATGTAACTAGAAGTTTGCAGTTGTGGTTGTTGCTGTTGCTGTTGCTGTTGCTATTGAATTGCGGTTTTTGCATTTTAAGCTGCCTGGGAAACACTTGGCAAGCAGCAGCGAACGCAAATTTAGCTGTTAAAACTGTTATATATACATTTTGATAAATGACTTGACAACCATTTTCTGAAATTTTTTTTTTGGATTTGGTTTGGTTTTAAGTAGTTAGTTGATGAAATGCTAGAGCTTGTTCCATTGTCTGATGCGCTGTGTGTGATACGCTTAGACGCCAAGTCAAACAAATAAATTCCAAGCGCTTACAAATTATGTGATATGATGATCAATCATTTTTGGCTACTAGCTGCTAGTTTCGAAAATAGCTGGCAGCCTTCTATTTTTTTTTTTTTACAATTTATAACCAACATCTGTTGTCCGAATATAAAGTGGATTCGGTTCTGTTTGTAATATATGCCAGGCTGAAGGTCAACTTCAACAGCATATATTAAGCATCCGTGTTTATTGTGCCCCACCTGTTGGGCGCACTTAATGTGGACAAATACAGCGCTCCTGTTGTGCTGTTGGCTGCGCCTGAAAATTAAAATTACGCACACAAACTGAAACTGTTTAAGCAGCAAGCAACACTTCCTCGTTACGTTTTTTGCATTTCTTATAAACCAAATAATACAAAAGTGTCGTTTATTTATTTTTGCATTTATATTGTTACTTAGTTAGCTTCGTTAATTTAATGTCAGTTGGGCTGTGCTATTCAAAATGCACGATCACGCACAAAATAAATAAATAATTATATAAAAGATTTGCAATTATGGACTAAGGGCAGACAGACAAGGAAATCAACTCCACAACAAAAGCGGCAGCCATAAATGATAATGGGCTAGGGGCGTCCCAAAGAAAACAATTACTTACTTTTGTTTAACTCTTCTTACAAATTCAGCGCGCTTTCTTTGCTTCTTCTTTTCATGATCGCCATCATCAGCGTGTATTTTTTTTATTTTTTTATGTTTTTTTTTTTTTTGTTTTTTTATCTCTACATATTTTTTTTCCTGTAGAGTGAAAACTGCGCGACGATGTCAACGGCCTGGGGGCTTGAGCTCGGGTTTGTCTCTGGTTTTGGTTTTGGGCCTCGACTACTGGGCTTTCTCAGATAGGTTTTTTGTATATATACATGTACATGGGTGTCTCCGAATGAGTGGGCCGCCCGCACCGTTGACATTTGCTTGCAGTCGGTTTGGTCAGGCTTTTATGGCAAAAGTGAAAGCAGCCATGCAAACCTTTAGGCAAATATCGTAAAACTTTATCGACTTTGTCAGCACCTGCACAACTTCAAGGTCGTTGCATTACCATAGACAACTTTGTAGCCAGACAATTGTGGTTTTGTCTTTGTAGCCAGCAAATAGTACTTGTAGATAAAACAGACAAGAAAGCGACTGGCAACCAATGCAAGCATTAGTCATTTTTAGCTCCGTTTTGAATTTATAGATTAATAACATAATAATGGCCAAAAACAACTTTATTTATAATTAATGAACTTTATCAAAAATAACAATACTGTTGTCGATTGGGATCGACTATGAGATACCCTGAATCCAACTATGAAATATATTCTATTTTAATGCGAAATTTCCGTTATCATTTTTGCACACTCGAAGCATCGATAAAATTGAATAAACTTGAGACTTATATTCAAAATAATTTATATTGTCGGAGAACCGCATGTTCATACAGACGAACATGGCTATTAGCTAAATGCTGCCTGTAAAATATTTTGCACATAAAAACATATAACCTTTTTAGCAATTTTAAATGCGGTCAGGGTTTTTAAAAAAAATCAGTGCGTTTGAGAGCAATGATTAGATAACTAAGGCATAATAATTAAAATTTGGGTGTCGCGTAAAGATTAGTAAATTATTTGTGGTGATGACCCAACGCTTGCCAAACAGGCTCAAGTGCTGATACCACAAGGACTGATTGCAGTCACATGAGTTGTGTGTGACTTGCCAATAATAGCTCTACTATTGGCGCACTTCAAATGTGGCTTGGTATAGCATCTGGTCGGATCATAATCGAGAAACGTGCCGAATCAGATATGGTAAATTTAAGTCAGATGGTGATTAGTTCAAGCATTATTAACAACTTAACGATTGACTTGCTTTTTGGTACGTTATCTTCGCCTTATAGACGCTTATAGACTTTGCTAGACGAGTGGTCTGTTTCCGGCGTAATATTAACCCAATATGTTGGCAAAAGTGTAGCAATTGGGGTTTTTAAATGCAATTATTCAAATTGCAATTTAGTCACACAAAACCATTTTAATTTGACTTCCATTTGGTAGAGCTACCGCCACAGACAATTACCTCTCAATTATAAAAAGTTAAAAAATGAAATTAAAATGAAGACAATAAAACAGCAAAACATTAGCTGGCAACTACGTCGAAATATAATTATGAGTTTAATATTCTTGGCTAATGACTTTGATAGTTTCGCCTTTAAATGATTTTAAACCGCAATTATTATCCAAATAATGTGAAAAACAAAACCAGAAACAACTACTGAAAACAGATAATAAAACAATAAAGCCAATTGGGATACACAAAAGTCGCACGACAATTCAAACAAGAAATTAACTGTCCCATTGCAGTAATAGCGAAAATATTTGCATATTGTAGACTCGTAATCCATTACATCCCAACTCGTTCAGTTGGGTCTGAAAAGACACAAGACAAATGAAAAATGCAAAAACATCCACAATTGTTTTACAGGTGTTTCGGGCGTTAATTATGAGGTAATTACTCAATGTAATAAAGTTGACACTTGTCGCAAACAAACCAACAAAAATATTCACTCATTTTTTATTAATTGCAGTTATTTAACAGACCCGAAATGCGCAGCGAAAGTGGCCAATTAGTAAAGGGCATAATGACTGCCAGACAGACAGACAGGCAGACAGACATTAATTGATTTTAGAGTTATACAAATTTAACTACTTAAGTGTTCACAATATAATAGTATAATTGCATGAGGAATGGGAATTTTTGTTATCCAAAATATTATCGTATTTTTATTTATTTACTGTAAATTAAAAAAGTGCTGTAATTTAAAGAAAGAGAAATTAGAAATTAAAAGTTGTCAACAAAGTTTAAAATTAAAATTAAAGTTCCATAATAAAAGCAAAGTCGATTTAACCAATTTTAATTTATTAATTATTTAATGTGACAAATTCTTTGAACGGAAAGTTACTTAAATATAGAAAATAGCAGCGATTGAACAATGTGAAAGTGGTTTGACAGGAAAAGCTTTCTTATCGGTAGTTACTAAAAGTTGGGCGTTTTATAGAAACTGTCTAATTGCTAATAATTTATTACATTTAAAAAACTGAAATTGAAACTAATAAATTATCGAAAACGCCCTCCTATACTGAATAATTTATTATATTCAAATACTCAAATCAAATGTAATAAATATAATTATCACGAACAAAGTTAGATTCCTTATAATTTATAGAAAATGCATTGTCTAAGATTATAAGCTATGTTATAATACGAGAAAAGATATTTCTAAGTAAAATAAAACGGAAGCCAAAGTAGATTTCATTTTCAAATGTGCTTCTCTCTTCTAATTACAGCTCTGTAACATGTCACAATCTAACGGATATTGAGCAGCACCAGTAGCTACAACAATTACAAGACAAACAACAGCGACGCACACATAATGGCAGCCAACCACAACAACAATAACAGCAACAGCAAAGCGATGACGACTCCATCAGAGTTGCTGGAAAGTCGCGATGAAGTTGATTTTATATCTGCCACGCACAACAACAACAACGATTATGGAGATTTAAGCAGCGTCGGTGTCGCAGTAATCAGCGCCAAAGGATCAAACACAACAACAGCAACAGTCACACCAAACAATGAACCAAATGTCACCAACACAAACAATAACAACACTTTGAAAAAATCCAAGGAACGCCGCACACTCTTCCATTTCGGTAGTAAAAAACAAAATGCGAGCAACAAGTCACAACAAACTGCAAATGGCGCAGTTCAAGTTGCCACAACCACACCCACATCCACGCCCGCACCCACCCCGTCGCCTGCACCCTTGTCCTGTAGTCTGCCGCCAGTGCCGATTGGCACGCCGCCGAGGCAACACAAATTTGTGAAGAGCAGCAGCATTGCCCGGTTGCTGGGCAACACGTACAATGCCCGCAAGTTTGAGAGGCAAGAACAGAAGCGACTGGCCAACGAGGCAAGCGGCAAGTTTCACACGTACAATGGACGCCGGCGGGGATCGGGCCCGTATCTGGAGCGTTTCAAGCGCATGTCCAAAGAGGATGGCGATATTGCAGGCGACAACGGCGCCGATGATTTGCAGGTGCAGGTGACCAATGTAGTCACGCTGACGACAGACTCGCGGGATCTGCAGTATGGCAGTCGGCAAGAGCATGTGGGACGCCGCGACGAGGATCAGCTGAGCAGCAAGGCGATGCGCACTTTGACCCGAGGTCTCGGCAAGCTATGGTGGAAGCGCAGCCACAGCGTGGACATTAGCACACCGGATCCCGAGTACAAGGTCTCCTATCTGGGCAATGTGCTCACCGGCTGGGCCAAGGGTAAGTTTCACTTTGATTAAAGAAATAATCAACTTGAATTTTAGATAATCCAAGTAAAATAAAAAAAACAAGAGAAAGTTTATCTGGCTTCTAGAAATATTTTCTAAATTGACTAATTCTTTAAATTTAAGTGAAATTTTTATTATAAACATAAAAATGAGAAAGAAAGATATAATGCAAATAAAGATTGATTGATTGAGGAAAGCATACAACAGGCAGAAAGACGCATCTCTAAAACTAGAAAATATATGTATATTCCTGATCAGCATCAGCAGCCGAGTCGATTTAGCCATGTCAGCCTGTCAATCGGTTTGTTAACAGATCTTAGTGAGTACACTTAGAAGAAAGTCGCTCTGAATTGTAGAAATTTGCATTACTTTTGGCGCCAAGCGTAACTTGCCTTCATTATTCAGAAAATAAATTTCTAAAAACCGGGGTTTTTCTTTTCCTAATTTAAGGGTACATTTATTAAACATCCCGAAAGTCAGAAAACATATGTCTAATTTTTACGATGTTTATTCATATGTGTAGCAAAAATCTTTCGATTGTAAAGCGATTTGAGCTACTCGACCTCTAAGGCAGACGACAGCTAAACTCTATCATAAAAGCCGATCTAGGAAATTGCATTACTTCAATCTTAATTTTAGAAAGAATTTTTTCTAAATTTGGGTTTGCATTTCTACTTTTTTAAAAGCCTTCCCCAACAATAAAAAAAAATATTTCTAAAAAATAAATACAAACACAAATTTTCTGGCAAGCTTTTCGAAATTTTCGAATATTTTTTCTTAGTTTTAGAAATTATTTCTGTTTGAACTTTTTCTGAGTGCATTCCTATCACAATTGATTCCTTTTACTCACACTTTCCATTCACATTTGTATTGCACAGGCGAGGGTTGTGTGGAGAAGCAACTGAACACACTGTGGCGTAACTACACCCAGCACACCAAGCCGGATGTCATAATGCGCGTCAAGGTGTGTGCTTCCGGATTGAAGGCGACAACTCGTCAGCACGGCCTCACAGAGTACTGGTCGAATCGGATCACGTACTGCTGTGCGCCCAAGAATTATCCGCGTGTCTTTTGCTGGATCTACAGGCATGAGGGCCGTAAGCTGAAGCACGAGCTGCGCTGCCATGCGGTGCTCTGCAGCAAGGAGAAGATTGCCCAGGACATATGCGAAACGTTACGGGTAAGTGGTAGATAAATCCTCCATCTGCTCATTTCGACTGACGTTCGCCACTCTTTGTCTTTCAGGATAATCTGGAGAGTGCATTGCGTGAATTTAAGCGTGAGAAGATTCTGAAACAGAATGCTCGTCTAAGTCTGGCCAACGCTGTCTACGACAATCCCAGTTTGCCCCGGCGCAAGATTATGCTGAGTGTGGGCGGCAACAATTATAGGCCTCCGTTGGAGCGATCGAAATCGGCGCCGAAACTAATGGCCATTGAGGAGGCCATTGGCGAGGAGGAGGGCGACGAGATCGAGGACACCAATGAGCCAGAGATGAAGCCCTGCTGCCAGCGTGACTCCCTCTATCCGGCCATGACCCTGGGCAGGCGACGCTGTCGTCGCGGTCATTCCATACGACGCACGGGCAAGATTCAGGCGGCATCCACATGCTGCTCCCATGAGGCAGAGTCTGTTTTGGAGCCGCAGCCGGAGACGGTGCCAAACATCGCTGGGGCATGCCCAACTCCCGTCTGTGGCAATGATGGCTCCGATTCGGATGAGTTCGAGAAACTGCTCAAGTTCGATACAACGTTGAGCAATGAGTTGCTGCCGTACTTTGATATGCAGCTGCACAAGAACAGCAGCCAGAGCATGGGCAGTCTCAGCGAGCTGCAGGTGGATGCAGTGGAGGAGAACGTGGTGGTCGCTGATAATGACGATGTTGATGATGATGAGGAGCCGCTCAGCTTGCTGCCGACGATCAACAGTGATCCCAGTGCCGATCCGCAGGCAGACTTTGACAGCGAGGATGCAGTGCATCTGCGGCGCAACGGTGTCTGCAGCGACGGCGAGGAGGATTACCTAGACGATGCGGACGATCATTACTTTCGGCAAGCAGCGATGCTAACGATGCTGCATCGCAGCTCGATGCGCAAACGGAACGGCAACCAGTCCAGCCTCCAGTATCGTCACCAGCCCCAATCATCCATCTCGTCGAATGCCTCCAGTTCGACGACGGCCAGCGGCATTGCGCAAATGGGCGCCGCTAGCGGTCAGCCGGGCTTGGCCCATCCCGACAGCGATGAAGGCTCCATATCCAGTGGTTGCGAAACGGCCAGCACTGTGACCAATGCCAACCAGGAGGAGTACAATAAGCCGCAAGGCAGCAATGTGCAGCAGCAGGTGCTCGAGTCGATGTTGATTTACCAAAGACTGGAGGAGTCGAAGCGGCGGCAGCAGTTGCGTCACAACAGCGATGCCACCAACTACAGCAGCTCCAGCAGCATCACCCTCAAGCTGAACTCTTCCTCCGCCTCCTCAACACCCGCCGAGTCCATCTCCGATGCCAAGGAAGCGGCCGATGTCGGCAGCGTTTCGGACGATGACTCCGAGTGCAGCGATGAGAGCGGATATGTCGAGTTCCAGGAGAAGGAGCGCGTCCAGGCCAACGCTGTGGCCGTTGTGGCAGCGGCCGTCAAGCCGCTGCTGCCGCCCAAGCCGGCGCCGCGTCGCTCGCTCAGCCTGAGCCAGGCAGCTGGCACGGGGACGCCGGTCTGATGCCAGACCCGCCCGCCCGAAAGTATGCTTTAAAAACGTGGCCCCCACTTTGTTATTTCTACGCACCCATCAGCAAAACACACACAAAACAACAAATTATTCAACACAAAATGTGCAAGAAATTTAATCACTTATCTTAGTCGTAGCTGTAGGCTTGTTGTTTAAGTTGTTTAGCCCATAAGTCATTTGTTGTCGGTTCATCATACAAAGAAAATAACCTAACGATATTATTGCGATAAATGTTGCTTTTTTGGCGCAAATCATTATACTATATATATATATATCTATCTATATATGTATGCATATTATTATTTTTTCGTGTTAAGCTCCCAGATTTTAGATGGATTTGTTTTTCTTTTTATTTCATCGGGCTCTTCTGCACTTTCCCTGAAATGAATCTATATGATATGCTCTGTAAATAAATAAGGCGCCCTAAGCACTGCATGTACTATTTGTAATCCATGAATTGTATCTTACCTACCCCTACCTATATAAATTATTATTATGAAATATATGCAACTAAAGTAACGAACATTCATATTTGTGCTTATTAATTGGGATTCTAGCATATGTATAAGAAATTTGATTGAAGACCTGGTTTATTACAATAAAGCTGATTGCTGAAACTCAAACTGACAACTTATTCTCATTTATGAAATGCATATTTGTCAATATTACCATCAGCATCATCATATCTTATTACCAAGTGCTTGCCATCGGCTAAGTCCAGTCAACAAAGTACTCGGAAATAGCCCAAATAATGTTTATTTATTTATTTATTTATTATTTTTCTATTCTTCATTTCATTAGTTAGGCATTACAGAGTCATGTTTGAGGCTTCTGTAAAAGTAGCTGTTTCCCCAGTTCTGAATTTTTACCCAGTAATAAGAGCGTTTTTCTGAACTTGCTGAGCAATATGAGGCCTCCAGGTAAGTCGTCTATGAAGTGTGAGTTCCACGTCCCACTCATGGAAGAGTTGTAAAGTCTGAATGGGGGAAAGCTGGTTCTTCCAAGGCAGATTGTAATTTGGGAAGATTTTCGTGAAATAAAGCTTAAGTAGTCCATTAAAACACGATCGCAAAATATCTCGCTCCACAAAGTTTTCAGCATATTTTCCACATTAGTTCATATTCACTATTAATAATTTTCTTACTGTTAAACAAAGATTCGCACTTTGTGCGTTTGGATTGAATCATTAATCATAAAAGTTTCGAACTATCTGCTGCACTTAATTCAATTAGCGCGGCAATTTAAAGGCGAAGCAAGTTTTATTATTTTATGCTGACTCTAAACACATGTGTATTATTTAATATAGG